>CM073492.1:79221219-79821219 GCA_037074585.1 Biancaea sappan | reverse complement strand
AATCTCAATATATATTTATATTTATTTATATATATAACTATATATATATATATTTATAATATATATATATATATATATATATATATATATATGTATATAAAGTGTGGCTCGACAATTGCCCTGTGGAACCAAACAAATCAAAATTGTGTGGCTCAATAAGTAATATGTCGAGCCATACATCTGATTATTATTTAAATTTTTAATCAAAATATTTATCTGCTCATTCCCAATAAACAATATTGTAATTATCTATTTAACTAATAAAAATTTTATTTATATATAAAAAATTAAAATAGAATAACTTTTGTTATGGATAAGGTGCTAATTGTTAAAAATTTGAAGTGCCAATTTGAGAAAAGTTTAAGGCGTAATTGTTGAAAATTATATACGCCAATTTATAAAAGTTTAAAGCAGCAATTGGTAAAAAATTTAGGTGAACTTTACATTTTTAATAATTTTAATACTTTAATGTAAAAGAATTCACAAGTACTTATAATTTATAACTCTTAACCTTAGTAATTTAAAATTATTCATCACCATTACTTCTAAAATAAAAATAAGAAAAACATATATGATTGCGTGAAATTTTTTATATTAAAAGCATTAAATTATTACATTACTGCAATTATTACATTACTACCTTAACTATTTCATAGAAGTATTGATGATAAGTAATTTTAAAATAACTTGTATTTAGATTAGTATTGATATCTTTTTTCTTTAGTTCACTTTATGATCTAAAATAATCATATTAGCTTTAAAATTTAATTGTCAAAAATTAACACAGCAGCAAAAACATATTTTTAATGTGCCAAAAGTCTACACAAATATAAAAATTTCTAATTTATTTTAAACATACATATCAATAAATAATATATATATATATATATATATAATAACATATATATATATATATATAAACATAAAGTTGCCGGAAGGAAAGTATATATGTATATATATAGGATACATATAAGAGAAATATATATATATATATACATATTATAATATAAAATATTATATATATTATTATATATTTATATATATAATAATATAGTGTGTGTATGTCATATATATATATACACACCTATATATATACACACATAGGTGGCTCGGCACTTAGAGTGTCGAGCCACTGACTCACCTTTTTTCTTTTTTTTTTTTAAATTAATATTCATATTTTATCTATTTTTTATTTTTAGTATTATAATATTGGAGCACCTTTGGTTACTTTCGTATTTTGAGTGTAGTCAAAAGAGAAAGAAATAAAATCTTTATGTTCTGTTTTTAAAGAACTGAAAACAGAGAATCATGAAATATGAAAAAAAAAGTAATACACAAAAAGTCTACATAAATATAAAAATTTTAATTTTTTTAAAAATAGTTTTCGTGGTACTGAGGTATAAATTGTACAAATTTACTTATCTCAATTGTTTACAAATTTTTTGGCATGACTTTTCTCGTCTCGTGGTAATCTAAATTTGGGACTAAATTACTGCGTACAACTTCAAAATTTTCATTCACACGAATTATCTTTATTTAACAATTCTTTATTCTTCTCTGATTCACTTTCTTTCTTTCTTTTTTTGTCTTCATCTTTCATTCGTACTAATTTCTACTCTGTCTTATCTTATCTTCTTCTATTTTAGCATTTTCTTTTCTTTCTTTTAACTTTAACAATTTATTTTCTTTCCATATTGCAGTGTATGGCATGACAGTACTAAATGTCAATTTCGATTTTGTCTGATATATAGGTAAAAACTCAGCATACTCTTCTATTAAATTAATTCTCTTCTAAATATGCTTGTTACTTTAATTTTTTAATATTCTTCAATTCTGATTCACCAATAATACACAACGGCAATTATTACAATTTATTCTTTAAGTTAATGACCCAGGTAATCAAAATTTTCTTATCCAACTTCATTATCTCCATCTTTCTTCTCTTTCTTTTTCAATACTACAAGTTGTATTTGATTCTTTACAGGAAGATGAACTCTTTTAATTTCTATTTCTTTTTCCGGAATGCTGTTGAGAAGACAGAAGACATACAAGATGAAGAGGAAGTATTCCAAGATGAAGATGAAGATGAAGATGAAGATTAAATTATTTTGTATGAAAGTTTGTAAATTTATTGTTTTATTTTCAATGTAAAATATACAATTCAAAAAATCTGTAATTTTATATTTCTTTAGTAATAAAAAAGTTTACAAAAATCATGAATTTCATTGTTTTCTTTTTCTTTTCATACCTAGCAACCAAATAAAATTTCCTTTCAATAAATAAAAATTTTACATTAATTCAGATTCATTTAAAAATCATTAACTTTTAATAGTAGAGAACAAAATTTAACCAAAAAGATAAAATTTTAAAAAATGTCGAACCACATGTGGGTCGACTTATATATATATATATATATGATATATTTATATATATCTCGTACATATATATGATCGTATATATATATATATATCATATACATATAATAATAATATTTATATAATATTTATATTTATATCTCGTATATACATATATATATATATATATATATATATATATATATATCAGCAAGGTCACAAGGACAAGTGGCAGATGAGAAGTGGAGTGGTACTAAAATTTTTCAACTAAAAATCAGTAACAAAAGAGTAGTAGGATTTATTTTCAGTAAAAAATCAGTTGAAAATCAATTAGTGACTGTTGATTTACTGATTGAAATTATTCAGTCAGAAATCAGTAGGAAAACATTTTTTCTTACTGCAATCCTCATATTTTCGACTGACTCTTCTATAGGTATATGAAGTGATTGTTGTAGTGGTCCACATATGTAGGAGAATGATACACCTCTAATTTGTTTGGTGTCTTTGTTCGATGTGTTGCAAAGCTCCTTATACAAGGAAACCAATAAGGCAGAGCCTTATGATAGCCTTTCACATTCCTTCACTATAAAAAAATTAATTATAGTCATCACCAAAAGTCTAAAAATTGCTACCAAAGGGTCTTTGGTGGCACGACTCTAATGGCGACTAAAGTCGTTGCTAATAGTTCTATTGTTGTGCAAGGAGTTGCCACCAAAAGTTATCCTTCAGCGACTACTAAAGTCATTACAAAAGACAAAAAAGTCGCAGCCAAAACTTGTATGAAACATATGCAATAAGAATTATTCGTCACAAAAAGGGAAAGTTTCAGTGGCGACTTATGTAGCAACTGACACTACAAGAAAATTGACTTTCATAAGGAAATGGAATTAGCCATGATTAGAGTAAACATAGAAGAAGACCATGAAGCAACTATGGCAAGATTCATCTATGGTTTGAATTGAGAAATAGCCAATGTAGTTGAACTGCAACATTATGTGGACTAGAAGATGTTGTTCATATGGCTATGAAGGTAGAAAGACAAATAAAAAGGGGAGGTAGGACGTATTCAAAGGTGGAAGAACTAGAAGCATAAGTGGAGCACTTCATCTAAGTCAAATGAATGATATAATTCAAAGCCAAAAAAAGAGAAGGCTCTAGTAAGGTTACAGATAAAGGTACGTCTTCTTCTCAACCTTCAAGAGCCCGTGATATTAAGTGTTTTCATTACTTGGGTTCATGTCATATTGCATCTCAATGTCCCAATAAGAGGATCATGGTGCTACTAGAAAATGGAGAGATTGAATCAGAGGAAGAAGATGAAGACCCATTTCAAAAATTCGACGAAGATGGAAGTGAGGTAGAATATGTTGTTGAAGGTATTGCTTTAGTAGTGTTGTGAGCACTATATGTGCAAACCAAAGAAGATGGGATTGAGTTACAATGGGAAAACATTTTCTATACTCGTTGCCAAGTAAAGGATAGAGTTTGTGGACTAATCATTGATGGTGGAAGTTGTGTCAATGTTGCAAGTACAATAATGGTGGAAAAGCTTAGGTTGCATACTACTCGACATCCAACCCCCTATAGGCTTCAATGGTTCCATGAGAGTGGTGAAGTATGAGTAACAAACAAGTGTTAATCTCTTTCTCAATTAGGTAGTACAAGGATGAAGTTCTATGTGATGTGGTTCTTATGCAAGCTAGTCACATATTGCTAGGAAGACCTTGGCAATTTGATAGGCACACAATTCATGATGGATACAAGAACAGATCTATACAGCTTTTCTAAAGATGGAAGGAATATTACTCTTGCACTATTACCCCCAAATCAGGTCTTTGCAGAGCAGGCTAGAATCAGGATATCCATCACTGCAAATGCCAAACAACCCATTTCAGAAGATTCAACAGGCAATGAGAAGGATATCCAACAAAAAGGGAAAGGAACAAAAGGTAACCAGTCAAACGTCGAAGAAGGACAAAATTCGAACATGGTAAAGAAGGATAGGAACAAAATGAATTTTTATGTCAAAGGGAACGAAGTAAGAAATACTTTTAATACTAACAAAATGATGTTTTTACTAGTACATAAGGATTCTTATTTTTCTCACCCTGACCTTGATTCGTCGTTGCCAAGTACAGCTGTCACTCTTTTGCAGGAA
Organism: Biancaea sappan; assembly: GCA_037074585.1. Lineage (NCBI taxonomy): Eukaryota > Viridiplantae > Streptophyta > Magnoliopsida > Fabales > Fabaceae > Biancaea > Biancaea sappan. The sequence continues at coordinate 79,816,707 of CM073492.1, read as the reverse complement.
TTGTCCAGAAGATTTGCCTCCTGGGTCGCCGCCAACCAGAGGAATCGAACACCAAATTGATTTCATTCCAGGATCACAAATTCCAAATAAACATGCATATAGAAGTAGCCTTGAAGAAACCAAAGAGCTACAATGACAAGTAGAGCACTTAATGGAAAAAGGATACATTCGGGAAAGTATGAATCTGTGTGATGTTCCTATATTGTTGGTTCCAAAGAAGGATAGTTCATGGCGCCTGTGCATTGACTATCAGACCATCAATAAGATAACAGTAAAATATAGAAATCCTATTCCCCGATTGGATGATCTACTTGATGAGTTGTATGGTTCCACTGTGTTTTCAAAAATTGATTTAAAAAGTAGATATCATCAAATCAGAATGAAAGAGGGGATGAATGGAAAACCGCTTTCAAAACAAAGCAAGGATTATATGAGTGGTTAGTTATGACTTTTGGACTAACTAATGCACCCAGTAAATTCATGCGATTTATGAATCATGTTTTGTGTGCCTTTATTGGAAAATCTGTTGTTGTATATTTTGATGACATTTTAATTTATAACAAAGCATTTTCTGACTATATTGAACAATTAAGGTGTGTACTTGAGGTTTTGAGAAAAGAAAAATTATATGCCAGTATTAAAAAGTGTACTTTTTGTTTGGATAGAGTGGTTTTTCTTAGTTTTATTATAAGTGCTAGGGGTGTAGAAGTTGATGAAGACAAGATCAAAGCTATTAAAGAAAGACCAACTCTAACTTTTATTTTGGATGTGAGAAGCTTCCATAGAGTAGAAGGTTTTATAAGAGGTTTATACGGACTTCAGCACATTTGTAGCCCCTTTAATCGAGGTCATCAAAAAGGACGTGGGTTTTAAATCGGGAGAAGCTCAAGAAAAGGCATTTCATACCTTCAAAGAAAAGCTAAAATCTGCACCTTTATTACTTTTACCTGATTTTTCTAAAACATTTGAAATCGAATGTGATGCTTTTGATATTGGTATAGGTGTTGTCATTATGCAAGAGAGACGACCTCTTGTTTACTTCAGTGAGAAGCTCAATGGAGTAACCTTAAATTACTCCACCTATGACTAGGAGCTTTATGTTCTAATTCGTCCTTTGGAGACGTGGCAACATTATTTATGGTCTAAGGAATTTGTAATTCACATTGACCATGAATCTTTGAAGCATCTGAAGGGGAAACAAAAGTTGAATCGTAAATATGCTCATTAGATTGAATTCATAGAGATGTTTCCATATATTATCCAATATAAGCAGGGAAAGGACAGTGTGGTTGCTGACATGCTATCTTGCAAGTATGCTCTCTTGACTACTGTTAGTGCAAAATTCATAGGATTTGAGCATGTCAAAGACATGTATGAAAGTGATTTTGATTTTGGTACTGTATATAAAACTTGTGAGAGAAACCTTTTGAGAAGTTTTACTATCAAGATGGATATTTGTTCAGGGAAAACAAGTTGTGCATACCTAAATGCTCATTGCGTGAGTTACTTGTGCATGAATCACATGGGGCAAGGTTAATGGGACACTTTGGTGTTTCTAAAACTCTAGACATGTTAAAAAAACATTTCTTTTGGCCACATATGAAAAAGAATGTAGAAAATATTTGTTCTCGGTGCGTTACTTGTTTAAAGGCTAAATCTAGAGTTAAACCCTATGGTCTTTATATGCCTCTGCCAATTCTTACTCATCCTTGGGTGGATATATCCATGGACTTTGTGCTAGGATTACCTAGGACCAAAACTGGTTGAGATGCTATTTTTGTGGTTGTGGATCATTTTTCCAAATGGCAAATTTTATTCTATGCCACAAAACTGATGATGCCACACATGTTGCTAATTTATTCTTTCAAGAAGTGGTATGATTGCATGGCATTCCTAGAACCATCGTTAGTGACAGATATGTTAAATTCCTTAGTCACTTTTGGAAGGTTTTGTGGGAAAAATTAGGGACTACTTTATTGTTTTCTACTGCATGTCACCCATAAATAGATGGACAAACTGAAGTCATTAACTGCACCTTAGGAACATTATTATGGGCTATACTCAAGAATTTGAAAAATTGGGAAACTTGTATTCCTCATATCGAATTTACATATAAAAGGTCTAGACATTCTTCAACAAAGTTTTGACCATTTGAAATTGTTTATGGGTTTAATCCACTAACCCCAATGGATTTGTTGCCTTTACCTATTAATGAGCTTGTAAGTGTTGATGGAAAGCAAAAAGCAGACTTGGTGAAAAGGATTCATGAAGAGGCATATTGACACATACAACAGAGAAATGAACAGACTGGTACATGTGTTAACAAGGGTAAAAAGAAAATGATTTTTCAACCAGGTGACTTGGTATGGGTGCATTTTCGAAAGGAACGATTCCCTCACTGTCGATAATCCAAGCTGCAACCCTGAGAAGATGGACCTTTCAAAATTCTTAGAAGGATGAATGATAACGCTTACGAAATTGGCCTTCTCAGTAATTATCAAGTTAGTTTTGTTTTTAATGTTTCTAATCTTTCTCTTTATGATACAGATTTTGATTCGAGGACGAATCCTTTTAAAGAGGAAGGGAATGATGCATAATGCATACTAGAAGAAGACAAACAGGATTCATCAGATGATACTAGTCCCATGACTCGATCTAAGACCAAAAAGATCCAACAAGCTGTAATTGGGCTACTTATGCATGGACTACTTCAAATGCAGTTGGAAGAAAACTTGAACCGATATTTTAACATATTTCAAGTACAAGATAATCAAGGTCCAATTGATATGGGTTGAAGAGTTTATAAGTTGTAATTTATTTGGGTTTTCATGTTATTATTTCTTTCTTTAATTTATCATATTTTTTAAAAATTTCAACATATTTTATTATTATTTTGAGACTTTAGTTTTTTTTATAAATAGGAGGCACCATTCTCTTGTAAAGGACACTTCATATTTGAGAAATATAGTTGAGAGAGAACTCTCCTTTGATATTCTATAGCATTATTCTACCAGGTTTGCAAGCGGATAACTTGTGATCTTCCGTTGTCTATATTATTAGTTTCTGGTACTTTATAACCAAAGAGTCAACAATCTTTATATAAACCATTTGAATCTATATTTAGATGATCTGTATCTATTATTGAACATATTTTTGTCGGGTCTCATGACATTGTTCAGTGAGGTTTGCATCAGCATGTCTCATCCCTTTGGTCTTGCTACTCTCCCCTATTTAACCCCCTTAAACAAACACAAACTTCAATATCATTCTCAAAAATACTTATTCCTTGGATACAACAATAACCACAAAGGTTTTAAATGCTTATCACAAAATGGAAGATTATATATGTCAAAGCATGTCGTTCTTAGTCACAATGATTTTCCATTTCAACATATGTTTTCTGTTGTTCCTCATTCAAATTCTATTCAAAATCATTCACCTACTTTTCAGTTTCAGTTGAATTCTCCAGCTGCAGGTCATAGCCCAAACTTGCTTCCTGTTGTAACAGATTCATCTATGCCTTAAGATCACAACTCAATTCTTAATTCTGCAAATAAAAGTGCTACAAATGCTTCTGAAATACCTTGCACTGACACTTCAAATCCCTCCCATGATACATCAACCAAATATATGCTTGCTAATATTTCTTCAGTCTGCAAGTTCTGAAAGCAGGTCTGATTCATTTACTCTATATATGCTGCATAGTGACAGAAGTCTAGTATAGTAGAATATTATGCCTATAAAATGGCATCCCATGGTCATTCGAATGAAAACTGGAACAATCAAGCCTAAACAACCATTTATAGGCTCAATAGCAGTCACCATAATTCCAACCAATGTAGCTGAAGTCTTAGCTACTCCAATTTGGTTTGACGCCATGAAAGCAGAGTTTCAAGCTCTTCAGAATAATCACACATGGTCTTGGTACCCTATAATTTTGATATGAATATTGTTGGGTCTAAGTGGATCACTAAAGTGAAACATAAATCCAATGGTCAAGTTGATCGACATAAGGCCAAATTAGTAGCTCAAGGCTACTCTCAAACCCTTGGCATTGACTACGTTGACACATTCAGCCCAGTTGTCAAACCAATGTCAACAATGCATTTTTTAATGGAGATCTTTAGGAAGCCATGTATATGAGACAACCTCAAGGCCTTGAAGACAACACCGAGCCTGATTTTGTGTGTAAGTTACATAAAGCACTTTACGGGCTAAAACAGGCACCAAGGGCCCAGTTTGATAAATTAAAAACATTGTTAATTTGGGGTTTTAGTCAAAGCAAAGCTAATATCTCATTGTTTTACTATGTGACTTCTACAAAAGTTCTTCTTGTACTCATCTATGTTGATGATATCATCATCATGGCTAACAAAGTTGAATTCCTTACTGAATTACTCAGAAGTTACATCTCAAATTTGCCCTCAAGGATCTTGGGCCATTGCACTTTTTTCTAGGAACACAAGTCACCAGAAGTACAGAAGGGTTCTTCTTGTCTCAATCCAAATATGCTCAGGATCTCCTTGATAAATTTTCCCTGTCCGATGTAAATTCTTGTCCCACACCAATGACCCTTAATTCATCCTTATCTGCCATAGAGGGGGAACAACTTGAAATGCAAAAAATTACAGAAGTGCTATAGGTGGATTACAGTATCTCACCTACACAAGGCCTGATCTCAGTTTTTCAGTCAATAAACTGAGTCAATTTCTTCAAACTCCAACTAATCTACATTGGAAGGCTGTCAAAAGAGTTTTTTGCTACTTAAAAGGGACTCTCACTATGGGAATTCTTATTAAAATTGATATTAGTGTATGTTCTCCCATTTATGTCGATACTCCCTTTTCCATCACAGGCTTCTCAAATACCGATTGGGCAACATCAAAGGATGATAGAAAGTTTGTGGGTGGTTACTGTATTTATTTTGGAAATAGTCCAATTTCATAATCCTCTAGAAAACAAACTGCTATGGCAAGATCAAGTACTTAATCAGAGTATGGATCACTCTCAAATTTGGCCTCTGAAGTTGCTTGGGTCAAGTCTTTACTCTTAGAGTTAAAATTTCCTTGTTCTCACTACAAGAAAATTGACTTTCAGTGGCGACTAAATAAGTCGCCACTAAAAGTTGAGTTTTGGTGGCGACTCTTATAGTCGCCACTAAAAGTCGACTTTTGGTGGCGACCACCAAAAGTATTTTAAAAAAAAAAAGTCAAATTTTTTAAAATAAAATAAACAATTAGAATAGTCGCCACCAAAAGTTTTTTTAAAAAAATAAAAAAAAGTCAGATTTTTTAAAATAAAATAAAAAATTAGACTTTTGGTGGCGACTATAGTCGCCACCAAAAGTCTTTTTTAAAACAAATAAAAAAAAGTCAGATTTTTTAAAATAAAATAAAAAATTATATAGTCGCCACCAAAAGTATTTTTTAAAATAAAATAAAAAAAGTCAGATTTTTTAAAATAAAATAAAAAATTAGACTTTTGGTGGCGATTATAGTCGCCACCGAAAGTCTTTTTAAAAAAAAAAATAAAAAAAAGTCAGATTTTTTAAAATAAAATAAAAAGTTAGACTTTTGGTAGCCACCAAAAGTCTAATTTTAAAAAAAAAATTAAAAAAGTCATTTTTTTACTTAAAAAATTCAAATTTTTTTATTTTTCTTAATTTTATTTAAAAGAAATTTAATTTTTTAATTTTTAAAATTTTTTTAATTTTTTTAAAAAATTAGACTATCAGTGACGGCTGAAGTCTATTTTTTTAAGTGAAATCGTTTTTTTTTTATGAAATTAGTTGAAGTTGGACTTTTGTGGTGACTCCAATAGTAATAATATATTTGCTTTTTGTTAAGTTTAATATTATTTTATTTTTGTTTTATAATATCTTTGACCTAAAATATTTTTAACAGATTATATACATAGATATATATAATATTTTTCACTTACATAACACAAATGAAGCAGTGGCAGAATGGCAAGACACACATGGCTGCAAGCAAGGGACCCAGGTTCGAATCTCAGGTATGCACATGTTTGGTTTAATTTCAAATAAACTTGAATATTGCACACAAAAAAATTGAGTCAGCTCGGGATAGCGAGTTATTGGATCGACCAAAACCCGCACGAGTCGAATGGATCTCGGGTCGACCTTCCGGGCCAATCCGGATCTAAAAAGATGACGAGTGACTTTTGGTGGCGACTTTGTAGTTTTTGCTGACACCAAAAATCTTTTTTTTCACGAATTTTTTTTTTGCAATAAAAATAACTTTTGGTGGCGACTAAAGTCGCCACTAAAGGTAACTTTTGGTGGCGACTTTGAAAGTCGCCACCAAAAGAATTAGCCACGGACTTACGCCAACAACTTTAGTCGCCACTAAAAGTCGCCACCAAAGACTTTTAGTGGCGACTTTTAGACTTTTGGTGGCGACTTTAGTCACCACCAAAAGTCTTTTTTTTTTGTAGTGTCTGGACCTGCAGTATTATGGTGTGATAATATCAGTGCAATGTCTTTGGCCTCTAATCTTGTTTTTCATGCTCGAATTAAGCATATCAAGTTGGATGTTCATTTCATCCGAGATAAGATTGAAGCTAAAGAGTTGGAAGTCCGATACATTCTGTCAGTGATCAATTGGCCGATATTATGACCAAACCATTGTCTCACCCTCGCTTTGACTACCTCAGGAACAAACTGTCAGTATTATTAAATAAATTAAGCTTTGGAAATTGAAGCCCACTATATGAAAGTAGCCACACTTATCTTCTGCAACCAAAATTGTAAGCCACTTAGTTTCATTAGTTTATAATATATTTTGTAGGCACCGTACTTTTTCTTCTCCACTGGGTTCTCTTAATTTATTATATTATGTAGCCTATAAAAGGCATATAGGTGTGTGGTTGTAAGATATATCAGAGTGTGCATCAATATATTGGACTTTGGGTATTTGACGTTCTGTTATTTCTTTTCCTCTTCTCTCGTCTCTCTCTCCCCTTTGTGTTATATATGTGTGTGAAAAAATATAGCTGACAGCAAATTGGTATCAGAGCCTAGTAGTGTGAGCATAAAAATTTTTGAGTGTGTGAGGAACAAGAGAGTTCTCACTGTGTCAAATTTTTTTTACAGTATATTTTGGACTAGAGAGATATGGCAATTAATTTCAATATTGTCTGGTCCGGTCCAAAATTAGATGGGAAATTAGATTTTAGTTATTGGGAAATTTTGATGTCTACACATTTAAGAGCTCACAATATTTGGAGCTTAGTGGAATCAGGATTACAACAAGGAGCTGATGAAGCTGCTCAAAGGAAAGACCAGTTGGCACTTTCACAAATTCATCAAGGTGCAGATTACTCAATTTTTGGCAAAATAGCAAATGCCAAAACAACCAAAGAAGCGTGGGATATTTTGAAGTTGTCATATAAAGGAGTTGAAAAGGCCCAGAAATCCAAACTGCAGTCTCTATGTCGAGAATATGAAAGGTATGAAATGACTAGTTCAGAAACAGTAGAACAATATTTTTCACGTGTTACAGGTATCGTCAACAAGATGAGAGTGTATGGAGAAGAAATTCCTGATAGCAAGGTGGTGGAAAAAAATCTACGCACCATGCCAATGAAGTTTGACCACGTGGTGACTACAATAATTGAGTCCCACGACACAGACACCATGATAGTAGTATAGTTGCAGGGAAGCATTGAAAGCCACGTGAGCAGAATTCTGGAGAAGACCGAAAAGGTGAATGAAGAAGCCTTGAAGAGTTAGGTGAATCTCAACAAACTTGCCGAATCCAGTCAAAATGTTGAAAGTAGATGTTGTGATAATTTCAACAATAGAGGAAGAGGAAATTACAGAGGTAGAGGCCAAGGAAATTTCAGAGGAAGAGGACGTAACAATTTCAACCAATGAAGAGACAACAATCTCAGATCATCCAATCAAGGAAGAGGTGGAAACAATTCTGGGTTTACTAACCAAGGAAGAGGAAGAGGTAACAATTATCAAGAAAGAACAAATTTTAATTGTTTTTATTGTGGAAAATTTTGGCATAAAGTTGCAGATTGTAGATTCAAACATCAAGCAAACATGGCAGAAAATCAGTATCAAGATGCTGGTGAGAATACTGATAACCCACAAAGTTTATTTCTGACTAGTAATTCTTTTTCAAAAGATGAAAATATTTGGTATTTAGATACTGGATGTAATAATCATATGTGTGGAAAAAAGGAGCAATTTTCTTTTATGGATGAAACGGTAAGATCTACAGTGAAATTTGGTAATAATTCAAATATTCTAATTTTGGGAGAAGGCCGAGTTTCTATAAGATTGAAAGATGGTTCACAAAATTTTATCTCTGATGTTTTCTATGCTCCTGGTCTTCACCTTAATCTATTGAGTATGGGACAACTGTCAGAGAAAGGTTACGATATGCAGATTCACCATGGCTACTGCACGATGACTAATGAAAGTGGGAGATTTATTGCTAAGGTAAAAATTACTCCCAACCGCCTATTTCCCTTGAAAATCCAACATGATAAGTTTCCTTGTTTGAGTTCTATAATTCCCAATGATGATTGGTTATGGCATATGAGATTTGGTCACTTTCACTTTTGTGGATTAAATTATTTTTCACGAAAAGAATATGCTTCTGGATTACCTGTTGTGAATATTCCTAATGGAATATGTGAGACCTGCCAAATGGAAAAAAAAACACAGAGAATAATTTCCAACTGGAAAATCCTGGAGAGCGGAAAAACTATTGGACATAGTTCATTTAGATCTGTGCTCGGTTGAAATACCAACAGAATGAGGCAGTAGGTATTTTATTACTTTCATTGATGATTTTAGTAGAAAAACTTGGGTGTATTTCCTAACGAAAAAATCGGAAGCTTGTGACGTGTTCAAGACATTCAAGGCACTTGTAGAAAAACAAAGTGGTTGCAGAATCAGAGCACTTAGAACAGACAGAGGCCAAGAATACCTTGCTTGTATAGATTTATTTGAGCAGTATGGAATCCAACATCAACTTACAACTAGATACACTCCTCAACAGAATGGAGTAGCAGAAAGGAAGAACAGGACAATCATGGACATGGTGAGATGCATGCTGAAAGCCAAACAATTGCCTAAGGAATTTTTGGCAGAAGCTGTTGCCACTGCTGTTTATATTTTGAACAGGTGTCCTACAAAAAGTGTTCGTGATAAGACACCCAAAGAAGCTTGGAGTGGAAGAAGACCCTCAATTCGGCACCTTAGAGTCTTTGGATGTATTGCATATGCCCACATACCAGATCAGCTCAGAAAGAAATTAGATGACAAAGGTGAAAAATGTATTTTCATTGGCTACTCTACAAACTCAAAGGCATATAAACATTACAATCCAGAGACAAAGAAGATGATAATCAGTCGTGACGTGACGTTTGATGAAGAAAAATGTGGGATTGGTCTTTGAAGGCCCAAAGGGATACAGTGATAATTCCAGACAATTATGAAGAAGAGAATGGACAAGGAGTCCCACCAACTAATGAACCAAAAACATCTAATAGACCAAAGAGGAACCGCAAATTACCAGCCAGATTAGAGGACTATATTGTGGGTAACAATAATGATACTTCTGACGAAGAAATTATCAATTTTTCTTTATTTGCAGATTGTGAGCCAGTGAATTTTGAAGAAGCTTCAAACAATGAGAATTGGAGAAAAGTAATGAATGATGAGATTCAAGCAATTGAGAAGAATGAAACGTGGGAGCTAACAGATTTGCCAGCAGATAAAAGGCCAATTGGAGTGAAATGGGTGTACAAAATGAAGTATAAGCCCAATGGTGAGATTGATCGTTTTAAAGCGCGGTTGGTTGCTAAAGGATATAAACAAAAACCAAGTATTGATTACTTTGAAGTATTTGCTCCCATTGCAAGATTAGATACAATTCGCATGATTATTTCTCTCTCAGCACAAAATAACTGGAAAATATATCAAATGGATGTTAAGTCTGCATTTCTTAATGGTACACTGGAAGAAGAAGTATATGTTGAGCAGCCTGCAGGTTATATGATAAATGGAAAAGAAGATAAAGTTTACAGATTGAAGAAAGCATTGTATGGGTTGAAGCAAGCACCAAGAGCATGGTACAATAAGATCGATTCCTACTTCATGCAGCATGGCTTTGAAAGATGTCCATTTGAGCATACTTTATATATTAAATTTTTTGAGCCTGAAGCTATTCTTATTGTGTGCCTTTTTTGTTGCTGATCTAATCTTCACCGGCAATAATTTAAATATGATTGCAGAATTCAGGGAGGCTATGATAAAATGCTTTGAAATGACAGATGTAGGCCTAATGTCCTATTTTCTCGGCATTGAGGTTATTCAGCAAAATGATGGAATCTTCATTTCTCAGAAGAAATATGCTAGTGATATCTTAAAGAAATTCAAAATGGAAAATTCAAAACTGATTTCCACACCAATCGAAGAAAAGATGAAGCTGACAAGAGAAAATGATGACAAGATGGTAGATCCAACCCATTACAAAAGTTTGATTGGAAGTTTGAGATATCTGACAGCGACCCTACCGGACATTGTCTTTGGAGTTGGACTGCTTAGTAGATTCATGGAGGAGCCACGTGTTTGTCACTTACAAGGAGCCAAGAGAATTCTTCGCTATATTAAAGGTACTTTGACTGATGGAATTTTTTATGCTAATAATAATAATGTAAGGCTTGCTGGATATACAGATAGTGATTGGGCCGGGGATTTAGAAATGAGAAAAAGCACGTCAGAGTATATATTTCATCTGGGTACTGGAGCAATATCATGGTCATCAAAGAAACAACCAGTTGTCGCGCTCTCTACAGCCGAAACAGAATATATAGCAGCTGTCAGTTGTGCTACACAGGCGGTATGGCTGAGGAGAATATTAGAAGTGATACACCAGAAACAGAATGCTCCTACAGAAATATTTTGTGACAACAAGTCTGCCATTGCATTAAGTAAAAATCCAGTTTTTCATGGTCGATCCAAGCATATCGATATTCGATACCACAAAATTCGAGAGTTAGTAGCTGAAAAAGAATTGGTGATCAAATATTGTCCCACTAAAGAACAAGTTGCAGATATTTTTACAAAGCCTTTAAAGATTGAATTATTTTACAAGTTGAAGAGATTGCTCAGAATGATAAGACTGAAAACTTAATTTAAGGGAGGAAATGTCAGTATTATTAAATAAATTAAGCTTTGGAAATTGAAGCCCACTATATGAAAGTAGCCACACTTATCTTCTGCAACCAAAATTGTAGGTGCTGCTCAAGACACTTAGTTTCATTAGTTTATAATATATTTTTTAGGCACCGCACTTTTCCTTCTCCATTGGGTTCTCTTATTTTATCATATTATGTAGCCTATAAAAGGCATATAGGTGTGTGGTTGTAAGATATATCAGAGTGTGTATCAATATATTGGACTTTGGGTATTTGATGTTGTGTTATTTCTTTTCCTCTTCTCTCGTCTCTCTCTACCCTTTGTGTTATATATGTGTGTGAAAAAATATAACTGACAGCACAAACTAGGTGTTCTTCTTCAATCACCCCTGCATTTGAGGGGGAATGATAAGAATAAAGAAATAGTAGCTAATATAAATTAGCAACGCAAATATTTTCTCTTATTCGCACATGCTTTATTTCTCTGTATACATGTGTAGTCTGTCGCTTCTTTTTATTCTTTGGCAATTGTACATAACAGACTCTACATATTTTTCCTTGCTTTGTGGATTGATAGCCACCTATACATATGCATTAGAAGTGTGATATGTAAATCTGTTATAAATATCATATTCTTCAGACTCAGTGTGCTGAGCTGAAATTCCCAAAATCCAAATTCTTTGTTTTCTTAATTGGTTTTACAACCTTATTTTGTTAGCTATATGATTTGAGAAAATTAACAAATTAATGAATAATTATTTTATCCAATCTGTTCTAAACAAATTTTTAATTGTAGTTAATTACTTTAATTTTTTTTATTATTTTAAATAATTTTTAATAATTAATTTTTTTAATAAGCACTCAAGAAATTTAAAAATTTACTTTAAAAAATTATTAGAGGGGACTCGAGCAATTCATCAATTAAAAATAATAATGGAACTTGAGCAATGATTGTTAAAGCCCCACTACATCAATCTAAAAAAAAAATAATAATAATAATTGAGTGGGGCTCGAATAAAATATTACATATAAGTCTAGAAAAAAAAATCCATTATTTATAGCAAGAAAAACACCACTACCTCTATTTCTTATTAGCTGAAATTGTTACACATATATAATAGATTAAAATTTGTAGAAAAATTTATCTGCCAGCGTCAACTGAACTGCTAACAGCAAAAAAAAAAAAAAGAATCATGATTCTCAAACGACAGATCAAGAATATCATATATAAATGCCTATATGTTGCTTTTTTAATTATTGCATCAGTAAATTAATGATCTTAATTCATTAAAAATTACATTTTTCAATTTAATTATTAAAAAATCAAATGTTATAATTTAATTTTTAAAATATTATATTTAATTTAATGTAATCTTTTCAGTTGTTAAATTTTAAAATTTTTGTTGTTAAAAATTATTTTAACAAAAAAATAATGAAATTAAAATAAATACAGCTTTTAAAAAATTAAATTAAATTAAATTAAATATTTTAAAAATAAATTAATAATGTAATTAATATATATGTATGTGAGAGAGAGAGAGAGAGAGAGAGAGTTCTTTTAGAGGTCACTAGTAGCACACGGACGCCACTTCTCTCCTTAGCAAGGGACTAAGGAAGTTTCATGACTTGCTAATAGTTATTGGATGGCTGTGGAATTTAACTGTCAAAATAGGTCTCACAGTCATTCAATAAACTGTAGACAAGCCACACAGCCATGAGCCTCCTTAGCTAAGGAGGGGAGCAACGTCCGTAGCACACTCACGTGAAAGTGGAAGTTTTAGTAAAAAAATCTTTTGGATGTGTTCACATTAACATGCGACTTTTGATGTAGCAAAAATGAAACAACTAACTTATGCTCGAAAATACGTATCGTGTATTTTATTTGGTCATCAGACCTAAAGTCACCTATGAATTTTAAACAATCAAGTTGTCTACATCGTTTAGCATTCCTCTCGATATTTTAAAGATATTATGTAGTACATTGTATAAGGCAATGACTATGTTTGAAAAAAATAGTTGAAAACTTAGTTGAAAGTTTAAAAGTTAATTTTTAGTTAAAAGTTAAAAGTTGTTAAACTAACTTATTGAATTAGAAGTATTTGATATAATTATTTATTGAATTAGGTGATAAATGTAAAATGACATACTTATATGATATTTTATATAAATTTTATTTTTAGACAAAAATATATTTTTTAGTAATTATAATTTTAGGGTTTTTAATTAATTTGAAATATTATAATATTTTGTTTAAAATAAACTTTTTATTAAAAATTAAAATAAATAGTGCAAACAGTGTAATAACTAAAATAAATATTTAAGATTCCAAAACAATATCATTTTATTTTGTTATCCCATAATAGTGTTATGATTATCAGTTTTTGTTAATAATTACATTTCATTATATAATCTCAAAATAATACAAAATAAACATATCATCTAGCATCTCATAATAGATTAGTAATATTGTGTTATGGGTGTGCTAAAGAAACCTAGAAAATAAGAAATTGTGTTACAGGTCATGAGTAGGATAATGGTGAAATTTTAATAAATTGTAAGGATAAAAGATGAAGAAAGATATAAAACTATCAGCTATAATCTACTCAAATAAATTTGTGTACCAAATATTTTTAATTTAGTCAAACAAACTTATAAGTTAGTCAAACTATAAGTTAGTTTATTTGACATGCCATACACACTCTATAAGATAAGATTGGGTAATTAATATAAACAATTATATTGGTTAAAATATATGTTTGTTGATATAGAACGAAAATAACATGTTATAATTGTAAAAAATATTATACTCATGTCTTAACATAATAATAACGATAGTAGCTAGTACGGTAATAAATAGAGCAATTGTAAAAATGTTAAGGTAGTGGTGAGAGTGATACAATGGTGATAATAATAGTGGTAGCAAGAGAGATGAAATGGTGATGATAATCACGGTAAGAAAAAAAAATGATATTAATAAATAGGTGGTATGACAGTGAACACAAAAACAGACTTCATGTTCGCGGTGTTTGTCCTATTTAAATTGTTACATTTTAAATTTAATGATTTAGATGTTATGTATTATTTTTTTAACAAAAATGTTAAAATTTAAATCATTAAATTTAAAATCTAACTATTTAAATAAAATAAGTATAAAAATAAGTTTGGAATTAAAGTTGGCAATATCAAAATGACAATATAACCATGTCATAATAGCGGAATTTGGTGCAATACTACTTTTAGCAACAGTTTTTTGGTTGCTAAAAGTTTTAGCAACAATTTTTGTTGTTAAAACTTTTAACAACAAAAAAAAACTGTTGTTCAGCCAGAAAAAACTCCAGGCAGAGAACCCAAATCCCATAATAGCGTGGTGCTCAGTGGTCACGATGGGATCCCCATCCCCATCGCGTCATATTCATGCACGAATTGAACGCACACGGATTGTACGATTTGGATCTATCGACGGTCTCGATTACATTTACGTTTCAGCCTTTTTCTCTTTTTTCAAAATTTCCTCCCACAATCTCATCTATCTATTCACTCCCATAAAATATAAATACTTTTTGAGTTTTGACCTCAATTGTTTGATTTTAATGTTATTATCAAAAGTGTCATTAAGTTTTGTTCCCAAATTAAATTATTTTTCTTAGTGCTCCTAATAGGCGTGATCAATCGATTCTTTATCTCTTTATTAGTCATTTCAGTTCATAAAAGTTCCATAGAAATTAAGAAAGAAAATGTTCAAGGTTTCATACTTTATTTTATTTTTTTAAATCTCTTCACGTTTCGTGCTTGACCGGAAAGATAGGATTAATTTGGAGTTGGACAAATTAGTGACAGTTCGCCCAATCTGTAAAGATGTAAAATCCACGTATGAATTCAATACTTTACTGTACACAAGAGATTTTCTTCCTTTTTTACGTTTATTTATTTATAATAAACTGAGAAGGAACAAAAATCAAACTGAAGAATTAATCTGACAAAAGATGCACACACACACACACACACACATATAAATAACAAAAATCAAACTGAAGAATTAATCTAACAAAAGATGCATATATATATATACACACACACACACACACACACATTTATAATATATATGTGTGTGTGTGTGTGTATTTTGAACCAGCACATCCAAAAATCTATCAGGCTTAATTAGTTTGGTTCAATCAACTAATATACATTGATGTAAGTGTCGACTGTCGAGGAGTAGTTATGTTATATATGCATGTTTCATGTTTCACCTATTTGGCATTTATCAAGCGAGGATTTACTTGGAAACTAACAAAGCCCTCGTTGATCATAAATTTCCAGTCCAAAGTGCAAAAAGTTGCAGACTAAAATTTATTCCATAAGAAATAATACAATTCCACAACTTTCACTTAATTATTCCACAAGTTTAAAGTATAATTCCAAAATGCTGATTTGTACTTAACGGGCTTTGTTCTTATAAATACTCCGACGTTTAATTCGGTAATTACGTTAAAAATTTGAGTAACACACTAACTTGAGAACATAAATTGTACATAGGTAACCTAATTTTTTTTCTTGATCAAGATTTAGAAAACCTGATATTAATTAGTCATAATGGAAGCGATTATTTAAACTTTAGAAACAATAATAGTTTGATTCTTAGAGATGTTATTTTATGAAGAGATCTATCGTTTTCAAATATTCTCATTAATTTGTTCTCTCATTAACTACTTTCCCGCATTTAGGATTTTTATAAAAAAATTCTTAATTCGACCTCCTCTCCTATATGTTAAGATTTAGAAAGGCAATTATGGGCGAGTACACGCACATTTATTTATTATTTATGTCTAACTCACACGTCCCCTTGTAAGATACATTCGACTTGATTTTTCCACTCTTATTTTTATTGTTTTCATATAAGAAATAAATAGTTAAAAGCAAAGATATTTAATTGAAATCCTAAGAAGAAAAGATCCGTCATCACCACTAAATCCCACATGAGCTCAGCTGGCTTTGTTTGACTCTTTGGATTTCCTCTGATCTCCAAATGTCAAGACTCACACACAAAGCCTTCCTTACATTTAGCCACGCCTATAAATTGCCTAAAGTCCCAGAAATTCACACAAATTAAACTCACAGAGTCTCTAAACTATACGCCAATTAAGCAACAAGAAGAAAAGCATGGACCATTTCTACCTCTTCCTCCTCCTTCTCTTTCTGTCCTTCATCTCCCTCTCCTTCCTTGTCCTCTTCTACCGCCACAGGGCTGTGTTTGGGTCCTCGAACCTCCCTCCGGGGCAGATTGGCTACCCAGTGATTGGGGAGAGCCTCGAGTTTTTGTCCACAGGTTGGAAGGGACATCCTGAGAAGTTCATCTTCGATCGGATGGCCAAGTTCTCGTCCCAAGTTTTTAGGACTTCAATCTTTGGCAAGCCCGTCATCGTGTTTTGTGGGCCGGCCTGCAATAAATTCTTGTTTTCCAATGAGAATAAGCTCGTGATTTCATGGTGGCCGGACTCGGTGAACAAGGTGTTTCCGAGTTCGCTGCAAACGAACTCGAAGGAGGAGGCGAAGAAGATGAGGAAGATGCTGCCTCAGTTCTTCAAGCCTGAGGCTTTGCGGCAATATGTAGGGATCATGGACGAGCTTGCACAGAGGCATTTTGCTTCAGGGTGGGAGAACAAGGAGGAGGTTACAGTCTTCCCCTTGGCCAAGAGGTAATCAATTAATTACTTAATTAACCAATTAACGGAGTAATTGATTACGATTTTCTTGAATTAAGTTTTCTTCAATTAATTTGTTGTTATGTTTATGATTGTGTATGAGACGAATGATTCATGCATATACGTTGGTACACTTCACATATAAGGCAGGTGTGAGTGAATAAAATTTCATCAAATAGCTAGGCCGCGGAATAAATATCTAAAATAGAATAATTCAATTTATTGATATAAAAAAAAGTAGTGTTCCTTTGTTTTTGTTTTTGTTTTTTCTTTTTTGAGAAAACGTATCTTTCGGGGTTTGCAAAAGATATATAATTTAATTATTTGATTCCTGAGTTAAGATCCTAGATGTACATATCAAGTATAAATTTGTTCTCAAAGAAAATGTAAAACACGGCGATGATATTGAAAAAAGAGATATTTTGCAAGTCATTTTGCAGAACAAAGGGGAAGGAGTAATTAAATAATTGATTTTCTTATAGATACGCGTAGGATGAATCAAACTAATTCAACGACTCTTGAATTATTTCTTGCGTGCAAGAGCCTCCAAATCCAATTTTGTACTTTGTAGGTGCACTAAAATTAGAACTAATTATTCATTATATACTGACTTGCTAATTTGATACTTGAAAATTTTTTGCTAATTTGACACTTGAAATTTTTTTTTATTGGTCTTAATTTCCTCCTTTCAATATCAAGCCTTTTAATTTAGTGATTTGAAAGTGTATTTATTTTAATTTATTTATTTTCATTGCTAAATAATTAAATCTATCGTTGCTAAAACATTATATTGATAAACAATTAACAAAAAGATGAAATTGGGACAAACACAATTTTTAAAAATTAAATTAAAATTTCACTCTTGGCTATATCAATAATTTTATTCTAATTAAAAAGTATATAAGTTGACTGTTTAGTCTTTAAAAATTTAAATCTAACACGATTTAGTCTTTAAATATTATAAATTTATTATACATTATTATTAAATTAGTCTTTAAAAAAATTAATAAATATATAATTTAATCCCTAAAAAAAACTAATTTATATTGTGTATACAATTTGTTTTTTTTAAGATTTGATTCATTGAACTCTTAAAAGAGTGTATGTATATTTTAAGAATGAATGTGTTTATTTGCCGTTTAATCATTAACTTGTCGTCTGTGTATGGCATGTTATCGAACAGGTACACATTCTGCCTGGCCTGTCGTTTATTCCTGAGCGTGGAAGATCCAACTCACGTAGTCAAATTAGCGAACCCTTTCCATCTCTTAGCCTCCGGCATCATCTCGATTCCGATCGACCTTCCCGGCACGCCGTTCAACAAAGCCATCAAAGCCGCGAATTTCATCAGGAAGGAGCTTCTCGCCATCATCAGGCAGAGGAAGATCGATCTCACCGAAGGCAGAGCTTCTCCCACGCAAGATATTCTGTCTCACATGCTTACCACCTGCGACGAGTCTGGCCGGTTCATGACGGAGCTCGATATCGCCGATAAGATCCTTGGCCTCCTCATCGGCGGCCACGACACCGCCAGCGCCACTTGTACTTTTATTGTTAAGTTCCTCGCTGAGTTGCCTCACATCTATGAAGGAGTTTATAACGGTTAGTCTCTTTCACTTTATATATGACTTAAACATGACTAAACAAAACTCGTTAATAAATAACGGACTATAGATTAATTGAAAAAGAATCTAGCCAGAGGACTAATCTCCTATAAGAGAGTGAATTAAAGTCTGCATCTCCTAAAATAATTATTCACATTAAATGTCTAACAATAGGCTAAATTATAATTTTAGTCTATATAATTTAACCAAAATTATAAATTAGTCCTTATACTTTATTTCCAAGTAAAATAGTCTCTATAATTTTCCTTTCCATGTAAATTAGTCTATGTCATTAGTATGATTAACTTTGCTGCTAAAAATTAAAATAGTCTTAGATGGCAGCAGGTGTGTATATTTTTTAACATGTCAGCAAGTCCAATCATTAATTTTTGCCCAACTCAACTGACATGTCAATAAAATTCTTATTTTGCCCTTAATTCGCAATTTTCCTGACCTAGCGTATACATTGGGAATTAAGGGCAAAATGAAAATTTTGTTGACACAGTAGCTAAGTTGAGCAAAAATTAATGATTGGACATACTGACATGATTACAAATGTACACATCATCTATTATGTAGGATCATTTTAATAGGAAAGTTAATCATACTGACTGCAGGGACTAACTTACATTGATGGAGAAACTATAGGGACTATGTTGCATGAAAATAAAATATCGGGACTAATTTATAATTTTAGTAAAATAAAAGAGACCAAAATTATAATTTAACCTTGACAATATCTTTAACTGTGCCTCAAGTATAATTGCTTCCAATAAAAAATATATACATATCAGAAAAAAAAAAGAGGGTTATAGATAAACAAAACTTAGTCAAGTGAGGGTTGCAACTTGCAAATAATTAAATTTTTTTATCACATTTATTGTAACAAGTTCCTATTCACTCTTTGCATTGTTTGACCACGCAAAGAATGCATCTAGAAGTCTTTCTATTTATCACACGTTAAATCAATAAAAGAAGGACGGACGGCAAGTGAAACTGTGAAATTTTAGAACTTAAGTCAAAAGAAAAGTTCATTTCAAAATGGTTAATTTTTTGAGATTAAAAATTGAGAATTGTTATTATTATTATTATTATTATTATTATTATTATTATTATTATTATTATTTTGCACAGAATATATGATTGCATCATTTTCTACGTTTTCTTTATCAAATAAATCACATACGGATCTCCAATTTGCGTCAACCTCTATCTTTTTTGTTATTTTTTAAGAGTAAATTGTTGATTTAGTCTATAGAAAAGTAATATTTTCTTAATTTTCTCCTTAAAAAATCAGGTATCTCAATTTAGTTTTCAAAAAATTATATTTATCTTAATTTATTCTTCTTCATTATTAAATCACAAAATCTAATGTTGCCAAAAGTTACTTTAACAAAAAAAGAAATCAAATTAAAATAAACACAGTTAAGGATTAAACTAAAATACTTGATCCTTCAAGGACTCAATTGTGATAACTATTCTTTTTAGGAATCAAATTAATAATATACTCTTTGCTTTAAATCTATTATGATGCATATTTTGAAATTCTGTGTGTGTCTGTGTGTGTGTGTATGTACAGAGCAAATGGAAATTGCAAAATCAAAAGCAGCAGGAGAGTTGTTGAACTGGAATGACATACAGAAGATGAAATATTCATGGAACGTAGCTTGTGAAGTTCTGAGATTGGCCCCTCCACTTCAAGGAGCTTTCAGGGAAGTCATTAATGACTTCATCTTCAATGGCTTCTCAATTCCAAAGGGGTGGAAGGTAAAGTAATTAATAGCTGCGTATTTACATGAAATAACATTAATGAAATATTAGCATATGTTTGTCAACGGAAGAGACTAAGATAAAATTGTCAAAACCATATGGATTTATTTGTAAATTTCAAAACTAATAGAGCCAAATTAAAAATTGAGCAAAACTCTAATTATCATTATAACCAATAGAGCCATTATTTTTTATCCCTAAAATATTTCAAAAGCACAAATTTAGTCCTTGAAATATTACTATCATCAATTGGATCATAATATTTTATAAGGTACAACATTATAGTCTTAATCTTTAATTCAATTAAAACTTAATTAATAACAAGAAACTATTGAATTAGGACAAATTGATGACGATGATATGTTTTACTGTAAATATAGTAACTTTATTCATATTCCAATCTCCATCTCACACTCTCTTTTTTATACAGATATATTGGAGTGCAAATTCAACCCACAAGAATGCAGAGTACTTCTCAGAGCCTGAGAAGTTTGACCCAACGAGATTCGAGGGAAATGGGCCGGCCCCATACATGTTCGTGCCATTTGGTGGAGGCCCAAGAATGTGCCCAGGAAAAGAGTATGCTCGTTTGGAGATTTTAGTTTACATGCACCACCTGGTCAAGAAGTTCAAATGGCAGAAGCTTCTTCCCAATGAAAACATTGTCATCAACCCCATGCCTATCCCTGCCCATGACCTCCCTGTTCGCCTTTTTCCTCATCCCCAACACTAACCTTGAACGTTTGATTAATCACATGCGTGCATGCAACACCGTAGTAGCAAGGCTTTTGAATACAGCTTTTGTGCTTGAACATGCCACAACAATTTACTTCTTATAACACCAGACAATCAAATTGGGAAAAAGGTGCATAATCCAGAGACTGACCTTTGATCATCAAGGTCACTGGTCTAATAAGTGTCTGCAAAGTTGCATAGGTTAAGATTATGTCATATCTTTAGATGAAGACCATGTGTAAAGGTTGAGCTTAGATATAATGTAATACTTGTGAAATTTCATGTTAAAACCCTATGTTGGTTGTATGACCTCGTGTGTATGTATGTTACATAATGACCATATTGAAATTAATGAATATTTGAATGATATAAGTAAATGAAAATGTCATATCCCAATTTGGGCACTTAATCAGCACAACACATGGCTTGCCCATGGCCGTAAGCCTAATCTGACATATAATTCATCAATCTTGATTAATCATTCACATACTACATGTAACCAAGATAACACATTCATTCATGAACAGAAATATCTGTTAGTTACATGTTAAGTGATTCTCACATTTCTAACTATTCCTACATCAAACATATCATAGGGAATACTGAGAAACATGCCAAAAGATTGTCAACTTCATATTAATTCAATTACATCATTACTCTATACTCTAGGAGTTCTATAATGCTACAAAGCACTTTTAGAATTCAAAAAGGGTGTGCAGATAGTCAAAACACCAACCCAAGGTAGTAGATTTTGCTGCTGCGCCATTTTGCCTTGTTTTTCTCCCCAAACATCTTCCTCACTTTCCTAATCCATCTGTGCTTCTTTAACCCAAAATTTTGTTATTAAATCATCACATTTGACTCTATCAAACCCCTCAAAATCCCTTTGAAAGACTGAATCAAAAACATGAATTTTAAGTTGGGAAAATTCCCATTTCTCTGCATATTCGAAAATGCTCGACACCCAAACCTTTTTTAGCCGATCCAAATCTAAAACTTTATAATGAGTAGAAAGGAAGATTTGGAAACGTCCTAGGGCCTCAAAGACTCCCATTTATCCAAGGTTATAAGCTAGCGTTCATTGTACCCTATAAAGCTTATCTCAAATCTATGATCATAGGCCATGGATTGCTTTGTTGTGGGAGAGAACTTGATGGAGGCTTGAGGAATCAATGGATGTGTGATTTTGGTGAAAGAAGGAGTGGAAATGGTATGGAGGAGAGGGAGCCATGTCACAAATTGCTTCCTGGGCCTATGACTGGCACAGTAACAACACTTTCCGTTACTATAAGCCTAAACTATTTCTAAGCTACCCCACAATTTTAAATCATCAACATAGAGTTTTTCGTATATGAATAAGAAATCAATCAAGGGTATTTGATAGTCCTGGATACTCACATCATCATACATGCACACACACATTCAGAATGGTGGAATTCATACTTAGTTTCCACACTGGTCACATAATATACATAAAATCCATATTATGCATACATCACAAAGAAGGATCTATTTCTAATATAATCAACCATACTATGTGGATTTCTTTTAGCTGAAAATGTTTTTGTTTTAAATGGGTTTCAATCCTTTGAAATAAACCTATTCAAAACTTTGATAGTTTCATTGTCACACCAACTATGCCTAATGTCTTGCACAATTTAAAACTTCTCTTTCAAAATCGTTATGGTTTTAACAAAAAACCTTTCCTTTTAAAACAAAACAATTTCAAGTAAATTATCTTTTTTATTTTAAAATGAAGTTAATGCAAATGCCTTATTTCACAACTTAGGTACCCAATAACATTCCCTTCTCAAAGGTAAGTATTTTATGAAAATGTAGCGAAACCCTCTCTTTCGAAACAAAGATAATTTCAAAATAAATTCCCCCACTTTAAGACAAATGTTACATCTATTCAAGTAAACCAAACTTTCCACAAAAGAATATATATAAAGTGCAACTTCTTTCCCCAAATCATGAATAACCAACATAATACAATTGGGAACATTCCATAGTCATCAATGTATAATTCAAGTCATACACATATAAGAACATCCTCGTCATGTTATAGCTCAAATCCTGAATAACTTATAATAACAACTCTTTTGAATCATTCCATAGATATTCAATTGTCATATCCAACGAAATAAGTATTATGACCAACAGAAATTTTAATGCAACACACCACAAATAAAGAACAAAATGTCCAAATGAATAGAAGTGGAATAAAATAATAGACGTCCCAAACCCCTCCTAAGTATCCTAAGTGACTAAAGAGCAATTTGTGGGCTTCAAATAAAAATAAATGATAAGGCCTACTCGATAATGGGAAGGTCCACAAAAAGCCCTGCTATTCTTCTAGCGGGTGCTCCTTAACAACAATTGGATCTGTAAGAAAGCAATCATAGAGAGTATAAGTTATAAAACTTAGTGAATGGTACGGCTTTACCGTAATATAGTTCAAATATGTTAAACATCATAAAAACGCCTATCAGGCCAAAATCTCACTATCGAATATGTAAATTAGAAAGCGTACTAGTCAATCCGCCATTCAATCGCATCTAACTAGTGATACTTGTCAGCGATAAGGCGCCATCAGGAGTTAAACTCAATTGGCTACCCTTCTTACCCTAACACAAGGTAACCTCACAGGTCAAGGCGCCATAGGAAGCTAAGGCTTACCCGGCCACCCTCCTTGACCTCGCCATAAGAAAGAGGTACCACTAGTATTAACTAAGCAGTTTTATATGCATACATGCATGCTATTCAAAAAGTCAAACATCTAAGATAATAACAACTAAAGAACAATTCACAACCTTTTGATTATAATGTATCCAAATATAAATTAAATAGGATCATGCTAATTATTGAGCTATGCCCTAACATCTAACATAGGGACTTAATTGAATTAAAATAACAATTCCTTTATGATAATTTAACAATTTGCGTTCTTTATTCCATAGGCCATGCCTATTTCCTGATTATCATCTCATCCTAAGATTTAACAATATAGCCCTACAATATTTAAGAGATTACCCTATGTAATCTTCTATAATATTCAACATTAAAATAATGTTACAGAGAAGTTGTGCCACTCACCTAGATTCCAACACTATGCTTTACCGGGTTTTGCATATTATTTGGAAGAGAAAAAGGATATATAAGGTTTTGAGGTTAATTTCTAGCAACTACAACAAAATAGTTGCGAAAAGAAATTAAAGCTATGAGATAAGAAAAACTTATCATTTTTGCTTCTGACCTTTGGTCACTTTTTTGGTCATAACTCTCTAATGGTAAGGGAGTTTTGTACATAATTTATTGTTTTAGAATATAGACACAAATGATTTCCAATGATATCTAATTTGCTAAAAACGGTGTCTGATTGAGGGAGTTATGACTGATTTAAATTTTGTGAAAACAAAAGTATGATAGATTAGGTTTTCTAGTTTTTATCTTTGTTTCTTTGAAATTTTCCGATGTCGAGAAAGACTACCGGAGATGTGTTCCTTGAGGTTTATGTGTGGAGGCATGGAGTCTAGGGTTCTTGTGTTTTTGAGAGAGAGAAGAAAGTGACAGTTAGGAGTACTTAGTTGAGTGTGTATGTTACCTAGGGTTAGGGTTTTTCTTAGAGTGAGAAAACCAGGGTTGTGTGGCAGCTATGACTTCTTTGGGAGAGGAGGGAGACGTTTGGGTGCTAGGGTTTCCATGGAATTTGAATGCTAGAGTTTCTAGAGAGAGGAGAGAGATATGTTTGTGTGGCTATGGTTTTCTTGAAGTGTTTTGGTGGTGTAGTGTGAGTTTAGATTTGGTTTGTTTATTTTATTTAGAAACTAGGTTAGGTATTAGGGTAGGATTCTTGTTTAATTTGATTTAATTTAAATTCATTCTTATTTAATTTGTTTAATTTGATTTCTAAATTTATTTGATTTAATTTGAATTGTCTAGGTTAAATCTTCTAGTGAGATTCTTATTTAGATTTAAATTTTAACTTGATCTAGTGTTAGGTTTCTAGTTTTATTTAATTAATTGTTAAATATATTTCTTATGTGAATTAAAGGAGGTTGCACGCCTACTTTCTAGGAATTGCTTGATTGTTTTATTATTTCATTGTTATCCCAAGCGTTGCGTAGGCCCACTTGTGGGATTTGCTTGTTTTATTTGCTTTTTATTCGTTTTTAAGTTATTGTTTTATTATTTGTATTGTTACTATTTAAATCATGTGATAGCATGCCTATCCTATAGTTTAATTATATTAATTTTCTTTCCTATAATCTAATCCCACTTCCTCTTATTATTATTTTCATTATACTATTAATCTTTTCCTACTATTACTAAATCACTTCTTTTATTTGTTTTACCTAATATTATTTATTTTTGTTTCCCACTTTACACGTAACTCTTATTATCATATTTCTCTTCCTAAATTTAGTTAGGCGCCTATTTTC
Source organism: Biancaea sappan (assembly GCA_037074585.1). Classification (NCBI taxonomy): domain Eukaryota; kingdom Viridiplantae; phylum Streptophyta; class Magnoliopsida; order Fabales; family Fabaceae; genus Biancaea; species Biancaea sappan. The sequence continues at coordinate 79,791,276 of CM073492.1, read as the reverse complement.
GAGGATCTTATTAATTTATTTGTTCTTTTATTTGTTTTGTCTACTAATATTATTTGTATTAATAATTTGCTACGCACCTAACATTTACTTTATTTACTTTAATTTTTCCTAAATCTTACATTATCTATTAGGCAATTATTTTCTTAAATTTCCCTACATCTTTTTTTCTTCAATTTTAGTTTACTAACCACCCCTTAAGGCTTCACGTTATCATTATGACGTTAGTCTCTACCCATACACCATTTTTGGTGTAATTTATTTAATCTCCTAACAGAGTTTTAATTTTCATTTTAGTCCTTGCTTAATCCGAATCACAATTCATGAAGAAAATTAGCAACATGCTACATAGTCTTCATGCCACACAATTAATAGAGCAGTGCATCACAACATCAAGCTTCCACAAATAGTCATAAACTCAATATTTAAATGATAGACACAGCAAAAATCCCTACAGGCATTCGTTTATTCACGAAAAAATTCTCCACATGCCCTGAACTTTCTTATGATGTCATAGAGAGAGAGAGAGAGAGATGTATTGGGCGAGGGAGCTTTAGACTTGTGTTTTTAGTGTGAGTGAGTGTCCCTTGGCTTTTGACCATTTTACCCTTTAAGGTCTAGCAAGAGCTCCAAGGACCTAAAGGCATTTTAGGAAACTTTGTAAAAACAACTAGTATGGACACCATCCTCACACCACACTAAAACCATTATAGTTCCCAACACAGTTCCACAATAATTCTTCCATCTCATCTTGCATTTCCATTAAAATCTAAAATCATAATTTTCATTCACTCTGATCCCTCTCAAGGACCTCTACACCCAATCAAGCTCCCATAACCATTTTAAGGCAACAAGTCCACACATTATCAGGCCAAACAAAGATATTCATACAAGTACACATCCAGATTCAACAAATACCCAAACAAATAACTCATTCATTACATTAAAAGATAGTTCATACATATAGGCACTTACAAACGCATAGGGAATGGTCACAATAAATGCATACATGAAAATGATGGGTATTACAAAAAAAAATTTGTGCATTGAATTATTTTAAGTCGTAATTTTGTATTATTTGTGAAATTTTTAGTTTGAAGGTACATGCTAGTGTGGTTTGTTCATGAGTAATGGAAAATTTTGTGTTACATGTACATGAGCAATGAGACTAGTCATGAAATATTTTGTAATAAAGTGTGGAAGGTACACTTATCATGTAATAAAGGGTTTCCAAATTTTCCTTTGGCCAAACACTTTTCCTTCTTTATCAAGTAGGGACAAAATGGCCTTTTGGGTGACTTCATTTCATTTTTTCCTCAACCCTTCTTCCACACATCCTCACATGACACACACCCTTAACTCTCTAAATCCTTCCTCTTCTCATCAACTTCACACCATTTCCTCCTTGATCTTTAGCAACCCAAACTTCTAGTGAAGATTCCTACTCTATTGGACCTCATCATGCTAGAGAAACCTATTAAGGATCTCCTTTCCTCTATTTTTTGCCTTTTCCAAGCCCTAGGGTGAAATCATGGTCAAAAATTGAATTTGGGTGTATGGTTCGTGTCTTTACAATTTTTTTTCTTTCAATTCTAAGTTGATTTAAGCTTGTTTTTTTTATGAGAATGGTTGGAAAAAGCCTCGGTTTTCTTGAGCTAAAGTTTTCAGACCTAAATTTAGGAAATTTGGTTTAAAGCTTTGTTTTGTGGATTTGATTGGTTTCTTATGGTTTTGGATACTTCCTTGAACTTTAAAATGTGCCTTCTTATAGCCAAACTCATGTGAAATTTTATAGGATTGAATTGGAATGGAACTAAAAGTAATATAGAGTGACTTGTTTGCAGTATAGTGGATTTCATTGTGTTTTGTCACTACAGCCATGAGTGGTAGAGAAGCACCTTGTCTAGTTACTATAGTGACAGGTCATATGAATGTCTAGGATACTCATTTGAAATGATTTTGTATTTAATTCCCTTGATGTTTGTGTGTGATATTTGTACCTCCTCATGATGATGAAAATGATATATCCCTATGACATTGGTGTAGATGACACCAAGGGTAGCATGTGGGTACTCATAGCAAGTATGAGTTGACTGAACTGACCCAAACCAGATTGATTGATGGAGTTATTCACTAGCATGTCAAAAGTCAATCATGGTTGGATGTTTATAACCTCATTTGACCTAGAATGACCATTGATGCCTTATGTGTGTTGGCATCATACTTTGACTCTAGTAGGTTGCAGGTCCACCAAGACCCGAGTTAAGGCTAGATATTGCATATGGCGTTTCATACATGAAGACATGTGAGTGCATTGTCAGGGATCCATCACTTTCAGTGAAAGAGAAAGATGCTTCAGCCATAGCATGAGGAAAGGCATAGAAAATGTGGCTTTCTAGTTTCCTGAAGGATAGTCTTGGTCCAAGAAAACATACATGTCATGGACCGAAGGGTTTGACATATATCCATATTTAACTAGGTCCATATAGTAGCATCACGTAATGGATGGATGAGTTATACAAACATTCAACAAGGTTCCAAGGATTTGTGGACAAATCCATCTCATGCTAGGAGTCATGATATATTGCTAGATATCACTCATGATCTGTAGGGTTGACAATCATGCCACATGGTTCATTAATTAGAAGGGGTTCTAATTAAAGGAAAGTCAAACTTTTTTTGACTTTAACTAAATAGTCACTAGCTACTACTGGCATGAAATGGACCTAATGGGTTACACATAATGTAACGTCCTTATTTTACTATACTGAAATCTGAAAATTTTCTTTAAAATTCTAATGCTTAATACTCATACCTTCAAAAAGAACATTCTACAATTGTTCTCAATACAAATCATAATTGGTTATACATAATAATTGAAATTCTAAACATAAGATAATTTTACATTCGTTTGAAATAAATTACAAATCTGTCGTACATAGTAATTTGATATCTAAACTTAAAAAAAATAATCTATAATTCTAATACTTAATAAACTTGAGTGCTCTAAAAGTGTTCAATCAATCTTTACACCTTTCCCCTTATACTCAGCCCCTGAAATGGTCAGTTGGAAAAGCACAAAAAGGTGAGATAATGGTATCTCAGTAGCTAGCATAATTTTATAAACATTTATAAATATACCATTTCAGTCATAAAAGCACTTATATCATAAAAATCAGTCCATTTAATTCTCAGTTCAGTGCAATAAGTTGATGAAAAATTAGCAAGCTGATATATAAATAAACCATGGAATCAAGAATAGTTGGTGGCACACTCAACGACATGGAAAAGATAGTCTGCAGAACTACTTTTTCCAAGCTGAACATGAGAGAAAGGCTACTGCAGTCCTTTAACTCAAGCTAGAAAGATTCCAAGCTAAAACATGGAAATATAATTTTCAAGCTGACATGGAAATAAAATTTCCAAGCTGACATGGAAGCGTAGCTCCCAAGCTAAACATGGAAGTAAACTTCCAAGCTGATATCATGCTAATTTCATCATGAAAAACATATTTCACTTTAAATAAAACTTAATGGACATAAAATATTCAAGTAGTAAAACAAGCTTTTATGAATTGCTAAGCTACCTGTAATTTGTAGTTTGACTTTTTAGCTCAAATAGCTATTCAATCTGTCTTGAAATTTGTTTCACGATTTTTGACCTATTCACTGCCACTTCTCCCTTAACACTTGTGTGGGTTAGTAATAGAAGAATCTCCTCAAAGTAGCTCAGAAAAATCGAGTTTAACGTTGCTATTTGCTTTTTTCCAAAAATCTCTATTTTATGGTTGAAAAACAGAGAATATTTTTCTGCTACTGTCCAAGCTGCTGTACTCTCTTTTTCTCACTCTCTCTCGGCTGTGAATGATGCAAGGAAAGGGGAGGAAGATATTACTATTTATAGCTAAGAATGGGAGGCAACATCTCTCTAAAGCCTAGAAATGTTTAGAAAACTCAAGATACTAGACTAACCTAGAATTGTCTAGAATTATCTATACTAGAAATGTTTAGAAAACTCAAGATAATTCAAGATAATCCTAGACTAACCTAGAATTCTCTAAAATTATCTATACTACAATTGTTTAGAAAACTCAAGATAACTCAAGATAATTCTAGACTAACCTAGAATTCTCTAGAATTATCTATACTACAATTGTTTAGAAAACTCAAGATAACTCAAGATAAACCTAGACTAACCTAGAATTCTCTAGAATTATCTATACTATTCTACAACATTCTACACTTATCAAGGAAATTCAAGAATATACAAGATATCTCTAGAACATAACTAACCTGAAATTTTCTAGAATTATCTATACCATTCTACAACATTCTACACTTATATAGGAAATTCAAGAATATAGAAGATATCTCTAGAACATAACTAACCTGAAATTTTCTAGAATTATCTATACTATTCTACAACATTCTACACTTATCTAGGAAATTCAAGAATATACAAGATATCTTTAGAACATACAAGATTCCTCTAGAACAATCTAGATTCATCAAGGACATTCAAGAGATTTCTAGAGTCTAAAAAAATAAAAATATTAAATATTTATTCCATAATAATTTGGGATGTTACACATAACAAGGGGTTATTATGAGTTTATAGAAGCCTAAGGATTATTGGGTGTGGACGTCATCTAATCCTAAAGCCCATGAGATATGTCACATGCTCGTGTTGGGACATCCCAACCTGGGCATGTGACCAGATAGGTGAAGCTCTCAATAAATATACATGGTAGATGAGGTGGCTAGCACCAAAATCTCACCTACCAATCTCTGTCACTCTCATGCCTTGTTTCTCTCATTTTCTCTTGCATGTGGCTTTAGCGCATCCTTGAGGAATTCTCCTCTCTCCTCATGACTTTTCTTTAGTGTGGATACATTTCAAGGCTAGACATTTATGTTGCTATACTACAAGTCTCTTGAACACTCAATCTCAAAAGGTTTGAGACTTACAAGGAAGAGATCTCTTGGTTTCCTCTCTTGGGCATTTCACTCTCTTCCTCCATTATGCCTCACCTCTTCTCTCACAAGTTAGACATTGGTATCGCAGTTCTTGGAGGGATCAATCGGTTGAAAAGTCCATCTATACATTTTCAATCGACTAAAGTTGACTCTTTGGTGATTGATGGCCTTCTAGAAAGAGTTCTTGAAGATTTGGCAGGAATCTTGGATAGTGCAGCCCCCTCTAACCAATTAAGTGATCTCTTTCATCTCCATGAAATATTCATGACAAACAAAAATGATCTATCTGGTTAAAATTTGTTTTTGGTGTTCTTGTTTTATAATCTTCATCAAGAAAGTGTTCTTGATGTCATTCATGGCAAAAAAACTCCTCTTTGTTTTAGTGGTACCATAGCAAACTTTGTTTCATGGATGTTTTCATGTTTATAGATGATTAATTACATTAAAAAACAGTCAAATTGTGAATCTTGGAGGAAAAAAACTGAAATTTTTTTTAGTTTCTAGTTCTAGATGATATAATTGTTATAATGGATGGTAATTCATGTTTCTTGCAAGTTTTCTGCATGTTGGATCATTTTCTAGCACGTTTAGATGTTAGGGAACAAGTCCAATTAAATTTTACACCATGTTACAATGAATCCTGAAAGGTATATTTGTTGGGCGAATTCAAGATTGACACATTCTGATGTATTTGTTGTAACTTGCACCTTCATGAAGGCTTATTCAAGACTGATATATTTTGATGTATTTGTTATAACCTGCACCTTCTCTGGACCTTTATGAATGCTTAAAGTCTTTTAAATATGTTTTTATGGTTTGCACTTGATGTGAAAAGGTTTTCTTGAAGATGAAAGTCAAAATAGCAAGAATTGCCTTGAAATGGCACTAGACTAGAAAAAAAGTGTATTTTTTCAATCACCTTGATGAATATCATAAAGTTTGTTGGTTTTTTTATCAATTTTTATGTGATTACATGTATTTATTGTTTTAAGCTATTAATGGTAGCTAGCTGTGACCGGTTATGGACTTAGAGTGTGGATGCTAGGTTGTATGTAAATGGTTTGCATATGAGTAGTGTAGGAGTTGGTTTCATTTTCAATTATAGGGTTTGCATGCCTCGCCTCTTGATAATTCTATGAAATTGAATTATTATGGCCCTATTTTCATCCTTTTTAGCTATTCTTTGATTGAGTATTGCTTGAATGCGTATTAGTTTTATTCTTAAGTTAACCTTTTGCAATTAGCTTTTTATTTAGTTATTTGTGTTTTTGACTTATTCATAGCATATTTTGATTTGTTTTAGTTGCTTTTATAGGGTGGAGCTTTGAGAAGGTTGTAGATTGAAGCTCTTGTCATGGTTTGGAGATTTTTGCTAGTCAGTGTGTTGCTGCCTAGCTCCAGTTTCCAACGCTCAACGCTGGCTTGCAAATGCTCAAATATTAAAGAGATTGTCATGATTGAATTGAAAAAAAGGACTATGATGGGGACTAAAATGAATTTAAAATACGAGATATCAAATCCCCTCAGCTACATTACATGAGAATGCTTGGAAATGATTTAGGCATTTCGTTGTGTAACCTATTTTACCCAAATGGCCATCCTACGTCACTATTTCCATTGTGTGCCACTTTGTGCGTTTTATCCCTTTTCTTTTTTTATGTTTCCAACCCCTTTTCTCCCTTAAACCAGAAAATGCTTCCTTTCCAACTTAAGAATTAAAGAGCAATAGAAATTTTATGTGCAAAATTGTATGAAATTGTGGACTATTTTTGCAATAAATTTTTGTTACTCTGAAGTAAAGAGAAAATTGAGCATTCATGATGAAATATGGTGAAAAATATCCTGTATGAAAAAAAAAATTGATGGTGATGAATTATAAAAAAAAATTAAAAAGAAAGAAAAGAGGAGTAGAAGAATTTTTGTACCCCTGTTATGATTCAATCTCTTGAGTTTTGATGTTTCTTCATTTATTTAAGTTATTGCCACACTTTGTTTCTTGTATTTCCCCATCTTTCCATTGTTTGTCTAGCCACATTACAACCATTGTTAAGTCCTTTTGATTCAAGCATGCATGTGCTTCAAGTAGTGGTGATTTAGATAATTGACAAGCATATGGCAGTGATATCTTGATAGGTAAATTTTGAGTGACTTGCTAACCTTAGATGCCTAAGAGAATAGAGTGTAAATACTTCCGTTTATGAGGAGGCTATTGCTTGAGTTCATTATTATCAAATGAAGTTACCATGATGCTTGAATTTCATAAATTTAAGATTGATTTTCTCTGAGTGCTAATATCTTTTTGAATTTGAATTGTTTCATCTTTACATATCTCTACACACCTTTTTGTTGTGTCCTTGGACTTTCTAACTTGATTATTCCTAGGAACATAAAAGCCCAAGTGTGGGGGGATTTGATATCGCTCATATTTATGTTAATTACACCTATTTTCTTAGTCTTATTACATATTAATCATAGTTAACTCTCTAATTATTTGATGTTTTGGATTTTATTGGGTCTTTATGTCTTATTGATCGAATATGCTTTAATTTCATATTTTTGCACTTAAAAGGATTAAAGAACCACTAATCCTATTCTTTGAATTTGCAAATCCAAATTAATTAGAGAATATTTGATGACATGGCACTGACTAGGCATATTTCTGTAATAAGGATGCTGACATGGATATGAGTCATTGGCATGGACGTCTAGGGCTTACTTGGATGTTTACCACTTGCTGACTAGGCACTGACCTACTGATATGGACATGGGACCCACTCTTTCTGAAATTCTGACCTGAAACAATGATAGACTTTGCTAAATTTGGTAACTTGCATATGATATAATTTTGTCCCTAGAAAGAAGCTTGTTGTAACCCTCTTTCAATGATTTTTCTATACCATTTTGTTGCCATTTTTAAGGAGAAAGATAACTTTTCTAAAGTGAAACTAGAAGGCATCTATTACAAGTTATTCCATTAGATTGTAGCTTGTATTAGACTTGTTTTTACACATTCTATTTGAGCAATTTCGTAGGTCCATCTATACTAGTTTCTATTCGTCTCTGTTTTATGTTCTTGCCTCCATGGAAAGCTAAGTTCTATTGTATAATTAGTCCATGGTGGAATTGGAGATGTACCTTGAATTCCTTGCATTTATCAGATAAGTTCTTATGTTCTATTTATTTTATTTCTGTCCTCTTGATGCCTCTGAGTTTTTATGCTTAAGTTTGCATCTAATTAGAGTAGCTTAAGTATTATTTTTGTGCTGAATGTTTTATTTAAGGTTTATGCTTACTATGACCGATTGGTAGAGTAAGTAAGATGAGAATGACTTGTTTAGATGGTAGTCAAACATGACCTTGATTAGGGGTTATTGGGATTTCATCAAGGTTTTGATTTGTGAAGGTTTTCCAAAATCTTAGCTTGATGGGAATCTAGTCTTGGAAAGTTTTCTTGGCATCCTTTTATTTAATAAAGTGATGGATAGGACTGTACTAAACATTTAGACAGGAATTAGGATAGATGTATCTCGAAGGAAACCAAGGCTAATTATGCTTCCCTATTGATATTTATTTATCATTATATTGCTCTTTTACTTATAGTGTTATATGCTTTTTAGTGTAATTAGTGTTTATGTGTCTTGAACAACAGATTAGTGGTAGAAGTATAGGCTCGATGTGAGAGAAAGATATAGGGATCACTGTACTATAAAAATTGCCATATATTTAATTCTAGGCAATTCGACAACTATACGTGGCATGAGCCAGGCAACTAGCCAGCACGGTAAATGAGCTCAAGAGCCAATGTTATGGTAATCTCCCTTCCTAACCAATTGTCAACTATAGAGAAAATGTGAGTGTCATTTCCCTAAAAAGTGGCAAACAAGTAGTAGGTCCAGCCCCACATAAGTCAAAAAAAATTAGATGGGCAAAGACAACCTTCATCCCCTTCAAGAAATACAGAACAAAAAGATAAGGATGATGATGTAGTCCTAAATAGACCATTACGCTTTCCAAGGAAGTTGACCTAATCTAAAGTCTCTAAAGTTGAATTAGACAAAGAAATCATGGAGACTTTCTGGAAGGTGAAAATAAACATACACCTAGTGGAGCCAGTTTAGCATAGCCCCAATTATGCCGCGTTTCCTAAGGAATTGTGTACCCACAAGAGGTGGCAAAAGGGAAATGAAAAAGTCATCTGGATAAAATGTGTCAGCATTAATCCAACCACCAATGGCCCCTAAGTGTAAAGATCCGAGCACTTTTATCATCTCATGCACGATTGGATGATGAAGTAGTTCCAAATAGACCATTACACTTTCCGAGGAAGTTGACCCAATCTAAAGTCTCTAAAGTTGAATTAGACAAAGAAATGATGGAGACTTTAGAAAGGTAGAGATAAACATACACCTATTGGAGGCAGTTACGCATATCCCCAAGTATGCTAAGTTTCCTAAGGAATTGTGCACCCACAAGAGGCAGCTAAGGGAAAATGAAAAAGTCAGCTTAGGATAAATGTGTCATCATTAATCCAACCACCAATGGCCCCTAAGTGTAAAGATCCGAGCACTTGTATCATCCCATGCACAATTGGACATAAGGAGTTTCCAAACACTATGCTAGACTTAGGAGCTTCCATAAATGTCATGCCTAAATTTGTGTGCCAAACTTTGCAAATTGGGACCCTTTTATATAAGTGGTGGTGCAGTTGGCCAATGGAATCACAACATATCCATCTGAAGTACTAGAAGATGTCTTAGTAAGGGTAAAAGATTTTATCTTCCCTAAGATTTCTACGTTCTTGAAAATTTTAGGACTCTTGGACAGGCACCATTAACACTTGGTAGACCCTTCTTGAAAACTACAAAAACCATTATCAATGTGCATGATGGTACTCTTTCCATGGAGTTTGCTGGCAACAAAATTCATTTTAACATTTTAGGGCATTCCATGGGAGAACCTTCTATTATGCATTATGTTAGTTTCATTGAGTTATTGGTGGGTTGTATTGACTTTAAAATTGAAATGGTCTCTAAATTCCCATAAATTTCTAAGTTCATGGATGATTTTTTTTTTGTGACTGTTTTGGGTTTGATATTTTCCAAGCATTCATTGAAATATGTTTTAAGTCTTGGAAATTTTGATTTTCCCAAAACTAATTTTAACGAGTCTGATTCTAATTCTGATTCTGCCTATTTTTGTTGTACATTCTAATCCTATTTTTGTTGCTCTTGATTTTTGATTCCATTTCTATTTTTTTTTAAACTTAGATCATTTTTTAAGATGATAGTTTTACATTCTGTTTCAGATAGTAGTTTGAATAGTATTTTCAATTCTTCTTTTGTTTTGAATAAAAGTTTTAATTTTAACTCTCTTTTAGTCAACAATTTTCTTTTTTATTTTGAATTCTAAAATAGATAGTAGTTCTTCTTCTTTTGCTTTTTGCTCTAACCCCTCTATGGTAAGAGCTACTTTTTTTTTAAGTAGGTGGATGCTACAACATTAACTCTTTCCATCATCTAGCCACTTGCTTTGAAGAAAAACTTTTGGAAGAAGCCAGTGCCACAAAACAGGAAGAACCAGAAATGGCTCTCCCCACGATGATGAGGCTGTTTCTTTTCCCTTCACTTTTTAAATTTCATGTCTTTTGTTTTGTTGTGATGATACTTGTTCTTAGCATTAAGGACAATGGAAAATTTAAGTGTGGCAGGGAGGGGTGGAAGGAGGGAGAATGAAATAACTTTGAATTTTCATGTGCTTTTACAATTTTTCTATTGCGTTTTATGTGCTTTTTGTCATGTTTAGCTTTTTTTCTTCACTTTTTGGAGCCTTTAGCATGAATTTTGGTGTAGATTTTAGTGTGTGTTTTTTTATGAACTTCTTGTGTGAATTATGAATGATGGGATAGTCGACTTTAAAATGTTTTAGCATGATGAAAATTTAATCTTGCCTTCCTAAGAGTTTAAGTAGAATGGCAATGATTTTGATTTCAATGGGTTTTAGTAGTAGTCTTTTACCCATGAGGATTTTTGAGCCTATAATTCTAAATGTTATTCGTGTGGTGTGCATTGAACAATCATAATTTTCACTCTAGAGCTTGTCTTGAATCTTAATTGAGGCTACAACATATGTGAAGGCTTGGAAATGATTTTGACATTCCTTTGTGTTAACCATTTAGCAAAAAAGCCATCCTATATGTTTGTTTCCATTGTATGCCACTTTTTCCTTGTTTTATTTTGTTTCTTGCATTTTTCTCACCACTTCTTACCCTCAAACCAAAAATTTTTCCATCCTAACTTGGGATGTAAAGAGTTTTTTAAATTTGTATAAAGAGATTGATGTGCTGTTAAATTGCATGAGTTATGTGATGTTCTACAATGATTTGCTCTACTCAAAGTGAAGAAGAAAATGAAGATTCTTGATGAAAACATCTTGGTTGAAAAAAAAAAAGAGTAGACAAAATTTTTATGCCTAAGTTTGTATGACCGATCTCTTGTATGTTTAGTAGTTGATGCTCTTCATTTTCTAAAGTTGATGCTCTGGTGACCAACCACCACAAAAAAAGTAAGGAATTAAGGTAGACATCGTTTCCCAATTTTTCTACTGTTTTCATATTTTTTGAGGAATAGGGTGAAAGTGGGCTTGTTTATGAGATTTGGAGCTTGGGTAGTGTTTAGAAACCTTCTTTGATGATTTGATAATGAATTAGAAACAATAATTGATAGGAAAATCAATATTAAAGATGAGATTATTGGATATGAAGCCAAAAGGGAAAAGTTAGGATTTTGGAAGGGATTTTGATGATTGGAACCCAAAATCTTGACAATAACTTGAGATTTAAGTGTAGTTTTGATTCCTAAACATCGATAATGAAAACCATGGAAGAAATTATGAGAAAGGATAGAGATTTGGGCCACTTGTGCATGTTGGTGCATTGCAGTGCACCCAAGGCATCATAGAAAAATAGAGCAAGGGTGCAGGCGCCTGAGGTATTAGACCAAGGCACCACACAAAAAGAGAGCAATGGTATAGGTGCCCAAGGCACTAGGTGTGGCACCTCAAGCACCACCACTTGTAAGGGGACCTGAGGCCAATTAAGAGGTGCCCAAGTCTAATGCTGTAGAGGTGATTTAGGAGTGATGTGGTACCCTGAACATTGTTTGATGCTTGGTTGAGGCGATTTACGAGAGCAAGGAGTGCTTCTATCCCAGGTGAGGAATTTAATGTTATCTTGGTTGCTTTGTTTCCTAGGATTTTTTTTTTCTAGAATTATATAAAATACAATCATGTGATTGAATGTTGTTATGTTTAACATATATTAAAAGACAATTATATGTGAGCGATAATTCACATAGTGTGCCAATATTGACAATAAATTAAATATTTTGGTGATGTTTGCTTGGTGTGAAAAGTATAGTTAAAAGTACATAAATTCGTGAGAGTGAAATTTTTTTTTCTTTTTACGAATTTAGGAGTTTCGGTTAGAGGGATGAGGGATCCTAAAGTTTAATAAGGACTAAGATTTGCCCATGGTCAAGTAAGATTGCATCGGGAGAAGGAAGCATATGTGTTGAATGTAGGAAGTACAATCAAGGACTAAAGTGAAAAGAAAAGAAAATATGGAGTACCCTTGAGAAAAACTAAATAGGAATAGAGAGGGAGAATGGGTTAAATGAGTATTAAATTAAGAGATTGGTACCTTAAAGAGGATGGATTGGAGGCTAAAGTGGATTTCAAGACACCGAGAGGGACTAAAGTAAACAAATGCTGGATTTTTCCATTTTAGTGAAAATGGGATGTGATGATGTCCATTTTTATGGAAGTATATTTAGGTGCCTTGATTATGATTAAGCTCTTCCAAATTCCTTGCAAGTCTTATTTCAACTTGTTTTCAAGAAGGACCAAATTGAAAAGGAAGGTGATGAGTCCTACATATACTTTAATTTAAATGCACAACCCTTATTTTCTTCCCATTCACTTGCTCCTCCCCTATCTGATGCATCTCTCTCCCTCTCTTTAGGCAGCCACTCTCATGCCTTCCTCTCTAACATCAAACCATACAAGTTGCTTAAGGAGGAAAGCCATAGAGCTTAGGAAGATTAATAAGCAAAGTGTTCTTCTTCTTCTTCTTCTTCTTCTTCTTCCATTTCTTCCAAGAATAAAACCCTAGGTTTTGGGATATTTCTTTATGAATCCTTAAGGGCTGAAAATGAATGGTCTAACCTTGTTAGTGTGGTATTGTTGTTTTGAGTTAATGATAGAGAAACCCCTTGTTAATTATAGTTGAATATCTAAGAGAAAATTTGAGTTGTTGAAAGGATGAAGATTATTTCTTGAATCTTTCCCTCATGTATATGGCTTCAAATTTAGGAATTTTAGGGCTGTTTATAGTGTCTTTAACATACCTAAAAACATCCTAGAGGAACCTATGGAAGATTGCGACTAAAGAAGGGAGGTTTGGTCAAGGATGGAACTGGTTTTGAGCTCTATCCATGGCTGCCCAATAACGTGGTACCAAGGCACCAGCCTTGACACCTAGGTGCCAAGGTCTTGTAGCCAAGGGGCTTAGGGACAAAGGGTGTCGAGCCAGGCGCTAGCCTTGGCAGAAATGGGGCTGCAGTGCTGGCTTGTTCTGATTTAGTTTTCAAATAGTCATAACACTTTCATTCGGACTTCGTTTTGAGCAAAACATATATCATTAGAAAGATATTTGAGTCTAGTTTCTAATGGTATAAGTTATATTTAATTTTTTTTACCGTTTAAAAGTTATGACAAAAGGAGTGATCAAAGGTTAGAATTAGTGATAAGAATTTTCCTATTTTGTAACCTTGACATGTTAATACATGGCTATCTTATAGGGATAAATTCTTTGCTGTGACTTCCATATCTTTTGAGGATGGAATGACTAGCTTGGAGTAGTGGTAAGTGATTTCTCTACCATGTCTCTTTGATCTTGATTTTAAAGAATATTTATTTGTGCCATTGGTGATATGCATGAATTATTTTGATATAGAAGTATAAAGGTATGTGGGTACAAGCTATTTATTTCTAGTCTAATGCTTATACAAGTTCATATCAGAATTTATAATCAGCATAAACAGTTAATGCAGAATTGAAAAAGAAAAAGAAATGAAATGGAGAATAAAACAACTTATCTTGCACTGAAAGTTCAAGCTACATCATCCCAAGCTCCTAATGATTGATTACAATGGAAATTTAGCCTTCCATGAGAGCAAAATAGCAACACAGCAGAGAGAAATAGAGAGGAAGGGTGACCTATGAAAATACTAAGTTACAGAATGAAAATGTAATTTTCTGCCTTCCAAAACTAAAGCCCACAAGCCTTTGGAATATTCTACCCTAGATTCCTTCAGTTGACCTTCAAAAAGGGCTGAGGTGTGGCTATTTCCTTTCTGTAGAGGAGGTAGCCAATAGACAAGTAGCAGAAGCACAAAATAGGTGCAGCAGAAAGGCTCTTTTTCATGCAGAATACTGATGTTGCCATTTTCAGCAAAGTCTGGGGAAGAAGAGGCTGCATGCATGGTAAAAAGGGCTGAATAATCTGAAATGAGGGCCTCACATGTCCATGCCATTTGGTCTACAGAATAAAGTGCCCAGTCAGCATCCTATTCATCAAAAAAGTGCCACATTAACGTCCATGTCAGCATGAGTGCCATATTAGTGCCACATCATCAAGAAATTTCCAATATTAATTTTTGCAAAATACGCAAGATGGATTAAATTGAATCTATTATGATTTAAATCCTAAAATATGAAAATAATTCTTTTTTCATCCAAAATTGATTTAGACCCAATAAATCACAAAGTGTTATAAAATTGGAGAACTCCCATAGATGAAAAATGCAAATAAACCAAGATAGGGTTAAAATGTATATAAAAATGCTAGATATCATTTTTTTTTCTAAGGATGTTATGCTAAATGCATGGTTGCAAGGACTAAAACAAATAGATTTAATTTTGGGAGTTCATAAATTTTAATGGAATCCTTGAGTGTGTCTTTGGGTTTGAGAAAGTATTAAGTGCGAATAGTTAAAATTGCGGAGAAGGGAAAATATCTTTATGACTAAGGGAGTTTGTGGTCTTTTACCATAGGAGGTTAGGGGCATTTTTGTCCACCCAAGACCAAAATTGAATTGAAAGCCTATTCCCCTTTTTTCCCATCCTCCAGCCGAAAACACACACACTTTAGTATGAAGTTTTCTCTTCTCTCCTCAGCCAAATCTCATTCACAAGGGCCACCATAGTTCAGATTTCTTGCTTGTTTGCTATGCTTGAGGGGTCTCTAGTGATGATTTGAGAGTTGTGTTAAGTGTTTCATCACTTCTCTTTTGATTTCATTCTTCTTGCAAACCCTTGTTAGATTTTCGTTGGTTGAGAGGTTGAGCTAAATATTCTATAGAGGGGTTATTTTACACTCTTGATGCTTGGTTTGCATATCTTGAAAGGGAGATAATTGAACATATAGAGAATATTGTGACCAAAGTCTTTTAAAATCCATCCCTTAGACCACTCTTAAGGCTTTGCTCATTTCGCTTGAAGTTGTGTTTCTTTTTTAAGTTTCCATAGAGTTTTAAAATCACCCAAGAGCTCTATGACTCAAGCCTAAGTGAAGTTTTGCAAATGAAGCATCAAGATTTGAAGGAGGACTTTTTCTCTTATAGTTTTCGAAGTCTGTTGGCAACTAGTTGACTGTCATAGAGGAAGCAGTCGACTGGTTTCCTTTTTGTGCATTGTCTAGTTTTGGGTAGAGATGCACCAGTTGATCAGTTGTCCTTTGAAAATTTCCTACTGGATGCAATGGTTGATAGGTAGATGACTCCTAGTTGATTGGTTACTCTTTGGCATTGTACAATTTTAATTAAATTGGGCTATTAAGGGTAAACCAGTTGGCTACTCTCTGTCTCATCCTATTATTTTGGAATCAATAAATTGCCAGAGAGAAGGTAGCCAATCGGTTGTTTCCTAATAACTATGTGGATTTCTAATTAATTATCATTTCAAGTGCCCTTACATTAAAGGGATCAATTCTAAAACTTTAGATTCTCAAATTCCTTTCAAGTCTCTTCATGCGGTAAAATATAGCTTGGTTAGAGGTAAGTAAACAACCTACTCAAGTATGAATTAAATTCCTAAGTTGAATTGTGTATTGTGTTGAGAACACCAAGTGATTGAACATGGAAAAGGAGAGGAGAAATTCTATAATTTGCATGTTATAGTTTACCATAGAGTATGTTTTAGAGTTTGGGTTCTTGAATGGTAATTGTGTGAATATTAGTTTTGCTTTTGTATATGTTATTAAATTTATTAGAGTAATTGTACCTTGAGCCTTGATGGTTTAGTGTGAGAATAGTGGGTTAGATCCATGGGAGTCTTGGAGAATAATTGCCTACATGTCAGGGGATTGGAATGCTTTTGAGCATGGAGAACTTACCATTAGGCATGGAAATTGAATTGCCTATGGGTATGGAGACATTGCCATTGGGCATAGAGATATGTCTGCCTTGAGCGTAGATTAATTCCCTTGGGCATGGAGGTATATCTGCCTTTGAGCATACATATTTAATTCCCTTGCACATGGATGTTTAATCATTTTTAGAGTAGAGAGGGTTTATTGCTATGAACAAAGGAATATAATAGTGCTTTCAGGCAGGAAGAGATGGATGCTTAGCGTTCTGTCATACTTTAATCTCTTGTGTTTAGTTTAGTAAGATTATTATCTCTTGCTATTGTTTTCTATGTTTCAGAGTCCGTGAACATTGATGAACATCTGCACAAGGAGTAACAAAGGTTCGAATGATCCAAACCACCTAATTCTTAGGTTGGTAAATCTTTTTTGGAGTCCCCCTTAGAAATTCTTCTATAGTAGCTCTGTAGTCCAATATGACCAATTAGGAGGGTTATTTTGGGAGAACATTTCTTTTTTACTTGTTTCTGTATATTTCTTGAGTTGTTCTGATATAGGAATAGATAGAAACATAGGAGATAGCCATGTTATGGCTCATTTCATTAAAGTTATGTATCAAATACTTTGCATTACACTTATAGAGTATTTCATGGTCTTGCTTGGATGCAGTGGAATGTGGTGAAATTCACCCCTTTTTATTTTATTAATGCTGTTATCTTATGAGTTGAAACTATAAGTTAGGCTTACGTTTGTAGGAAGTACCTACGTGTTGGGCTAGTCACGAGCCTTGGAGTTGAGTCGTGACAAAATATAAGTCGGGAGATAATATCGACCCAAGATTTGGGAGGCAATCACAGCTTATGATTGGGAAGGTAATGTCGGCTTATGAGCTAGGGCAATGATATTTGCCTATGGGCTGGGAGATAGTCCTTGATTAGGAGCTTACTATGGTCCTTTTTGTCGTAGACTATTATGGTTTTCAGGAGATAGAGATGTTATCTATGTGGGTTGCTATATAAATAAATGTATGCATTAACTTGTATAGTTGTAATGGAGTTCCATTAGAATGTTTTTCTTGGAGTGGTTAGATAGAGATGTTATCTATGCGGATTGCTATATATAAATATATGTATTAACCTATATAGTTGTAAAGGAGTTCCATTAGCATGTGTTTCTTAGAGTAGTTAGTAGCCTAGGGCCTGAATCAATATTAGCCTACGTATTAGGAGGTATTGATTGATGTTCAGACTAAGGGTTGTAAAATTTAGATTTAGAGATATATGCTCGATGTCAGACTGTATGTATGGATGAATTATTTTGATATGGTAATATAAATGTATATGGGTACACAAATGAAATCCTTCATGTATGAGATATGTTGGTTGAAATTAATTGTAAGCATGGAAAGTGAGTAGCTAGCTCACTTTTGGCATTTCTTTCACATCTCTTAAGTTGCATTAAAGAGTACATTTATTATGTACAATAATGAATGAAAGTATGGAGATTTAGGGGCTTGCTTAGCCTAGCCTATAAGCATATCTTCATGCTACACTAATTATTGTATGCATTTGTAATGGTCCAGTAGACTAATTAAATGCTTGGGAGCTTAGATAGGCTATCATGGGAGAGGAAAAATATTATAGAAAGGAGAGTGAGATTACTCATAGATAATTTCTTAATGCTTGTTAACCATGGAGTGTGAACATCTTCATTACATTTTGTAATGTATATTCATGACTGGTTATATTTGTGCATTTTGGTTTATGTGTCATGAGAGCTGTATGGCTCTTTACCAATTATATATTGTGAATTTATGCCAGAGAACTTACGATATCATGTCGGGGAGTGATAAGTCAATTGGCCTACGGGCTTAGAGTTCTTCTTTCGTGTAGGATGTACTTTTCATTTTTTGCGTCATATAAATCTCGAGTGGAGATGTGAACTCACTTGATTATGTGACATTAGGAGTGTGAGGTGACTTCCTCCTTATGGGAAGTTGATAGGGATCCTTGTGCTTGGGACCGTTGATGGTCAATTGTGTATGTCAGTTTTGTTAATGAACAGTTTGTAGGGTGATGTGATATCCTTTGTGCGATTTATATGCATTAAGCATGGAGATTTATATGCCATCAAGCAAATAGAGATTAAATGGAGATTAATTTGCCTACATGTAAGGAAAACTTTGAGCAATAGAGATTAAATTGCCTTCAAGAAAATAGAGATTAAATAGAGATTTACTTGCCTACATGTAAGGGGATTGATTTGCCTTCCGGTTTGGAAATTAACTTCCTATTGGGCATGGAGATAATATCGGTCGAAAGACAATTGGAGATTAAATGAAGATTAACTTCCCCTTGGGGATAGAGATAATATAAGTCGGGAGACAATATTAGCCTAGGAGTCGGGAAATAGTGTCGGCCTATGAGTTGGGAGATAATATCGGCCTACAAGCCGAGAGACAATATCAGCCTATGAGTTAGGTGGTAATGTCGGCTTATGAGTTAGGTGATGATATTGGCCTACGGGCCGGGAGTTTTATATATATATATATATATATATATATAGGCAAATATGTATATAAAGGTCCTTGACTAGGAGCTTATTATGGCCCTTTTGGTTGTAGACTGTTATGGTTTTTAAGACATATAGATGTTATCTATGTGGATTGCTATACATATATGTATGTATTAACCTGTATGGTTGTAATGAAGTTCCACTAGAATGTATTGCTTGGAGTAGTTAGATAGAGTTGCTATTTATGTGGATTATTATATATAAATATATGTATTAACCTGTATGATTGTAAAGGAGTTCCATTAGCATGTGTTGTTTGGAGTGGTTAGTAGCCTATGGGCTGGAATTTTTATTAGCCTATGTGTTAGGAGGTATTAAGTGACCTTCGGACTAGGAGTTGTCAAATTACTTTAGATTTGGAGATGTATACTCGATTGCAATCTGTATGTATAGATGTTAAGGAGTTGCTATATTGGAGATCAAGATTGCCTGAGAAATCTAAAGTACAGGTATATTTGCATAAGACTACTATTGAGTTATTTTTTCACACACTCGTCTAGTATGTGTCTTGGAGTAAGACTTACTCAAATCCATTGTTATTATGGGGACAACAAACTGATCAGAGATAAGGAAAATGGGATTGTTTACTCACTGAGATGTTTATCTCACTCTATTGTTGCTTTTCCTTGCAGGTTACACTAGTTGTGATACCGTTGTGTGAGGAGTATTTGAGGTTTAAGGCTTTTAGTTCCTTCTTGCCAAAAGGTCAAAGCTTAGTTCTTGGTATGTCGTTTTAAGCTTTGTAGTCAACTAGAACACCTAGGAGGAAGGGATTGAATGTAGGGAGTTTCTAACATGTCATGTTTATTTTTAATTCTACATGTTTAATTAATTATTTATATGATTATACATGTTACATGTCGCATAGGAACTAGAGGTTAGGAGAATTAGGTGGCACAGGAAATTAACCCTATGTCATGCCAGTCACTTGCTTGGATTTTAGGTCATGACAGTTGTTGTGTATGAAATATGAGAATACATAAGCCTATGCATCATGCACTTAGCATAAGGAAAAGTATATGAGTGGAAAAGAGTGAATAGATAAATGATGAATTTATGGCTAAGATTATAAATGGGGATCTAATTTGGGAATAAGAAGTGTGAACTCGGGTTGATATGTTTGATTAAATTTTAAGTGGGATGGTAATATGAGGCCCAGATTGAGAAAGCCAGAATAGGCTATATGATCATCCCGAGGGGCCACATCATGGCAAGTGGGGCCCTAGTGATAGATGCTAGGGGAGGCTATTATACTCTCTCAAAGGGTGATTTGTTGATGATGCATTTATTTGATTTGGAACTTATTGCAGTGAGTTTATTATGTGCTTACATTTGTTTGGGGTTGTGATATTATTTGTTCCATGGAGATTAAGATCCATGGGAGTGCAGACCCATGTTGATGAAGCCTTGAGAAACAAAATCATGAGGATGTAGTCCCATGTAATGAAACTTTTGAGCAGTACGTCTGTGGGAATAAAGACCCCGTTGACGAGGCTCTTAAGTGAACCTTTCATAAGAATGAAAACCTAAATAGAGTAATCAAGATGTGTGCTATAAGTATACATAGGACTTGGGTGTGCCTATTTATGTGTGGAAATGATGAAATGTGTATGATTTGGGGCGAGTTTAAGCTAGGGATATATATATACCTTTATGTTAGGTTATGTGCTATGGCTATTTCGTTGGTTAGCATGATGTTGTATGTGTGTAGTTGTATGTAAATGTTCTTGGGTTCATACAAAATTTTATGTACTTTTGTTGAGTATGCATAGTTGTATATATTTGATAGGTAGGGCTATTTTTGGTGAGTTGTGGATTAGACTCATCACCTCACAATTGCAGGTAAAGAAGAATGATTAGTTCGTTGACTGGCAGATCGATGATACCTTTCCCTTGCTTGGGGCAAGGTAATTTTTATTTGTTTTTGAGTTAATCTTTCTAAGCTCTATAATTAGGTAGGCCAACCAGGTTTTTTTTTATAAATAGTAGGGGTTAGGGAGAGATAAAGTAGGCTTGCGGTGGTGTAGGTGTCACATCGTCTACGTTGATCACGACCCGAATTTGGGTTGTGACATCAAGCATGCATGTTATGTAAGTAGTGGAGATTTCAATGATAAACAAGCCTATGGTAGTAATGTTGTGATAGGTTGATTCTGAGTGAATTATTACCCTAAAACACTTGAGAGAATAGAGTGCAAACACTTACCTTGTGAGAAGATTATTTACTTGAATACAGTATTATCACATGAAGTTGCCATGATGCTTGAGTTTTGGAAATTTAAGATTGATTTTCTCTAAGTGCTAAAATCTTTTCAAGTTTGGATTGTTCCATTCTTGCATGTTTCTACAAACTTTTTCTTGTTGTGTCTTTTGGTTTTTTGATTAGATTTTGCCCAATAGTGCAAAAGGCTAACTGTGGGGGGCATTTGATACCACATTTTAATGTTAATTACATCCCTAAATTTAGTTCTTTTGCAATTCAATCATTAATAACAATGATTTTATGTAAGTTTGGTAACTATTAGGTCCAAATTAATTATGGAGTTGATATGCATTAAATTTGTTGTTTGATGACCTTAAATGATTAGTGTCATGCCCTAAAATCCAAGCACGTGACCGGTGTAGACGGTGCCTAACCCGCACCCCTACAATCCTATCTTTATTCCAACCCATGTACACTCACTAACTTATTAAGTTTTTGTTTTAAACAAATTAAACCATTATACACTAATAATGAATTACACATGGAGATTACCCTTTTTCTCATAAATGCACACACCACAACTATCCATTCAACATAGCAAAACCATGACCTACCTGATTATAGAGCTTTTCTAGAACTCCTACTAAAAGAAACATATACTACACATTACCATACCTCGGACGATAAGGGAGGTATTCACGACACATGCATCCTTAAACGGTGGGCGCCTTTTCACATGAAACTATGAGGGGGTGAGTTTATTCCACTTGACTCATCATAAATAGCCTAGCTTAACAAGAATATATAGTGATGCATGCCATAGAGTAAATATAAATGTATAAGTGTGCATCTAATTTATGATCTTGAGTGAATGAACTTTCATTATGTCAATATGACAAAGATAATAAAATGTATCCAAATCTCCATATGAATAATTTTTATATTATTTGTGACTTAAAAACCAACTCATGCTAAGATCATATTTGCACTCCAATGATTATGAATGTAGAATACCATACAAACATTCATTATATGGAAACACATACCTACCAATCATATTGTTGTTGCTAAAATCCATAACACGATGCGCTTTAGTTTCTATAAAATTAAACCATCCATCCAGAAGAAGAAATCATAATATAAAATATTATTTTATTGAGACATGCTTCATAAGCATACACAACATTTCACCTTAATGAAGTATAAATAAGAGGGCCACACATGCTTCCTTTAATGATGCCATGAATTATAGCGGAGAGGGCCCCATAAGCTTTTTCCTATGTTCCCAATTTACATTTATTTGAGAGGGCCACACAGGCTTCTCCTTAGGTTGCCAGTAAATACAATATATACATAGGTTATGTTCTTAAAGGGCCAAACAAGCTTCTCAGCTTTTCTCCCTTTGTCCACAATGGAAAGGGCTATACAAACTCTTCACCATAAGTACTAGTCATAGTGTGATAGAGCTACTCAACCCTTCATACTATCACTAGTATGTATCATCCCATCAGGACCTAAGTAGGCTTTTCACGTAAGGTGATAAGTCATAGCGCGATAGAGTCATAAACTCTTCATACCACCATTAATCTAGTCGTATCCATAGGCCATCTATGCTTTTATATCATTTGGTTAGCCATAGTACGACAGAGTTGTAAGCTCTTTGGGCTATCACTAAGTCATCCATGATTAATTTACTCATTAATAACTACCTCTAACACACAAAGAATTTCATCTCACATAATGGAAATAAAAAATTAGATGCAATATGACAAAGAGCTATTGAACCACATTATGTAACTCATCACACAATACATATTAACAATGTAAAGGTATAGCACATCATCCATTCAAAATCTCAAGGTAGCTAAAAGCCATTCCTATAATCACTCTATGACTCTTCCACATTACACCTCTTTTAGCAATTGTGGTCATCCATGTTGTTACTAGGAAGGTTATACGATCCTTTTTCCTATTAATTCAAATGCACACAAGTTTTGTTTAAACAAAGGAAATACGAACATTCCCAGCACGCTTGTATACCTGATAACATGCATTTTTCCATTCATTTTAGTCACTATCTTAGTCCTTATAGCCTCTTTAATATTTCCAATTCTCTAATTTTATTATATTTTTGGATTTATTGGGTATAAAGTAATTATATAATTAATATGCTTCAATTTCATAATTTTATCGCAATTAATTCAATTGTGTATTTTTGCAAAAAATTAATTAGAGAATTTTTATGATGACGTGCATGGTAATTACTGTGCCCTGACATAGTGCCACCTAGATGCTGACATGGCAAAATTGACCAGCTGACTGGACTTATGGGACCCACATATCTGTATTGCTGACCCAATTTGCATCAAGTTGCAATTTGATCTCTTCCCTCCCATGTGTAGAAAATGCAAGGTTAGGAATTGCAACATTCCTAAGTCAAAAAACTGGCAAGTTGGAGCTGGACTCCTCACATGTGAATGAAGAAGCCATCGACCCGTAGAAGAAAGAAACAAATGCAAAATTTCACTAACCAAATCTACTGATGAAGAATGAAAGCAAGTAGCAAAAAATATCAAGTTAAAGTCTGAAATTGTTACATGTGTAGAGGCTAGAAGTCATAAAATACATTGGCAAGTGGAAGATTAATTTCTTCACATGTGAAGTACCAAAAGAAATAACAATTGCCACCAACCAACATATGAAAATAGCGAAATTGGAAGTCAAATGCAATAGGCAATCAAATATTAGAAAATCAATAAAAGGACAATACACTAAATTGACCAGACTTACAATTTCGTCCTTCTTTCTTGGCTGAGCTTAAAAAGGGCACTTCAGGTTCAGTTGAAGTGTTAGAGTTCATCACCTTCTTCCACCAATTTTGTAACTTAATTTTTCATATATTTTTCCATTCCTTTATTTTCATTTTAGTCCATATGAATGGAAAGAACTCTTATGTAATTGGTTAGACATGAACTGGAGAATGTATCTTGAATCTTTGGATCCATAGAGATAAGTTTCTGGTTTCCAAACCTATTTTATTTTTGTTCTATAATTGCTCTTATTCTTGTGTTTATTCTTGCTCTGATATAACTTGTTTAAACATGAGTTATGTTATGTAATTTTTATTTGAGTATATAGCATGTTGTATGGACATGTATGCAATTGCTGTGTATGTGTAGTGAGTTAGGATAGAAATGGCATGTCATTATGTGATTATAGAGGCATGATTCAGTTAAGGCTTAAAAGAATTGTATGATGTTGTGATTAGTGGAGATTTTCTTGATTATGATTCTCGTATAGTTCAGTCTTAGAAGATCTTCTGGAATTTTTACTGAAAATTGAATGGTATGATTAAATTAGAACAAACTAAGAATTAGATAATGATAGATGCAGACTCTAGGGATTGAATGACTGATTGCATATTTGTGTTATTATGTTATGTTCTGTGTTGTTATTATGTATTTATTAGTTTTCATGTTTTAATTTTGCATTTAATCCTGTCAACAAAACCCCTCTTTGTAATCAGTAGGTAATTAGTGTAATTACTATTTGAACAATTAATTAGGTAATTAGAAGCAAGGCTCCATGGGTGAATATGACCTAGGAAAACCATTATATTGAAAATTGCCCTATAATTTAATTCTACGTTGTTCGACAACTATAGTGGCATGAACTAGAATTTTAGCGTTGTGAACATACATCATATGCTAATCATTTCACTAGGCCAAGCCATCATTGAAGTGTGGAATTTGTATTTGCTTTGATTGCTTTCTTGATAGGATTGGCTGCCTTGAATTTTTTTTTTCTCAAGTTCAATAATAGTTTTATTTGTTATCAAGAGTTAGTGGGAGACACGAAAGATAAAGGAAAGGCATGAATCATGTGAAACAATAGTAATTCATTTTATATGTGGACTACGTGGAAAGAGGAAGTGGAAAAGCTAGAATAAAGAGGAAGTGAAATACATGTCATCTTGCTTTGGTTGAAATTTTGGACAACACCTTCAAAGTTATTTGCTTTTCATTTAAGTCCATAAAAATTTCAAAATTTTTTTTATCCCAATAATAATTTTCAATTTTCCTTTTTCATTAATTTTTATTTTTTTCCCAGTTGTTTATTTGGTTCAAAAAAATTTTCTTTTCTATTTTTTAATGTTTTTTATTTTTTTATTTTTTGTGATTTTTGGTTTTATTTTTGTATACATTATATTTGATTTCTGTTTGTTGTTTTTGTGTCTCCAACTTGTGAAGGATTTTTCCAAAATAAAATTAGAATTTTCTGAGATAATTGATTTTTGGGAGTTTTTCATAAGTTGGGCATAGAAACAATAGTAGAAGTGTCATTTTGTGTTTTCTTTCTAGATTTTATGTTTTCTAGTCTAGAATAAAAGTTTCATTCTTGTTTTGGGGTTAATTTTAGTGAGTCAGATTAGGACTTTACCCAAGGATCTGTATAGCTTTGAAAATAGATTAGAAGACATAGCATCCATGTTAAAGTACTTATCCTTTGGTCAAGCGTAAGAGCCACCTTTCCCTCCTCCATTTGTAAGTGGCTTAGATTCCTTCACCACATATAAGACAGACTAATATCCACAATTCCAAGAAAGTACCGAGTCCTATGTACGAATCTTTCTTGGCCAAATGCAATTTCAACAGTCCCTAATAGTCCATGTTTGACACATACCCCACAACATACCATGCTAAATATGATCCAGGTATGAGAGCTCATTTCATTCACCATGATTGAGTACTTCATGCCCCATATCTCAGTGATGAACCCGCTTCAGTCACCTTTATTGAATATGAGCAAAATTTAGAAGACTAGGCCACATATATCCTACAGTTCCAACAACGAACTAAGGTGAGCCTTCAAAGTTTGGAAACTGAAATAGGCCAACTAGCTAGCAATATGGATATGCTGATCATTCAGGGGTCTAATAGTAGTTTACCTTCTCCAACTATGGCCAATCTAAAAGATGTTAATAGTGTCATTTTTCCACATAATGACACACAAATAGACGGTCTAGCCATCCAACCTGAGGATGAGATAGAGGTAGACACACAAATGTTGGAGAATGAGTCTATGAGAGATTTTAATTGTGATTGTCATACTTGCCAAGCATGTATAGAAATAGAAAAAGCTTTAAATTTTGGCAATTTTGATTTTGTTGAACATAAGCATTATGCATTTGCATTTGAATTTGTACACGAAAATGAATCTACATCTGCATCGTACCTACCTTGACATTAGATTCTGCATATGAATTTAATGCATTTGAATCTGAATGTGCATATGAATCTAAATCTGATTTCAATTCTCCCTCTATTTCTGTTGTAAATTCTTATTATAGTTCTATTGTTTTTAATTCTGTTGTAGATGATAGTGTTAAATTAAATTCTGTTTTAGACAGTAGTTTTGTTTTAAATAATTTTAGTGTAGGTAGTAATTTTAATTCTAAATTAATTTTTAGAAAGAGTTTCGATTTTAATTATGTTTTAGGTAGTAGTTCTCTTTTTGTTTTAAATTGTGGTTTAGTTAGTCGTTCTTCTTTTATTTCTTTTAGTTTTCCTTTTTGTTCTTACTCCTTTGTGGCAAGCGGAGCTTCTTTTGTTTTTCTTCAGGTTGCTACGATAAATTAATTCTTTCCATCATACAATTTGCTGCTGAGAAAAACTTCTGGAAGAAGCTAGTACCACATGATTGGAAGAAGTGGAAAAAGCGCACCACTTCTCATAAGGTTGTTTCTTTTCCCTTTTATCTCTTTTATTTTCATGTCCTCTATGTATTAGATAATATGTGCTAATAATTGTTTGCATTGAGGACAATGCAAAATTTAAGTGTGTGTGTGTTAGGAGGGGGAAGGAGAATGAGATAGTCTTGATTTTTAAATTTCATGCAATTTAAAAAATTTTTCTGTTATGTTTTTATGCTTTCAATAAAGGTTTCATGTGAATTTGCTTGATGAAAAGTTTGAAAAATTTAGTAAAATGAGAATTTAACCTTGTGTTTCTAGCTTTCAAGTTAAAAGGCAATAAATTTGATTTTAATGAGCTTTAGTAATAATCTTTTTAACCATGAGGAAATTTGACCCTAATTGCAAAATGCTATTCTTTCTTATTGAGTGCATTCCCCATCATGAATTTTCATTCTATAACTTGTCTTGAATCTTTATTGAGACTATATTACATGTCTATGCTTGGCGATGATCTAGGCATTCCTTTGTTTACCTCGTAGCCAAATCACTAACTCATTTTTTTATGTCCATTGTATACTACTTTGTGCCTTATCCATATCCTTTCTTGTATTTTTTCCGCCATCTTTTCTTTCTTAAAATAAAATTTTTCTTGCAATTTATGAAATAAAGAGCATTTTAAATTCTTTGAAGAGATTGATATGCTGAATTTTTTGTGAATTTTGGGATGTTTTGAATTATATTTCTTCTACTTCTCAAACAAAAAGAAAAGAAAAAGAATGGCCAAACAAAAAGAAAAAGAAAAGAAAATCTTGAATGACGTCGTCAAAAGAAATGAAAAGAAAAACAATAAATAGATTAAAAAAATGAAATGATGAAAAAGAGGAGTAGATAGAATCTTAAAACCCAAAATTAGTTTATATTCAATCTCTTATATATTTACCTATAAATGCTCTTCAGTTTCTTAAGTTGTGGCAATATTTTTGTCTCATTTTTCCTTTCTTTCCATTTTCCCTTTTGTTCCCATTGTTTTCCATACTTACGTTACAACCCTTATAAAGTCTTTTGATTCAAGCATGCATATGGATTTAAGTAGTGGAGATTTAGATAATTGACAACCTTATGGTAGTAAATTTTATGATAGGTTGAGTATTGAGTGAATTACCCTAAACACTTGAGAGAATATAGTGTATACACATCCCTTGTGAGTAGATTGTTATTTGGATTCATTCTTGTCAAATTAAATTGCCATGATACTTGAGTTCTAGAAATTTAAGATTAATTTTCTAAATACCACAATGCAATAAGCCAACCTAATGTCTACCATCCAATAATATGGACTCACACACATAGTTTACTATCATAAGGGAATCACTTGTACAAACAAGAATAGAATATTTATCAATCTCAGGCAAGCTACATACAAGTCACTCTACAAGCTCTAACATACACTTATGCTCCATGACAAACAATATAGTTCATATACAACAATCAAATGCAAACATTTTTAGTCTGTCTCTAGCCATATAGAGATTCGTGTGTATGTATGCCAATCATCCTATTGAATAACAACATGTATCATGATGTAAGCATACTAAGAAAGTAGCTTCTTTAAAAAGAAAGCCATTTTGGCAAGGCTAGATCCCTCACCTTAACTCCAAGCTACCTAATCCTCCTCAAGATTGACATTTGTAAGCCCCAATTCTTGTTTAGATCCTTTCAAGAGGTATCCTAAACATTAGGAATAACATAGATAAGAGAAAGGACATGAAAAACCGAGTTTTAAAAGTTACTTTGCCACTGTAAGGCTCAGCACATTGCTATAGTGTTGAAAATGCTCTAAAGGCAGCTTATCCTTTGCTGTTGCAGTGGTAGCCACTGTAGTCAAAACTTTCCTTTCTGCCTTTTATCATTGCAGCAACAACCAGAACACCCCCCAATACTGCAACGATGGACATAAGAACCTATTACTCTGTTTTTGCAAAAATTGTTCCTCTTATGATTTTCTTCCATTCTAGCTCAATTAGGAACACATACATACCCAAATCCTAGATTATATTCAAGAATCAAACCCAAATTCATGAAAATCCCCTCTAAGAACCCTAACTTTCCATTTTTTGTCATACACTTCCCACCCACGTTTTTTTTAATTCATAGTTTCTACAAATTTCTTATTCCAATTTGTTCAACAAACATCCAAGTAGATTTTTTTATCATCAAACTACTTAAAAATTCTCAAAAACACTTAATATCACCCTCAAAACCCTTATATATGAAAATTGGGTCGAAGATGAATAAGTGGAAAGTTTACCTTGTTTTCTCCTTCTTCTGGTGATGGCTGATCGCCATAGACTCGAAATTTCATTGGAAATAGGTGGCAGGAGGATTGGGTGAGCTTTTGGGTGAAGGAGACTTATTAATCCCATTCCTAACCTTGCATATTTGATTAATTAGAGGGTTAATGTGATGACATGGATGCTGACGTTGTAAGCTTTGCTGACTAGGTGTTGACATTTGTGGTGATGTGGACGAAGTTGCTAACTTGGACACTGGTTGGTATGGGCCCCACCTTTATGCATACTATTCTGACTTTTTGGCATGCATTCAGTTTAGTTTTCCAGCAAGAATCTTTCCCTAACTAAGTGGACAATTTTCAGATCAAACTTATGGGCAGAAAAGTTAGTATTTCATCCTCCCATTCCATGCAAAACTTCTCTGGTTTGCCACTACACTTACTTCCAAATCAAAATGGATAAAGGGACTTGTGCCGAATCAAATTTCTCCCTTGGGGCAAAAACAAAAACACCATCAGACTCCATTTGGTTCTGTTGAAGACCCCCTTCTTCTTCCATTATTCTCTGTAATTCATAGCCTAGGTTTTGCCTTATGTTTGCTTTTATATTTTCACGTTTTGGCCTCCATGGAAGGCTGGAACAGTTTTGGATATTGTAGCTTGAGTCATTTGTTTAGATAAGTCTTAATCATTGTTGATATAGTGATGGTTAAGTCAACTGTCGTTACTTACCTTTAATATAGTGGCAATTAAGACTTAATTGCAATTAGCCCTTTATTTATTGGAGGTTTAAGAACTAACAGCCACTAGATTGAGTTTTAAAAACAGTTAAAGGAAACCATCACTAAAAAACGCCAGAGTTTAACCCTTTTTTTTTGTGGTTTATGTAACGTCCTTATTTTACTATACTAAAATCTGAAATTTTTTTTTTAAATTCTAATGCTTAATACTGGTACCTTCAAAAAGAATATTCTACAATTGTTCTTAGTATAAATCATAATTGGTTATACATAATAATTGAAATTCTAAACATAAGATAATTTTACATTCGTTTGAAATAAATTACAAATCTGTCGTACATAGTAATTTGATATCTAAACTTAAAAAAATAATCTATAATTCTAATACTTAATAAACTTGAGTGCTCTAAAAGTATTCAATCAATCTTTACACCTTTCCCCTTATACTCAGCCCCTGAAATGGTCAGTTGGAAAAGCACAAAAAGGGTGAGATAAGGGTATCTCAGTAGCTAGCATAATTTTATAAACATTTATAAATATACCATTTCAGTCATAAAAGCACTTATATCATAAAAATCAGTCCATGTAATATAAATTCTCAATTCAGTGTAATAGGTTAATGAAAAATTAGCAAGCTGATATATATATAAACCATGGAATCAAGAATAGTTGGTGGCACACTCAACGACATGGAAAAGATAGTCTGCAGAACTACTTTTTCCAAGATGAACATGAGAGAAAGGCTACTGCAGTCCTTTAACTTAAGCTAGAAAGATTCCAAGCTAAAACATGGAAATATAATTTCCAAGCTGACATGGAAATAAAATTTCCAAGCTGACATGGAAGCGTAGCTCCCAAGCTAAACATGGAAGTAAACTTCCAAGCTGATATCATGCTAATTTCATCATGAAAAACATATTTCACTTTAAATAAAACTTCATGGACATAAAATATTCAAGTAGTAAAACAAGCTTTTATGAATTGCTAAGCTACCTGTACTTTGTAGTCTGACTTTTTAGCTCAAATAGCTATTCAATCTGTCTTGAAATTCGTTTCACGATTTTTGACCTATTCACTGCCACTTCTCCCTTAACACTTGTGTGGGTTAGTAATAGAAGAATCTCCTCAAAGTAGCTCAGAAAAATCGAGTTTAATGTTGCTATTTGCTTTTTCCAAAAATCTCTATTTTATGGTTGAAAAACAGAGAATATTTTTCTGCTACTATCCAAGCTGCTGTACTCTCTTTTTCTCACTCTCTCTCGGCTGTGAATGATGCAAGGAAAGGGGAGGAAGATATTGCTATTTATAGCTAAGAATGGGAGGCAACATCTCTCTAAAGCCTAGAAATGTTTAGAAAACTCAAGATAATTCAAGACAATCCTAGACTAACCTAGAATTCTCTAGAATTATATATACTACAATTATTTAGAAAACTCAAGATAACTCAAGATAATCCTACACTAACCTAGAATTCTCTATAATTATCTATACTATTGTACAACATTCTACACGTATCAAGGAAATTCAAGAATATACAAGATATCTCTAGAACATAACTAACCTGAAATTTTCTAGAATTATCTATACCATTCTACAACATTCTACACTTATCTAGGAAATTCAAGAATATACAAGATATCTCTAGAACATAACTAACCTGAAATTTTTTAGAATTATCTATACCATTCTACAACATTCTACACTTATCTAGGAAATTCAAGAATATACAAGATATCTCTAGAACATAACTAACCTGGAATTTTCTAGAATTATCTATACCATTCTACAACATTCTACACTTATCTAGGAAATTCAAGAATATACAAGATATCTTTAGAACATACAAGATTCCTGTAAAACAATCTAGATTCATCAAGGACATTCAAGAGATTTCTAGAGTCTCAAAAATAAAAATATTAAATATTTATTCCATAATAATTTGGGATGTTACAGTTTACAGGCATGGTTTATTGTGTGATGACTTTTTATCTCTATTTTATTACTTGCACAACTAGGTGCACTTGCCGAGAAATCAACAAGGACAAAAGAATGAATTAACTAAGTTTGTCCAAGCTTGATCTTATTTGTTTCTGTGTCATTTCACAAGGGACACTTTGGATCTAACAACTACATAATTAAGAGATACACATTAATTGATCATCTTCAGTATTAATGTTTGTGACAGTGACTGATGTTTTTCTTTTTTTTGGTTGTATACAGTGGCCATGATGTCAGTGTTCCAACCACCAAATTAATGAATTTCAAAATAGATTTATTTAATTTCTGGGACAGAAGAATGAATTTATTAAGTCTGTCTAAGCTTGATATTGTGTGTTTCTTTGTCATTTTACAAGAGAGTTACTTTTGATCTACTAGCTATATAATTAAGAGATACATATTAATTGATCATTTTCAGTATTATAATATCTGAGACAGTTATCGATTTTTAGTTTTACTTTTATGTTTTGTTGAATCTAATGTCCATGATTGTGTTACAACCTCCAAATTAATTAATGAATTTCAAAATAGATGCGTTTTTAATTTCTGGGACATAAGAATGAATTAATTTTGTCTAATCTTATCTCGTGTTTCTGCGTCATTTCACAAGAGATGCTTTGGATCCACCAGCTAGATAATCAAGAGATACACATTAATTGATCATTTTCAGTATTAATGTCTATGAAAGTCACCAATTTTAAAAAGCTAGTTTTCTCTATGTGTCTGCCCTTTTGTATGCCTTTTAACTTAACGTCATGTACCCTTAAGCTCTCTGTTCTGTTTCTCTTTGTGCTACTCTGTATCTTGCGTTTTTCTCTTTCAGTATGAACCAAGTTTTCATCAATATAATTTCCTCTATTACCAAAGAAGTCACTATTTTTTTTTTTATTTGTTCAAGTGTAATGGCCATGATGTCAGTGTTCCAACTCTCAAATTAATGAATTTCAAAATAGAAGTGTTTTTAAATTTTGGACACATAATGAATTTATTAAATTTGTCTAAGCTTAATATTATGTGTTTCTGTGTCATTTCACTAGAGATAATAAAGAGATACACATTAAATGATCATCTTCAGTATTAATGTACATGACAATCGCCACTATCTTTTCGTTGAATCTAATGGCTATGATGTCATTGTCCAACCACTAAATTAATGAATTTCAAACTAATTGGAAAAGTATAATTTTTTGAATATTAAAATTAATATTTTAATATAAAAAATATTTTAGTGACAAAACTTAGGTTAAAAAAAATTAGATCGGTCATTAAACTAAAAAAAGTACTAGTTTAAAGTTCAATGGTGCAGTTGTGATTGAATAAGTTGAAATTATATATATATATATATATATATAAATGATTTTATACATTCACAATTTATATAATTAATTAATAAGCATTTTCATGTTTATGTTTGACAAATTTAAAAAGGGTCTAGACAAGCTATTAATCTTTTTTGTTCACATTTCACAATAATACATAATTTGAATAATATATCAACGTGGAACAAAATTTAAAATTAGTTACAAAATATTATATCAATAGTATTTATATGTAGAGTGATACATTAATACTCATAAAATGCATTAAAAATAAAAAATTTTAAAAAAAATAAAATTAAAATCAGTTCAATAATTAAACAACCTAATTTTACTGGTTTTTTAGATTTTTGATATGTATTCTTATTGAATGGTTGACTGACTTAAATCAAACTGTTTGTATAATCAATTCATTAATTTTTTAGTTTGTTCGACTATTAGTTTTTGAACAATAAAAAAAATGACATTAGATAACCTTGCGTTGAAAAATTAAACACGTCGTAATGAATCTTTTCTTTCCACAGAAGATATAAACAACTTCTTCCATAAAGATGGATTACGGATTTTGAGCAGAACTTCTAAACAAGTATATATTCTTTAGTAGGAAAAAAAAATTTTAGAAAATTAATCATTTAATTTATGAAATATTATTTTTGCAATTCAATTTTTTGAATCTTGATTCTTCAACACAGTCTTTAAAAGGTATTCTCCTCTCAACTTAGATTCTTTAGATTAAAAGTATGTTAATTTAGTCTTTAAACATTGTTCTTAATAAAATAGCTCTTCCTTAAACAAAATATCTTTAAGCTCTCTCAGACAAAATAGCATCAATCAAGGGTTGATGTTCCGAGGTTGTTGAAAATGAAAAAAAATAATTTATTTGTACACTCATGGTGCTCATGCAAGAACTATATATGACCGAACAGAGCTTCTGAATCAATTTTATATGTTATTTTTTTAATAATTTTTTTGGTATTTATTTTGCATCAATTGCTTTCAGAAATTTTATACAGTTATTTAAAGGTTTAATAATAATAATATTATTATTATTTAAAGGCTTATTATTATTATTGTTGTTGTTGTTGTTGTTGTTATATTCGAGTAAATTAGTAACTAGATCTCCAAAAAATTATAGTTGTCATAATTTATTCCCTAAAAGATTTTATTTATTTCAATTTGGTCACTTTTTTTGTCAAAATAACTTTTAACAATGGAAGTTTTGATATTTAGCAAATGTAAATTTTTTGATTTAGTAACGATAAAGACTAAATTGAGACCAATCTAATCTTTCAGGAATTCAATTGAAAGACTTTATCTTTCAATAACTAAATTAAGAAAGTTGTAATCTTTCAAAAATTATAACAGTAATTTATTCAAAATATATTTATAATGAGATAATCACTAAATCGTTTAATTTTATTATTTCAATTTAGTCGCTTGACTTTTAAAACAAACATAAGTATTTTCTTCTTTTTAACACAGTAAAAATACTTAATATATTTTATTAGAGGGAAAAATATTTGAATATCTTTTATAAGATTAAAAACATAGAATCAAATCAAAATAAGGGTCTGAATTGAAAGTCCATCAATTTTGCCTAATTAATAATATATAATTTTTAAATTTACAATTTTATTAGTTGGAGACCATTCAGAAGACTTTTAATTTCAGTATTGACAACCAGCTCTTGACCCTTGAACTAGCGTTACAAACCTTTTTAAAAAACTTGCTTGAACATGAAGAAAATTTATGAATGATGAAATCTCGCATCAACTGGTTAACCTTTGGAGATAGAAACACTACACTACAAAAAAAGAGACTTTCAGTGGCGACTTTTCAGTGGCGACAAAAAAAATTGCCACTA
Source organism: Biancaea sappan (assembly GCA_037074585.1). NCBI lineage: Eukaryota > Viridiplantae > Streptophyta > Magnoliopsida > Fabales > Fabaceae > Biancaea > Biancaea sappan. The sequence continues at coordinate 79,756,201 of CM073492.1, read as the reverse complement.
AATGTTCATTTTCAGTGGCGACATCTAATGTCGCCACTGAAACTCTAACTTTCGGTGGTGACATCTTAAGTCGCCATTGAAAATGACACTTTCAGTGGCGACAAAGTTGCCACTGAAAGGGCATATTCAATGGCGACACAAAAAATCGCCACTGTTGTATACATTCAATGGCGACATATGTTGCCACTGAAAATACATTTTCCGTGGCGACATTGGTTGCCACTAATTCTATACATTCAGTGGCGACCTTAGTGTCGCCATTGAAAATTTACTTTCAGTGGCGACTACGTCGCCACTGAATCAATATTTTAATTTTTTTAAAAAATAAAATCACATATGTTACCACATTCAGTAGTGACCTTTTGTTGTCACCGAAAATATACTTTCAGTGGCGACATATGTTGCCACTGAATGTATATTTTAATTTTTTTTAAAAAAATCACATTTGTTGCCACATTCAGTGGCGACATAATGTTGCCACCGATAACGTACTTTCAGTGGCGACATTGTCGCCACTGAATGAGTATTTTATTTTTTTTAAAAGAATCACATATGTAGCCACATTCAGTGGCGATCGGTTGTCGTCACTGAAAATATATTTTTAGTGGCGACACATGTTGCCACTGAATGTTTATTTTAATTTTTTAAAAAATTAAAATTAACATTTGTTGCCACATTCAGTGGTGACCTTTTGTCGCCACTGAAAATATACTTTCAGTGGCAACACATGTCGCCACTGAATGTATATTTTAATTTTTTAAAAAATAAAATTCACAATTGTTGCCATATTCAGTGGCAAAAAAATGTCGCCACCGAAAACATACTTTCAGTGGCGACATTGTTGCCACTGAATGAGTATTTTAATTTTTTTAAAAAAAAATACATATGTCACCACATTAAATGGCCACGTTTTTTAAAGACAAAAGAGTATTTCATGTCCTTAACGTTTACTCAGTGCATAAAGGAAGATTTGAACCCAACACCTGATGAACAATAGGAGTAGCCCTTAACCATTGAGCCACTGATACACATTTATCAAATATATGTACAATTTAATATATATATATATAGAAATATTTGTTATTGTATTCAAAATTCAAAACAATATACATCAATTGTTATATGTTATAAAACAATAACAAATCTTATATTAAGAGAATATGCTATTATTTAATGTAACTTTTAAAATTATATAAAAATTTAAAAAATTTAATAACAAATCTTATAATATAAATTTAATTATTATTTATAGTTATTCGACACTAAGGCTCTGCTCAGCAAAATCAACTTAAAAGCTAGCAGATGGTTTATAAGCTAGCTGATAGCTTATAATCTAATTTTTAGCTTATAGCTTATAGCTGATAGTTTATAACTTATAAATTAGCTTATTTGAATTAAAAAATGTTCGGTAAAACTAGATGTGAAATAGTTGAAAAGTGTAAAATAACATAAAATGATATATAATTTTTAATTCCAAAATAATATAAATAAATATATCTTTTTAATTAAATTAATTTAAATTATTATAAATATAAAATTCATTAAAAATATATATTTATATATTTTATTATTTATATATATATATATATATATATATATTATCATATATATAATATATAATATTATATATGTATAATATATTATATATAAATATAAATATAATAAAAGATGAGTAAATAAGATATAATAAAGTAAGGGGCATAATGGGTATTTTAAAAAAATAATGAGAGTAAAATAGGAACAAAAAACTTTAACCTATAAACTATAAGTTACTAAAAAAGTTATAAGCTACTTAAATAAGCTTGTTTACCAAACACTTTTAACGAGTTTATAAGCTAATCAAATAAACTATAAGCTAGCTTAATTATAAGCTATTAGCTGCCTTACTAAACACAGCCTAACTTTATATTAAAAAATAATTATAACAATATGCTATACATAAGATTTGATATTATAATTTTAATAATAATTTTAATTTAATTACATTGATTTATACATTAAAATTATTATTAAAAATTTTAATATAATTAAATCTAATAATTTTAATGTAATTTTAAACAAATTATTGTTATAGTATTTCTATTACATTTAATCACTGTAAATTTTGTAATAATAATTTTAATGTATACTTAATGTTATTAATCAATGTTCACCACTAAACAAGTTTAGTTTAAAAGTCTTTAGAAATTTTATTTAGTAATCAATTTAAAATTTTATTTGAAAAATAAAAAAATGAAATGATAATATAAGGATTCGAAACTCCATCCTTTGTCTTAGAGAATTGATTACGTTATAGATATAACTAAAATCCCTAATCTTTATTAATATAAAGGAAAAAAATTTATTAGTTAGAAGAGTCGAACACACTAACTCTAAGTGGAATGGGCCAATATTTACCACTTAACCAACCAATTCCCTTTAGCAATTAGTTGAACTAATTTAATAAATATACATTAGTACATGCCCTATATGACTTCCCGCCTTCTCCCTCAATTTTTTATCAGTTGGCGCAATTACTTTTGGGTGTCTTCTCCATTAGTTCTGTATGTGTGTGACTCTTAATCTTACATCTCTACTCTCTTTCTTCTTTAGCTTTCATCATCTTTATCAGTTTGACTCTCTTGTACGCTGTCATCGTTGCAATTAGTTTGTTAAATTGTTGCAATTTTTTTGTCTTAATCAGAATGATATATTTTCTCTTTCTATGAAATATGTTAAATGGTATATTTGTTGTATCATAACAGGGACCAAGTCATGTGCCAGATATAGATATTGTTGGAAACTCTGGAGCTACAAAGGATGCACGGAAACACAAGAAATGAAAAATTAGTTGTATTAAATACATTTTGTATTGGGTACTTGTTGTATTGAATACTTTTGTAATAAGTACATTTTAAAATTAAACATTATATGTATTTAAAATTATCTTCTAATATATGATCATTTATACAATAGGGCTGCTTGTATGAAATTTTGATATGTTTTAATATTAAATTAGTAGTTTGATTGTATAGAGAAATATTAAAAAAAAAAAGCTTTCAGTGGCAACATAGTGTCGCCACTAAAAGTACAAGCTTCAGTGGCGACCTATAGTCGCCATTGTAAGGACCATTGGTGGCGACATTGTCTTGCCACTGAAAGTTTTAACTTTTTGTAAAGCTTCAGTGGTGACAAAAAGTTGCCATTGAAAGTATCCTTCCGTGGCAACAAAAGTCGCAACTGAAAGTATCCTTCAGTGGCAATGTTTGTTGCCACTGAATATGAAACTTTCAGTGGCGACATGTTGTCGCCACTGAAGATGATACTTTCAATGGCAACTTTTGTCGCCACTGAATCCAATATATTTAGTGGCGACATAAAGTCGCCACCGAAACTAATTTTTAGTGGCGACATTTCTCTCCTTTCGACTTATTTTAGGTGACAAAATTTATACTTTCAGTGGCGACAAATATCGCCACTAAAAGTTAATATTAGTGGCGACTTTTTAGTGACAACAAAAGTTGTCACTGAAAACTTTCAATGACGGAACTTTAGGTGGCGACACTTTGTCGCCACTGAAAACATTAAGTGGCGACTTTTACACTTTCAGTGGCGACAAAAGTCGCCACCAAATGTCAAATTTTTTGTAGTGCTAGTTTCTTTCATTCTTCGGCAATCAATAGAAGAAGAAAGAACAAAATTTTTCAACTTCAAAAGGATGACAACTCTTGGACAAATGATCTTGATGAAACTGAACATGAACTAAACAATCACCTTCAACATTTCTATGCCACTAGTCAAAATCTTAATTCTGATCATTCTCCTCTCCAAGACTTTAACTTCCCAAAATTCAACTCTAATAGCTCTCATTCTCTTCGTGTTCTTCTAGTTGAACATAAAATTAAACAGGCTCTTGATGGTCTTCACCCTCTCAAATCTCCCGGAGAGGATGGACTCTATGCTATCTTCTATCAAAACAATTGGGACATTATTAAACAAAAACTAGTTCAAGAGATCATTTCTATTTTTTCTGAAAAATCCATACTAGAAGCATGGGGCACAACTCTTATTTGTATTATTCTGAAATTAGACAATGCACACACAGTAAATCATTTCAGACCATTGGGTCATTGCAATACTCACTGCAAAATCTTACAAAGCTCTTGTTTAATAGATTAAAACCCCACTATAGTCCTAATCTCCACCTTCCAAGGGGCCTTCACTCCTGGTACATACTTTGACCTCTTACTCATTGCTCAAGAACGCTTCACTTTATGAATCTCTCAAAGTAAAAAAGATGGATGGCTTATTTTTAAAATAGATATTGCTAAGACATTTGATACAATTTCGTGGAACTTCATTGAAATTTTTTTTGATCTTTGTAACTTCCCTAAAACCTTCACAACTATTGTTCTCTCTTGCTTGAAAAAGGCCACCTACATTCCAATTATTAATGGAAAAAAATCCACCACGTTCCACCCTTCTAGACGAATTAGACAAGGTGACCTTCTCTCCCCTTACCTTTTCATCCTTGCCATGAATATCTTTTAATGCTTATTTTTCAAAAAACCTCACAGAAAAAGTGGAACCCTTTTAAAAATTATGGCCCTACTATTTCTCACCTTTTATTTGCATATGACATGCTCCTTTTTAGCAAGGTCAATCATATAAATATCATAGCCGTACATGAGGTCTTAACCTCTTTTTTTGATCTGAGTGGCCTACAAATAAACCCTACAAAGTCCAAAGTTTGGTTTTCCAAAAATGTTAGTCAAAATACCATCTAAACTTTCTCTAACACCTTCAACGTTAGACGCTCAAATGATTTGGATAAATACATAGGCTTTCTTCTTAAACACAACTATAACAAAATGGACTTCAATTATGTTCTGGACAAATTTACGAAGAAACATCAAGGTTGGAAATCTTCTCTCCTCTAAAAAATAGGAAGAACTCAATTGATTAACGCTACCTTCTTTGGCTAACATCTCAACCCATCACATGAGCTACTTCCTTCTCCCAAATTCTTCTCTCTCTAAACTTACATAATAGTTAGGAACTTCTTTTAGGGCCATGACTTAAACCAAAAAAAAAAAATACTATTGCTTGGAGTAAAATTTGTTAGCTGAAACAAAATGGGGGTCTTGGTATAAAAGCTTCCAATCATCAAAATATGTCCTCCATTCTTAAGTTAATATGGAATATTAAAACCAAACCCCAGTGGCTTCATTAGGAAATTTTTGTCTCTAAATATGGAAATGACATTGAAAAACGGAAAACAAATAAATCTTACATCTTTAGAGGTATTCAAAATTCCTATTCTACCTTCATTTCATGTACTAAAACAATTATAGGCAATGGGGAAACCTGCAAATTATGGACTGACACCTGGCTTCAAAAACCTCTCAGAGCTAGTCTCATAGGCCCTCTACAAAAAGGGGAAGGTGAAAGATATGTAAGCACCATTATAACAAAAATTAATAACGATTTTAACTGGAACACTATGATAGAAATGGCTAGCACCCAAGAGGGGGGTGAATTGGGTTTTTTAAAAAAAAAATTGCTAAGAATTGATAGAAGTTTAAGAAGTTTTAAAAACAATGCCAAGCTTTTTAAGAAAGTAAAATAAGTATGATCAAGATGAATAAATATAGAGTACAATTAATCAAAAACAATTAAAGAGATGAATGAATATAAAATGCAAGAAAGTAAAGAACATATAAATAATTAAAGAGCAGGGGAAGAGAAAATCAAACAGCGAGATTTATACTGGTTCGGCTTAAACCAAGCCTACATCCAGTCCTCAAGATAACTTCTTGAGTGTTTCACTATAGACCACAAGTTTATGCAATTGGGCACTTGTAAGCCACTACAACATAGAGATCTTTTCTTCCTCAAGGTGTCTCTCCCCCTTACAATGTGTTTTCTCTCAAACACTAACTCAAGGAACCAATCCTTGAGCAACTAAATTTGAAGTCTTAAGGAAAATAATGGTGGACACTCTCAAAGTGTAGATAACGCAGAAATTAAGCTCAGAATATTTCTCTAGCAATTTAGAGAGAATGAAACTCAAGATAATATGAGAAATGAACAATTGAAGCTTGATGCAAATGGTGTTGTGAAGTCCCCTTTATATAGTGAAACCTTGCTGCTACAGTGACTGCTTTAGTCAAAATTGCTACAGTAAGCTTCATCATCATTTTTCAACCTTTCTACAACAACAAAAAAACTTTATCAATCTTTTTCAACAATCAATATTCTTTTTCAAATTTGCTACAGTAAAAAGTATTCTTTTCCAAAGTTTATTACAACAACCAATAAACTTTATCATACTTTTTCAACAATCAAAATTCTTTTTCAAAAGTGCTACAGTAAAAGATATTCTTTTTCAAATTATATTACAATACCCCATAAACTTTATCATACTTTTTCAACAATCAAATTTCTTTTTCAAAAGTGCTACAGTAAAAGATATTTTTTTTCAAATTATATTACAACACCCCATATACTTTATCATACTTTTTCAACAATCAAATTTCTTTTTCAAAAGTGCTACAGTAAAAGATATTCTTTTTCAAATTATATTACAACACCCAATAAACTTTATCATACTTTTTCAACAATCAAATTTCTTTTTCAAAAGTGCTACAGTAAAAGATATTCTTTTTCAAATTATATTACAACACCCAATAAACTTTATCAAAAATCAATTTATATTACTATATATAAATATATAAAGTATTAAATATATTTGGGCCAAGAAAAATTGAATCATGCATTTGGGCCAATAAGATTAAATCATACATTTGGGCCAAGAAAATTAAATCATACTATTTAGGCTAAGAAAGATTAAATCATACATTGGGACAAGAAGATTAAATCATACATTGGGCCAAGAAGATTAAATCATACTATAATTCTCACATATTTGTCATCATCACGAAAGAAAAATATGTTATAATGTAATAATCATTATACAATATACACATATTTTTCTTTCCATATCCTTCTCCCCCTATTTGACATCAACAAAAAGGTATAAGGAAGGCAATATATAAAGGCTAAAGCGTATTCCTTCTTTAAGCAAGAATATCATATGACGTCATGGGGTAAAATTTCATCAAAACTTATCATTGATATGCCAAAAATATATAATTAAGGAAAACATTGCATCTCAGATAAAGTGACCTTAAAGATATAGAGGATTTAATTATAGGTTAGGCTCCCCCTCAATCAATGCATATTAAACAAATGTAATTTTTGAAGATGTATTCATATATGTATCTCGAGGATGAGCACCTGCAATAATTTTGACAACCACTCCGATGCTTAAGTTAGTAATGTAAATCAAAGATTAAAGGAAAGATTTAAAAATCATTCAATTAAAAAAATAATTTTTAAAGTTCATTTGGATTTGCCATCCCAAGTTCTCTCCTAATAAAGTTGAATCTATCTTCAGCAAGAGTCTTCGTGAAAATGTCAGCTAACTGAAAATCCGTTTGCACAAATTCAAGAGAGACATCTTTCTTTTGAACATGATCTCTTATAAAATGATGTCTTATTTCAATATGTTTGGTTCTTGAGTGCATGACAGGATTTTTAGATAAGCATATAGCACTTGTGTTATCACATCTAATGGGTATGTTTTTAAGAAATACACCAAGATCCTCTAGTTGTTGTTTCATCCACAAGATTTGGGCACAACAACTCCCAGCTGAAATGTATTCAGCTTCAGCTGTGGATAAAGCAACACTGTTTTGCTTTTTACTAAACCAAGGGACAAGAGAACTACCAAAGAATTGGCAAGTTCCACTTGTACTTTTTCTGTCTGTTTTGCTACCCGCAAAATCCGCATCAGAGTAGCCAATTAAAAAATTAGAGGATCCTTTAGGATACCATAAACCCATTTGAGATGTGCCAACCAAGTATCTAAAAATTCTTTTCACAGCCTTAAAATGAGATTCTTTGGGGTTAGTTTGAAATCGTGCACATATGCATACACTAAACATAATATCGGGTCTACTAGCGGTTAAGTACAATAGAGAACCAATCATACCTCTATATTTTGTCACATCAAATGGTTGACCTCTTTCATCCTTGTCCAAGTTTGTTGAGGTACTCATGGGAGTAGCAATTGGTTTTGCATTCTCCATGTCAAACTTTTTGAGCAACTCTTTTACATACTTGGTTTGGCTAACAAATATTCCATTATCCATTTGTTTGATTTGGAGCCCAAGGAAGAAGTTGAGTTCTCCCATCATTGACATTTCAAACTCACCTTGCATGATCTTAGCAAACTCTTTACACAAACTTTCATTAGTAGCACAAAATATTATATCGTTAACATATATTTGCACTATAATTAAATCATGCTTTTTATTTTTGAAGAACAAGGTTGTATCGACCTTTCCTCTTGAAAATCCATTATTTAAAAGAAATGAACTCAATCTCTCATACCAAGCTCTAGGAGCTTGTTTGAGACCATATAAAGCCTTTTTCAATTTAAAAACATCATTTGGCTTATCATGATTTTCAAAACTGGGAGGTTGTTCAACATAAACTTCCTCCATGATATAGCCATTTAGAAAGGCACTTTTCACATCCATTTGAAATAGTTTAAAATCATTTATGCATGCAAATGACAATAACATTCTAATAGCTTCAAGTCTAGCTACGGGTGCAAAAGTTTCATCATAATCAATGCCTTCTTCTTGGTTGTAACCTTTTGCGACAAGTCTAGCCTTATTTCTAACCACTATTCCATTTTCATCAAGTTTGTTTCTAAAAACCCATTTTTTGTCAATTATTGGATGATCATTGGGTCTAGGAACTAATTCCCAAACTTGGTTTCTTTCAAATTGATTTAGTTCTTCTTGCATAGCTATGATCCAATGTTCATCTATAATTGCATCATCAATATTTTTTGGTTCAACTTGAGAAAGAAAGGCTAAGTGGTTACAAACATTCCTAAGAGAATTTCGTGTTATTACCTTTTGAGAGGCATCTCCAATGATGAGCTCCTTAGGATGACTTTTTGCATACCTCCAATCCTTTGGAAGATCATCATTGTTTCTTGTTGGTTCCTCTTGTGGTTTCTCTTCTTCTTGTTGCTTTTCTTTTTCTTGAGGCTTCTCCTCTTCTTGTGGCAATTTAGCACCCTCATCATGATCATCATCATTTTTTGGTATTATTTCTTGCTTCTTCCTCATTTCATCATCTAATGAAAGGTCTTTGAAGTAATCTAACACTTCATGTTGATCATCACAATCTTTAAGGGAATTGTTAGATTCATCAAAAACAACATGCATAGATTCTTCAACAAGTAAAGTTCTTTTGTTATAGACTCTATATGCTTTACTAGTACTAGAATATCCAAGAAAAATGGCTTCATCGGCTTTGGCATCAAATTTTCCCAAATTATCTTTTCTATTGTTTAAAACAAAGCATTTGCAACCAAACACATGGAGATGAGAAATGTTGGGCTTTCTTCCTCTATATAGCTCATATGGGGTTTTATTTAAAATTGGCCTTATCAAGGCTCTATTCATTATATAACAAGCAATATTAACTGCATCCGCCCAAAAATATTGAGGAAGTTTCCCTTCATTAAGCATAGCTCTAGCCATCTCCTCTAGAGTTCTATTTTTCCTCTCAACAACACCATTTTGTTGAGGAGTTCTAGGAGATGAGAAGGTATGCTCAATGCCATTTTCATCACAGAATTCCATAAAGTCATGGTTATCAAATTCTCCACCATGATCACTCCTAATCCTCACAATGGTCAAGCTTTGCTCTTTTTGAATAAACTTTGCAAGTTTTAGAAAAGATTTAAAAGCTTGATCTTTATGAGCTAGAAAGAGAGTCCATGTGTACCTTGAGTAGTCATCTACAACAACTAGTACATAGGAGTTACCTCCAAGGCTTTTTGTCCTAGATGGTCCTACAAGGTCCATATGAAGTAATTGCAAAGGCTTAGTTGTAGAAACAATATCCTTAGTCTTGAAAGAGCTTTTAACTTGCTTTGCCATTTGACAAGTACCGCAAAGCTTATCTTTTTCAAAATTAATTTTGGGTAAGCCAATTACAAGTTCTTTCTTGACTAGTTTATCCAAAAGATTCATACTAGCATGAGCTAGTTTTCTATGCCATAACCAACTTTCATTACTAACACTAATTAAACATGTAGAGACTATAGAAGGATCTTCATCAAGATTTATAACGTAAACATTATTGATCCTTTGACCGACAATCTTAACTTGCTTATCATTAATATTTTCAACTATGCAACGATTTGAATCAAAAATCACTCTATTGCCTTTGTCACATAGTTGACTAATGCTAAGCAAATTATGATTGAGGCATTCAACAAATAAGACATTTTCAATAGAAGTTGAGGAATTCTTACCCACTTTACCTATTCCCTTGATTAGACCTTTGTTATTTCCTCTAAAGGTCACTTTGCCTCCTCTTGGTGTCAAAGAGAGAAATTTCGATTGGTTGCCGGTCATGTGCTTTGAGCAACCACTATCTAAGTACCATTTTTCACTCTTTGTCTTGAGACACACCTAACTCACAAAATCAAGTTTTCTTTTTAGGTACCCAAATTTGTTTGGGTCCTTCTTTGTTAGTTGTTCCCTTGGGAACCCATTTCATTTTATTTTCATAGGAAATATTCTTTCTATACCAACAAGAATAGGAATTATGTCCTTTTAAACCACAATAAAAACAAATAGTGAAGGGACTACTTGACATAGTTGCATGAACAAAGAAATTCTTGTAGTATTTTTGACTAGCTTTGGGCTTATATCCTAAGCCGGCTTTGTCAAATACACATCTTTGTTTTCCAAGCAATATGTTCAAATTGTCTCTTCCTAGTGTAAATTTTGCAAGGGTATTTTTTAAATCTTTATTTTCCCTTTCTAATTCAATGCATTCACAACAAGGACAATTTTCTTTTGGAGAGATAATCAATTCTTTTAAGCTTGCATTTTCTTCTTGCAAAATTTTGTTTTGATCTTAAAAAACAAGGCTTTCCTTTTTAAGTGCAATAAGATCATCTTTCAATTTTGAAATTTCATCCTCAAGTAAGGAAATTTTTTGCTTTGAAAAACTTAACTTTTTAGCAAGCTTTAAAGATTCATTGTGTAGTTCTTCAAAAGCATCTTGTAATTCATCAAAAGAGTGTAAAGGTTCAAGAATGTTTACCTTTTCATCTTTTCTTGCCATAAGGCAAAGGTTGGCTTCTTCATTTTCTTCTTCATCGGATTCACTTTCTCCCCATACAGAAGAAATATATGCTTTCTTTTTCACTTTGTTATAGCTTTTCTTTCCTTCTTGCTTCTTGATGAATTGTGGACAATCCCATTTGATGTGTCCAACCTTTTTGCATTCATAACAAGTGGGACCTTCCTTGTTGCTATCTTGGTCTCTTCTCCATCTTCTTGTATTCTTCCTTTTTAGGAATTTACTAAATTTTTTGACCAAGAGACCAATGTCTTCATCATTGATTTCAAGTTCCTCTTCTCCCTCATCACTATCGATTTCCACCCTCCTGGAAGAAGATGATTTAAGGGAGAGAGTCTTCTTTTTCTTGGTTTCTTCCTCTTGCCTCATCTCTATTATTTTGGACTCATAGTTTTGGAGGTTCCCAAACAAGGCTGTGAGGGAATTCATTGACTCTCCTCTTACTTGCATAATCGCAGTCCTCTTTGCCTCCCACTCCGGGGTAAGACATCTTAGAATCTTGGTGGTTTGTGATTTTTCTGAATAAGAAACACCAAGAGGTTTCAAATGGTTAGTAATATGAGTGAATCTTAATTGCATTTCACTAATACTCTCATCACTTTTCATTTTGAAATTTTCATATTCATTGGTGAGAGTACTTATTTTTGACTCTTTGACTCCAAGAGTTCCTTCATGTGCAATTTCTAAAGTATCCCACATTTCTTTAGCACTTGCACAACTAGAAACTTTAAAATATTCATCTTGGTTTAAAGCACTAACTATGATCATTTTTGCTTTGGCATTAAGATGGACAAGTTTCTTTTCGGTATCATTCCATTCACTTTTGGGTTTTGGAATAACATTCCCTTCAACCTCCTTAGTAGGAGTATAGGGACCTTTTTCCACAACATCCCAAAGATCAAGGTCTACCGCATCGAAAAACATTCTCATCTTAGACTTCCAATAAGTGTAATGATTTCCATTAAAACCAGGGGGTTTTGTAAAGGAACTTCCTTCAGGTAAAACACAATCACCAAAGCCAGCCATATTTCAACTCTTAGACGATTAAGTCTTTGATCAAGAGCCCAAGCTCTGATACCAATTGATAGAAATGGCTACCACCGAAGAGGGGGGTGAATTGGGTTTTTAAAAAAAAAAATTGCTAAAACTTGATAGAAGTTTAAGAAGTTTTAAAAACAATGCCAAGCTTTCTATGAAAGTAAAATAAGTATGATCAAGATGAATAAATATGGAGTACAATTAATCAAAAACAATTAAAGAGATGAATGAATATAAAATGCAAGAAAGTAAAGAACATATAAATAATTAAAGAGTAAGGGAAGAGAAAATCAAACAGCGAGATTTATACTGGTTCGACTTAAACCAAGCCTACATCCAGTCCTCAAGATAACTTCTTGAGTGTTTCACTATAGACCACAAGTTTATGCAATTGGGCACTTGTAAGCCACTACAACATAGAGATCTTTTCTTCCTCAAGGGTGTCTCTCCCCCTTACAATGTGTTTTCTCTCAAACACTAACTCAAGGAACCAATCCTTGAGCAACTAAATTTGAAGGCTTAAGGAAAATAATGGTGGACACTCTCAAAGTGTAGATAACGCAGAAATTAAGCTCAGAATATTTCTCTAGCAATTTAGAGAGAATGAAACTCAAGATAATATGAGAAATGAACAATTGAAGCTTGATGCAAATGGTGTTGTGAAGTCCCCTTTATATAGTGAAACCTTGCTGCTACAGTGACTGCTTTAGTCAAAATTGCTACAGTAAGCTTCATCATCATTTTTCAACCTTTCTACAACAAACAAAAAACTTTATCAATCTTTTTCAACAATCAATATTCTTTTTCAAATTTGCTACAGTAAAAAGTATTCTTTTTCAAAGTTTATTACAACAACCAATAAACTTTATCATACTTTTTCAACAATCAAAATTCTTTTTCAAAAGTGCTACAGTAAAAGATATTCTTTTTCAAATTATATTACAACACCCCATAAACTTTATCATACTTTTTCAACAATCAAATTTCTTTTTCAAAAGTGCTACAGTAAAAGATATTCTTTTTCAAATTATATTACAACACCCCATAAACTTTATCATACTTTTTCAACAATCAAATTTCTTTTTCAAAAGTGATACAGTAAAAGATATTCTTTTTCAAATTATATTACAACACCCAATAAACTTTATCATACTTTTTCAACAATCAAATTTCTTTTTCAAAAGTGCTACAGTAAAAGATATTCTTTTTCAAATTATATTACAATACCCAATAAACTTTATCAAAAATCAATTTATATTACTATATATAAATATATAAAGCATTAAATATATTTGGGCCAAGAAAAATTAAATCATGCAATTGGCCAATAAGATTAAATCATACATTTGGGCCAAGAAAATTAAATCATACTATTTGGGCTAAGAAAGATTAAATCATACATTGGGCCAAGAAGATTAAATCATACATTGGGCCAAGAAGATTAAATCATACTATAATTCTCACATAGTTGTCATCATCAAAACTTATAGCATAATACATTAGGGCTAACACACTAATAGTCTCTCCTTCCATCTTCCTCCCTAAGCTTGTCTTGAGTTAAACTCCATTCCCCTAGCACAAGTTCCTTATCCAACTGACCAGCTTTCTTGGAAACTCACTAAAAAATGGTCTCTTTTCTTCAAAGTCAGCTTACCTTTCATTGCTAAAGCAACCATTAGTATCACTACTGCCCACCCTCATGATCAATTTCTCATATGGCAAGTTATTTTAAATGCCTCCCTGTTAATTCTTATCTTCATAATACCAACTTTATCCATCTAGACTTCTGCCCTTTGCTCTCTTTTTCCTGAGTCCATTCAGCATGCTCTCAGGGATTGCACTCAGGTAAAGAACATTTGAAACTCTTTTAGCCTCCACACTATTTCGTTGATCAATCTTATGATATTTAAATTAAATCAAATGCTAAAAACACCACCTACTTTATTTTGGACATCCCTTGGCATTTGAGTTTCATGGTTGCTTTAAGAGAAATTTGGCTTTCTAGAAACATAAAGGTTTTTAAAAGCTGCTCTTCCAATCTTCCTTTGCTTAAGAACCATAATCTTTCTAGAGTAGTTGAATTTTGGTATAATTCTGATTTGCCTCAAAATGCCCCTTATTTCTTCTGTTTATCGAATCAATCGCCTGGTTTGCACCAAATCTCAAAAAGGCTAGTTCAAACTCAATGTTGATGGTTCTGCTAAGGACAATCTTATTGCTATGGGTGGATTTTTAAGATCTAATTTGGGAGAATGGTACTTTGGCTTCTCAAAGTTCTTAGGCAAGTGTACTCCTATTCTAGCTAAATGTTGGGCTCTTGTCATAAGGCTGGGGGTTGAAACAAACTACAAGCTTCTCATTTATTTATTGAACTTAGAGGTTTCTAATCACTACCCTTTGTGCATCATCATTACTAACTGCAAGGTCCTGTTCTCCAGATTTGAAGACTTAAGAATCTCAAACATCAAAAGAGATTAGAACTCTTAAGCATACCTCTTAGCAAAAGAAGCAAGAAGGTCTCGTTTCCTTGCTAGAACCTATGACAAACCTCCTCTTTATGTTCAACAAGCTTACATGATCGATCTATGCACTGGCTAGTTTTGCTTTCAGATGTTTTGGCTTTTCATGTTATTTTGTTCTTACATTTTAAGTCTTTATGTATTTTTTTTCCTACTCATTGCTCTCTTTATTGTAAAGAGATTGTAAACTATTTATTTTCTTATTAAAATCTTCCTTTTCACCACAAGAAAAAGCAAAGGAATATCGTCATTTTATGCAGATTGACAATTCTAATATGGCAGTTGGGTATAGGAGTGAAACCATTGCTAATAACTGATGTTAAGGGAGTTGCTTAGGCTTTTGGACTTTTTTATATTTAAAAAATATTATTTTAAAGGTAAATTTGTCATAGTGAAAATATAAATAGGGCATGGAAGATAATTAGTTTAAAGAGTTAATTAATCATTAATTGCTATATACTTTTTACTATTTTCAAGAGTAAAAAATACTCCTTAGAACATTGGTTAATAAGACCCTAAATCTTAAATCTTATACATTTTGTTTTATATAATAACTACATTATACTACTCCAAACATTTCAGTCCTCAAGGTGGCAGATCCTTAAGAACTGCTCACCCCTTCACTAGAAACGACTTACGTTACCCCACACCAAGCAACGGTTAGGGTGACCATCGACATGGCTAGGAAGCCTAGCAGAACATCCCACACTTGGCTAGGCCTATTCCATTGAGGCTTGATGATCTTTGCATTAATACCTTTCCCTTATGCTACAGATAGCATTAGTCAATACCACCGGTCAGGAATAATTTATCATTCACAACCACAGTTTCAACAGGGACTCAACCTGCGTTTTCTAAGCCATCCTTTTATATCTCCTACAAATCCAACCAATTGAAGAAAGCATTCCTCCTCAGATCTTAATTATGGAACTTCTGCCCACTTCATAAGTCCATCGGGCTACCAAAGGCTAGCACAAGCGAGTGCCCCTAATTCCATTCCACTTGAGGGTTTGCAAGCTATTGTGAGAAGTCTATTTTCTCCCCAACAAATTAACTTCACTCAAAAGGATTTTTACTTTCATTTGTTATCCCCATACTTGACCCCTGTATGTAGAGGCCCTTGAAGACCATTAAAGAATAAAGAAGATCTTAATAGAAAGTGGTGCAGGATTTAATATTTGTACATTGAGTACAACCAGGCAGTTGAATTTGGACCCTTCCTGCTTTGCTCCTCACTATAGCTATTTGTGCATATAATGGGACCACTCGAGCTGCGCAAGATATAGTTTGACTTAATTGAACATTGGGACCCTTTGTTCAATCAACTCAGTTGTGGATATGCTATAAACATATAAAATGTTGCTAGCAAGTTCAATTCCTTCTTCTCGATTTTGTATTGATCTATGAGCATCCTCATTCACTCATGAGTTTATAGATCCAGCAGGCAACCTGGCATACCAATCAAATTTAGTCTTGAGGAAGGTGCTTACTAAAAGACATATCATTAAAGCGTCATTTCCGGTAATGCCCTTAGCCAATACCTTAAAATGAAAAATATGTTGCCTAGGGGACCCTCTGTCATCAAAAGACTGTAGGTTAGGTTGTTCGAACTTGGCAGGAAAGGCCACTATCTCCATATAGAGGGGTATGGCACGACAATCCTTTGTTGCTACATTTTACTTTCTTCATTCAACTGAGAGAGAGTCTGTTGAAGATCTTTCTGCCTTATTAAATAGTAAAGCTACTTGATCATCTTCAGATCGTTGTATCTCTTCGTTTCTTGAGGACTGCCTCTCAGTCATGTTCTTCTGGTGATTACTGGTTTCGCCAATTTTATCTGACTTTAGGGGTCTTGTTTTTTGAGCAAATAAGAGCTCACATAGCTTCTATAATCCCCCTATTCATCAACTATAGCCTTTCTTCGATATTTTTGTTGAGTTTGGCTATGGCTTCTTTAGGGGATATTTTGTCTTCATTGTTTTCATAGACTTGTTCTATTCTTGACAGTTCTGATGAGATAGTACGTGCCAAATCTTCAGAATCATGGAAAGACGAGTCATCGCAGAGTTTTGTTTGACCTCTGGGATTGTCATATATGATAATTGATGTTGCTCGTGACACTTAAAATCTTTGGCTTTGTTTTTCCAGCCTCGCCATTGCTCATGGTCATCGAGATTAAGTTTCAATTAATTGAGTAAGAGGGTTGTCAGAATCTATTTAAGGGACCATTTTGCTTGCCCTTCTTTTCTCGCCTTACCCACCATGTTAATTGTTACAATAGATTCTTCGTGCTTTTTTGGAACTAAGTCATTTTCAGTAGTTTTGGTGTTTAGGCAAGCCTTCTTTTTATTACCTGTTGATGGGTGCCTCAGGCTGCCCTTTGTTTGTTGAGGTTTCTTCTTGCCATCTTATGGCCAACAACTGTTAGATGATTTGGCAAGTGCACCAGTTACGCAAGTAATAAAGTGTGAGTAAGATATTGTTGCCACGAGGACTAAGCGGCTAACTACCCAAGAAATTTGATGGAATTAGTTAGATGAAGTGGTTTGGATTGAAGATAGCTCTAAATAGAACTAATAAATAAAAAGCATATGATAGTAAATTTTTTTGAGTTTTATTAAATGACAGTAAACAACACAAAGGCTGATGAAATTAATCTATTTAAAAGAACCTAGAGTTACTAATCCCTCTTTTTTGTCCTAGAAATTGTAAAAGTCCTCTCACGCATTCGTAAATTAATCTACCATATAAGTTAATCCTAGGTTATTCTAATAACTTAAAAGAATTCTCCCGAATCTCAGTTAAGATACTTAATGCTACTCAATTCCTTAAGTTGGTTAAGTCTATACTAACCAACTTAGCTTTGATTAAACGAGATTAACTAATATCCCTATTAGCTAACAAGCAAAAACACTTAGTAAGGTTCATACATTCATCCTCCCTAATCAATGTTCTATTATCACCTTCCTCTCTCGAGTTCGAAGATAGCAACAAGTAGAAATATAGGTTGATCAAGTCTATATAATGCAGCAGTAAAATGAATAAAAAGACTTATATTGATTGAAAGAAGGTTGCAAATACATGAGAGAATGCAAAATCTATTCAGAAGTCGAGTTCATAGTAACCCTAGATGAAAAATCTAGCTACTCATGGAATTTAAATGAAAGAAAGCAGAAAAAAGGACAAAGATCGCCATGGATTTGATGTTGGATGATGGATTGAGCCCCAAAATCCTTGAAGATTAGGTTTCCCTTCCCCTTTGATCAAGGTCAGAATTACCTTAAAAAATAACTTCTAAAGCTATTTAAAACGTTCCTAATGTGACTTTGAACACGCTCTGGCATTGTAGCAGTAGAAGGCATAGATACAACCCAACGAAAAGCTTCAGCGTGGCACTTAAGAGTGCAGCGGGAGGTTTCGCACTGCAACGGTGAGAGACAAAAACATTTGCTAAAAAAACTAATGACCAGCGCCGGTGCTTGGCAGCTGGCACTGGGCACTGGGCAATAGCGCTACAGCTGTATGGCTTGGCGTTGCAGCGAAGGGAGGCAGAGAAAACATAATTTCTGCTACTCTAGCGCCAGGCACTAGGATGCATTTTTTTTTCATTAATCTTCTAATTTCTTGTTTCCAATATGACTTTCTTTCCTCTATTTGGTGGCCCTTCTTTACACCCTGAAATGCAAGATCAAAGATCAATAATTAGCATAAAAGTGAGGGTAAAAATAGAAAAAATTTTAAGGACTTAGGGAAATCTAAAATAGAGAATCTTGAAGCTAAAAGGTAATAAATCTATAAAAACCAAGCAATAGTAAGGTTCAAATGTCAAGATAGAATGCACAAAAATCATGTTAATTAGAAAATTGACACTCCCTAAACCTGAACGTTTGCTTGTCCTCAAGCAAAAGCTTTCAATGAGAAAAACTCAGATATGAAAATGTGCAACCAGGAATATGTGCAACTAGGAGGAGTAAAGATTTGAAAATATGTGAATTAAAGTAAGCCAAGCCTCTTCAAACCATTACTCATAAGATTTAACTCAAGAGTTTAGAATCATAAGGATTCAATAATAAGTGTTAACCAAACCACAAGAAACTTGAAATCAAAGCTTCACCTCTTATAATAGTTTATGAAACCAAATTCACAAAAATTCCAAAACTAAATTGCTTCTTTGTTCTCAAGGGCATCATTTTATTTCGATTCTCAAGGGCTTCGCTGTTTTGTTCTCAAGGGTATTGCTTTCTTAATTTCCTTATTTCCTTTTGGAAATTTTGCAAATTACTTATTTTATTTTAATTATAGGAGCCTACCCCTTATTGAAACCTTCAACTATCCCCTTATTGAACCTTTTTTTCACTAGTCTCTTATTGAACTTTTTTTTTTTATGAATATAATCTAAAAACCATTCAAAGAGACATGAACAAGACTACTGTAATTTTGAAGTAGTTAGGTTAACACTCATTAAAATATATAAAACTTGAAATTTGCAAACTCAAGAGGTAAATCTTAAATGTATATATTTTTGACATGATTTGACTTACTAAAGAATTCCAAACTTTCAAATTTCAAAATTTTCAAAACTTTTTCCTCCCATAGAACATGCATATGGACATATGGACAGCACAAATTCAACCAAAATTTTATCAATAAAGGAACCCACATACATGCTAAACCTCTCCCCCAAACCTAAATCTAACATTGCCTTTAATGAACTAAGGATAGTTTAAAACATGAGAATGAAAGCATCAATTTTCTCTCTTAACACAGACAGCAATCATCAGAAATATTCAACATTGATAGCACAATATCATCATCAAAATAAAATAGTTCAAAAATTGAAATTGCTATCCAAAAACCATGCATCGTCATAAGTGCAATACCATATCAAAATCCACGATAGCAACATCAAGTCCCAGGGAAACAAATTTCCACTAAAACAACTTCATAATCACAGCCAAGGAATAAAAACTACTAAAAACCAAGCAACAACACAACAAAAACAAAACAAAACAATTAAAATTAAGAAAGCAAGGAAACTTGGGTTGCTTCCCAATAACGCTAAGTTTATAGTTTTCAGCCAGACTTTACCGATTTATCTTGGATCAAAAGAACTCTTGGAAGAGTCTTGAAATTGAATTGCCTTCCCCCAATCTTGCCACTATTTTGTTTTTTCTTTGATTGGTTCTTTGGCTTGCATGGAGGAAATCCAAATTGTTCAATAATCATTGTTTATTCTTTATGGTCATAGGATTCCTTTTCCATAGGTGATTCAACAATGTCAAACACATTAAAAGTCTCCCTCTCCTTTTGGACTGTAAGAATTAATGTCCCTTGTGCCATATCAATTACCATTCCTGAAGTAGCCAAGAATGGTCTACCCATAATGAGAGGGATTTCCTCATCCTCCACTATGTCTAAAAGCATAAAGTCCACTGGAAAGAAAAATTTTCCCACTTTGACTAGCACATCTTCCACTACCCCATATGGATGTCTTAATGATTAGTTGACAAGCTGAAGGGTCATCATAGTTGGTTTCACCTGACCAATCCCAAGTCTCTTAAAAACTAACAAGGGCATTAGATTGATACTAGCCCCGAGATTACATGAGGTCCTCTTGAGTGTAACACTTCCAACAGTACAAAGGATAGAGAAATTCCTTGGATCTTTAAGTTTCGGAGGTAACTTCTTATGTATAATTATGCTACACTCTTCATTTAATGCAACTCTATCATCATTCCCTATCTTCCTCTTTTTCAACAACATCTCTTTCATGAACTTTGTATAAACAGACGTTTGTTCCAAAGCTTTAGCAAATGGTATACTTATTTGTAACTTTTTAAATACCTCCAAAAATCTGCTAAATTGCTTCTCATTGTTCTATTTACAAAGCCTTTAAGGAAAAGGCACCTTGATGTGCGGTATAGCAATACAATGTTTGTCAACTTTCTCAGTGTTCTCCTTACTTCTTGAATCATGTGGGGAAGTGCTATGAGTTACAGAATTGTCATCTTTAGTCAACTGCTTACTCGCCTCTTTATCTACCACTTCTTTCCTAGACATAGGTTCTATCACCTTCTCACTCCTAGTGGTTATAGCATTCACATGCTCTCTCGAATTGACAATAGTGTCACTAGGCAATGATCCTTGAGGCCTATTGTTCAAAGCACTAGCCAATTGGCCCATTTGTGTCTCTAAATTATTGATGGCAGTACTTTGAGTTTGGCTTACTACCTCAGTCCTGTCTATAAATTTCATGAATGTCTCTTCCATAGATGACTTCTTTTCTACTTGAGGTGATAAAGCTTTGTTCTGAGGAAGATAGTTACTCTGATTATTAAAGCCAAGAGGGTGTGATGGCTTATCAGAGGATGAAGTTGAGGGGTTCAAGCAGTGATTATTGCTCCAAGAGAAATTAGGATGATTCCTCGAGCTCAGATGATATGTGTTGGAGTGCTGGTTGTTCTACTTCCTTTGTAAATTACCATGCAATTTAACTATTACACTGAAGGAAATTCGTCACAACATCCGTTGACGTGAATCCCTGCACGGAAATCACATTTTGCATCCAGCATATTTATCACATTTACCTGTGCTATTTCATTTTGTCTTGAGCATAACATGTCTACTTTCTTGGTTAATGCTTCATTCTAAGCTACACAAAGCATTTAGGGTGTCTAATTCCATGACTCCCCTTCTTGAAGCATTCTTGGATCAGCTGGATGCATTTTGGCTCTCCACCATAGTCTCTTTTATCTTTTTTACTTGCAATATAGATCTTGTCATCACAGCACCGCTAGTTGCAGTGTCTAATTTATCTCGAGTCTCATATGTGAGACCACTATGGAAGATGGTAAGCTACTGCCACTCTGGAAGACCATGATTAGGACACTTCATAAGTAAGTCCTTGAACCATTCCAAGCTTCATAAAGACTTGCCTTCATCTTAATAAAAAGCGGTGATCTCATTCCTCAATTTAACTGACCTTGAGGGAGGGAAGAACTTATCCAAGAATTTTATCTGAAGTTGATCCCATGTAGTAATACTCCTTCTTGGTTGAGAATTAAGCCAACTCTTTGCCATGTCCTTCAAGGAGAAGGTGAACAGACAGAGGCGAATAGTATCATCAGTGACTCCACTGATCTTAATCATGTCACAAATATCCAAAAAATTTGTGATGTGCTTATTCAGGTCTTCCATAGGGCTTCCTCTATATTGATTCTATTGAACCAAATTTAGCAAGATAGCTCTAATTTTAAAGTTGCTAGCACAGAGCGGAGGTTTTACTATTTGGGAGGCATGTCCGGCATTATTTAGTGAGGCATAGTCCCATACAGCTCTATTGTCGTCTTGTTGCAACTATGTAACTCTATTTCCCCTATTATTTTCAATGCCTCCCAAATTTACATTACCCTATGCCATTTTATCTTGAGAACTTTGCCCCTCCTGGACTTTTCTCGCCTTAGATTCTTTTTGAGTTCTCCTTGCAAGCCTTTCGATCTCAGGATCGAAGAGAAGATCAGCTTGGTTGTTGGTAGCAAAAATGCAGCAGCAAAAATCAACACAATAAAAATTAAAATGACTAAAAAATTCAAACAGAACATAAAAGAAAGAAAACAAAACAAAACAAAAAAGCAAAGAAGTGTCTAAGATAACACTTTCAAATTTCTTTGAATATTAGCACAACGCTTAGTCCCCGGCAACGGCACCAAAAACTTGTTAGACGATTTAGAAAGTGCACCAGTATCACAAGTAATAAAGTGTAAGTAAGATATCATTCCCACGAGGACTAAGCGGCTAACTACCTAAGAAATTTGATGGAATTAGTTAGACAAAGTGGTTTGGATTGAAGATAGCTCTAAATAGAACTAACAAATAAAAAGCATATGATAATAAATTTTTGAGTTTTCTTAAATAATAGCAAACAATGCAAAGGCTGAAGAAATTGATCTATTTAAAAGAACTTAGAGTTACTAATCCCTCTTCTCCATCCTAGAAATTATGAAATCCCTTTCACACATTCGTAAATTAATCAACCATATAATTTAATCATAGGTTATTCTAATAACTTAAAAGAATTATCCCGAATCTCAGTTAAGATACTTAACGCCTACTCAATTCCTTAAGTGGGTTAAGTCTATACTATCCAACCTAGCTTTGATTAAACGAGATTAACTATTATCTCTATTAGCTAACAAGCGAAAACACTTAGTAAAATGAATAAAAAGACTTATATTGATTGAAATAAGGTTGCAAATACATAAGAGAATGCAAAACCTATTCAGGAGTCGAGTTCATAATAACCCTAGATGAAAAATCTAGCTACTCTTGGAATTTAAATGACAAAAAGCATAAAAAGGGATAAAGATGACCATGAATATGATGTTGGATGATGGATTGAGCCCCAAAAGCCTTTAAGATCAGGTTCCCTTTGCTCTCTTCAGCCAAAACGGTGGTTTCCCCTTTGTTCCGGATAAGAATTACCCCAAAACATAACTTCTGAAGCTATTTAAAAAGTTCCTGATGTGGCTCTTAATGCACTTTGGCACTGCAATGGTGCGAATTCACTACTGTAGTAGTGGAAGGCAGAGATACAACCCAAAGAAAAGCTTTAGCGTGGCACTTAAGAGTGTAGCGGGAGGTCTAGTGATGCAGTGGTGCGAACTCACTACTGCAGTGGTAGGAGACAGAAACATTTGCTGAAAAAAATTGATGACCAGCGTTGAGCACTGGGCAGCCAATGTTGGGGCACTAGGTGGTAGCACTGCAGTTGAGGCAGAGAAGCAACATAATTTTTGCTACTCCAACTCCGGGCACTGGGATGCTTTTCTTTTCATTAATCTTCTATTTTCTTGTTCCCTATATGGCTTCCTTTTCTCTATTTAGTGACCTTTCTTTGCACCCTAAAATGCAAAGTCAAAGATCAATAACTAGCATAAAAGTAAGGGTAAAAATGAAGAAAATTGTAAGGACCTATGGAAATCAGAATTAGAGAATCTTGAAGCTAAAAGGTAATAAATCAGTAAAAATCAAGTAATAGTAAGGTTCAGATGTCAAGATAGAATGCACAAAAATTATGTTAATTAGGAAATTAACAACAACTAAGGAGTATATCTTCTCCTTTAGACATAGGTACGGGTCCCTATTCAGTCTTCTCATTGTCTATTGCATTTGTTAGTGGCATCAGTTATTATGCTAATATAGTGAAGTGTTGTAGCTTATGGGCGACTAGGCTAGCAAGTGTGTGAGACAGTTGCAGAAGTCTTTGGCTTTGTGCTTGGACATAGTATAAAGAAATGGCCGAATGATCCGTGATAGACTCCAGGCCAGCTAAATTCTGGCGCATAGGTGAAAGCCCAAGCATTTGGTGTCAATGGTTCGAAGAACTATGTTTTCTTTTTCTGTTGTACATTAAAAAGTAATATATATATTTTTTGTTTGAATTACCAATATACAAAAACTCACTTTCACTTCCAATTTATCTCATGTCATGCCCAGTGTTTTTGGACCTAACCTAGCCCAGGCTGAGTCACATGTTTAGACCTATCTACATGTGAACTAGCATTGACTTGATTAACTCCATTGGGTCAAAGCCGACCCGGGCTTTGATCCAATTGGGTCAAAACGGTTGACATATTCTTTTTTTTTTTATGTTCAAATTTGTATGAGAATTTAGAAAAGTGTGCAATCACCAAGAATCAAACTCTATCCCCCAACCTATAGATTATATGTCTTACCATCTTGCTATCAACTTTTTAATTTGTATTGGTGAAATATTATATATATATAAGGTACTAAAATTATTATAATCCAAAAGCCAAAACATGCATGTGGCAAGATGATAAAAACTAAAATGGAAAAGACATTTAATTTAACAAAAAAAGTATAATATATTTATATAATTATTTGATGCAAAAAAATTAAATCAAGAAAAATTGAAGAGCATAAACAAAATTTTTATATAATCATATAATATAATAAAAATAACAATCAAATATTTTTGACTACACTATTTGTAATTTTATGACTACAAAAAATACTTATGAATATTTGTATTTCAATTATTTTTGACCAATGACTATGGTTTTAAGACTTTAAAGTGTGAAAATTGCATATAAATTATTTATTTTACTTAGTTTTAATTTTTTTGTAAAAAAATATAACTACATATATTTAATTTATTTATCCAGTTTAGCAATTGATTTGGTGACTTGGTGTTTGAACCAATTACTAGGTGACTTGGAGCCCAACACAGGTCAATGACTGGTCAATTCCAAAAGCATTGGTCATGCCTCAATTTGGGTTAATGACTAGCACAGGGTGGCCTCCACGCCACCTTCGTAAGCCTAGACCATATTAGCCATACACACATATACAAAATGGAATATACTATTAACAAGTAAGAGAGTTACTGATAATATAGTATGGACATTTAATTGAGCATTCAAATAGTTATACACAAAAGAAACAAACCATGTTTCCAAGCCTTCCTCTTTACAATGCATAATTTAAACAGGTAAAAGAGGAACATTCCAAAATATGGCCAACCAAAAATATACAAAAGAATGATCTACATGTCCTCACATAAAAATCCAAGTACAATCACATTCTAGGTGTCCTATTTTGCTATAGATCCTAACACCAAAACTTAAAACAACTCAAAAGAGACTACAACACCAACCTCTAAACAAGTGGGATTGAAGATTAGAGGCCCCGCTACTCCTCGCATGAAGACTTGATAGCTATTTTAGAATCTACAAGGGTATACACAAGAGGAGAGTGTGACACCCCGGTTTCCTGGGTGTTACTATAGGTGAGATATCAGTATAGATGTGGAAAAATGTGGGAAAAATTTTTGCTTACTTAAAAGAAAAATAGACGTATGTGATTGAATTTATTGCTTATACGTATGAATGAATATGATGTTTAACATAATGGAAAATTAACCATAGTTATGTATGATGAGTCAGAGAGAAATAATGTAGTGTGGATAGGTAGATGAGGGACCAAACTAAAAAGATGTTGAAACTTGGGGCAAAATGGTAATTTTTGAATATGGGATGTTGGGTCAGTGATTAGAGTGTTGAGAGTGATAATTGCTAAGTATGGGGAGAAATTGGAAAAGAAAATGATTTAATTGGTCTTGGATGGAAAAAATACCTAAATTGCACTTGGACCTATACTCAAAGTTTGAGAAAGGATTAAACGAGGGCCAAGGTGCAATTTCTATAAAAAATACCACTCCCTACGCTTAAGCAACATTAGGACCCTAACTCTCATTCTCATCTTTCTCTCACGACAACCTTTCCCTCTATTTTCTCTTCTATCCTTTCTTCTGTCTTGAAATCCCAATCATCAAATCCTCCAAGTTGGGTTTCTTCAGTGGTTGTAGGTGCATCTCCAGTCACCGATGGTCTGCCCTTGCCAACAGAAAGCAAAAGGTTCTATGTAAGCATCACAATTTTGAACATCCCTCTCATTTTCGCATCTAAGAACACTAGGTGCTGAAACTTAGTTTTTGGAGTGATTTGAGTGTGATCTTGGAGTTTTTTTTTTGCAAGAATATGGTTTCTTAACCTCCATTCTCTAAATTCTAGTTATTTTGGCTAACCAAATGGGTGAAAAATATGAGTTTCATGGTGGAATCTGAAGCCAAGATAGAAAATTGGAAATGGAAAGGGTTTTAGGGAAACCTTGGTTTAATTCTTGAAATTTGTTGTGAAAACAAGTTGGTAAATGTGGTTTTATGGTTTAAATGCTCATTCGGGTGGCCAAAACATTATGGAAATGTTTGATTTTGGTTTGGGATTGAAAGGAGAGGATTCGAGGAAGAAAATGAACCTAAAATCACGTTTTTTTTTTGTCATGGGTTCAGTCTTGTGCCATTGCAATGCTACCCTTAGTCACTGTAGTGGCACAAAATAGAGAACAATGCTTTTCTACTTGTTTCCACCGCTACAGCGCTGGTTCACAGTATGTCTTTTAGTCAGGTTTCAAATGGTCATAACTCTCTCATCCAAACACCATTTTTAGCAAATCTTATATCACTAGAAAGCTATTTGAATCTAGTTTCTAATGATATAAGTTTCATTTGAAAATGCTATATAGTTTAAGAGTTATGACCAAAGATCAAAGTTGGTGCCAAGCATTTTCCTCCATTGTTTCATTGATATGTTTTTGGCATCGTTTTCTCATAGGATTGGGTTCTTTGATGCATCTTTAACACTTTTATGATGGAATGGATAGCTTGGAGTTGAGGTAAGGGATTTCTCTACCTTTTTCTTGTTTATTTCTTCACTTATTGCTGTCCTAGCATAATTGGTGATTGAAATAAGTTGTCTTGCTATGATTATGTAAAGATGTAATGCATATGTAAAAATACCCCTCATTTATAAGGAATGTTTGGGTAAATATCAATGTGACTATGAAATTTAATGGAAGTGGTATGAAATAAATTATATACTAGTGGAATGTTATTGAAATGATCTTTTGCATGAAAATACCTTGAGTGTATGTTCATTGCTTGTATGTATTTGGAATTGAGACTATGACCACAAGTTGATGCGTGTTATTGCATTATAGCACAATGCTATTGATTGTGTGCTGGACATGTACAAAACCTTATCTTACTAATGTGAAAATGCTTATTAAGTATGTGGATACTCTTGTGAACCCATTCCCATCCATAAAGGAAAGCTTGAGGCAATACCTACATATATGCCTTCACATATAAGTGTCATTATACCTTTTTGTTTTCTTTGGAATTGTAAATCCAATAACGACACATGTAGCAAATATGTGGTCTAGCCAACTTATAAACTAATCCCATGGTCACGTGGACCATCACACCTACTTGTTTTCAAATATTGCAAAGAAATCTTCAAACCCAAATTTTTGGAGGTGAATTTGTACATTTTCTTACACATGTCATCATCCTACCATTGCAAAGCTATGAGAAAAATATGTCTTATAAGTGGAATAGATATTTGATTGTGGATGAGGATTGGGGCTCTAGTGATACACCCCCAAAGATCGTGAATTGGGAATGTCGATGAAGGCATGAATAAAGGTCAAGATAATAAGGTGTACACCGGAGAAAGTCAAATGATATTTATATATGATCAATGATAGAATTAGAGTATTATAATCTGAGTTTGTATTTAGGCATCGTGAGTGTATAAACCTTGCATATCTTAGTAATTATGGTGTGATGAATGCAAATAATTGTCATATATTTTTAAAAAAATTATTTAAGGATGAGATGGCAATGTATGATACTGTAAACATGTGAGTAATCAAGTTAATAGAATTGGATCTCATTATATGATGATTGTATGTGGTTGTGGTTGAGGCTTTAGTGATACATATCTGAAGGCCACGAATTGAGGATTACCGTGTGAGGGCATGAACCATGGTTAAGGGATTCCCAGATGTCATGAATTAGGGAATATCAGAGAAAGCATGAACGAAGGTCAAAGGAACAAAGTGTTCATAGAAAAAACCAAATTGTTTATGTCCATGATCTAGAGTCCTCAGATAGACTCCCAGCAATGATAGTTATCAAATGCCCGGGATAAGCTCGGGCTAAAATCCAGGAAGGGTATGGAATCTAGACATGAATCTGGTGATTGCTTAGATGATTATGGATTGTTTTCATTGTGGTATAGTTATTCCTTGTGATGTAGTGTAATTATCTATATAGTACGATACGTGATAGTTTTATTTCAGATTTGGTATGTCGTGGTATGTAGAGTTAGTTGTGTGATGGGATATGTGCATAGATGCATATATATATATATATATATCTATATTTTATTTTGCACTAAGATGACTTTGGTGAGAGTGATCGTGCCGAAAGACAAAGGTATATAGTACTCTGGGATTAGGTTACGTATGGTAAATATGGAACCGAGATACCAGTTACTCCTCTAGAAAGGTATTTATTGCTTTGTTTTGCTGATACATGGTGATTATTTCTATATATATATATATGTGTATATCTGCGAGATGGGATGATTTTCTAGGTGTACCTGCACACTTTTCTGGTATAGTTATATGTAAGTTTGTCACATGTATCTGTTTATTTTCTTATGCTTAGTAGAGATGTTTGGGTGAGTCACGTGGATTAAACTCACCCTGTCACAGTTTTAGGATTCTAAGACATTACGACGTGACAGTTCTAGTAGCATGGTAATGAGGATGCCTCCCCTTTCGTTATGGGTAAGGTATTTGTCCTTATTTATTGTTAAGTTAATCTTAGTATACTCTGTAATCGGGTAGGCCACCTAGGATTTATATGTATCTTGTTGGGGTTTGTTAGTGAAATATCAGGCTTACGGTAGTGTGTGTGATGAACTAACTGTGCCGGTCACAGCCCCAAGTATGGGCTGTGATAGAGAGTGAGTAAAACATACTTAGTAAGGGAAGTAATAGAATAGAATGAACACTTATAGAGTACCACTTGCGACATACAATAATTTCTAGATAAATCTAATCACAACATCACACCCACAATCATTAAGCTCAAAACTAAACAATTGATAAGCATGGTGATTCAATTCTCAGGTAAATAAGTAGCCTTAACAGCTCCACAATAGACTTTTATCTCTTATAATAGAAAAGGCCACACAGACTTTTTGATATATTGATGCCTCTCATGATAGAGAGGGCCACACAGGCTTTTCCCTATATCATTAGTGCCATTAGTTTGAGATGACCACATAGGCTTCTTGAAATGTCCCCAATGTACATTTGAAAGAGAGCCTTAAGGCTTTTCATCACATACGCAATGATTAAACTATCGAGGGCTTTTCATTTACTCTTCTTATCCATATTCTAGGAGAGCCATATAGGCTTCCTATAAGATCGTTAGTCATAGTGTCAGAGAATTCATAACTCTTCATAATATCACTAATTTATCCTTCGGTGAAGTACACACAAATTATTGGACAACTCTCCTGCGCAAGTTATCCAATATAAATAGTCCATGATACGTAAATTCCCACAAATAAGAGAACTTTAAATCATCAATGTGACTATTAGCATCCACAATTTGATGTCAACATACAAGACTAATTTATGAATTTAATACGGTAAATAAGACACAATATCAAGAATGACAAGTATAAGAGACAAAATAGTCCGTTACCTCTAGGTTTCAGATCACTAAATTGAGTGAAAAGCTCAAGGATGGTTTCCAAAATGTTTTAAGATTAAAGCCCTATAAATTTAGAGTGAAAAAGAGGTTTTAATAATCATGGAAAACATAACTTTTACCAATGCAGTGCCCAAACTTAGCACTGCAGTGCTAAGAGACAGAACAAAATAATATTTGGTGTAGGGCTTATTGTTGCTGGGTGCTGCAGAGCTGGGCCATATAATACTTAGCACACGTTTTTTGGCTCACCGCTACAATGGTAAGCAGTGCAGCTATAGTGGTGGCCCTTGCTTTGCAATATAAATATGGCATGTTTTGATGCCAATGACCTCTATTTAACCTCTCAAACTCCTATAAAACATGAGAAAACCAATTTGGGTGTTATTAGATCATAGAAACCAAACATAATCACTTTTCATTTCGAAAATCAAACTTGGTTCTCCACAAATCTTCTCATATCTTGTTCTTAACAATAGAAAAGCATTTATGGTAGCTATCCACACTTTCTCACCATTTATCATCAATAAATACATCCTAGCCACCCCCAAAACATTCATTAATGTCGTAAAACACATTTATATCACCATGGAAGGGTTTTGGAAACATAAATCAGTCCAAGACATCAAAATTCCCAAAGTTCTCCTTAAGGTTTCCAATAACATGAAAATGAGAATAGGAAGGTTTTTCCTAAATTGCTTACCTCAAATCCATGTTTTCAAGATGAAAAGAAGCTACCAAAAGATCTTCTTTATCCCAAAACCAAGAAATGAGGAAGGAGCTTTGAAATAGTGGGAGGAGTGGGAGATAAGAAAAGCTCACAATTTTCATAAGGGAAGGAGAGACAGAGTGAGACTAGGGCTGAAGTGAGGCTTCTTATGCTCCCTTTCTCTATCTTTTTTTTTTGAAAAACAAATCCAAAAAATTCTACCTGTATGCCTCACCTCATATTCCCACACTTAGATTAAAATAAAACACTTCCCCAGATGCCCTTTTTCACAACTAAGTTTAATAAAGCACATAACAAGATAACTAGTGAAAAATTTACATACAATGTGACACCCTAGGTTCTTAGGTGTTACTATAGCTGGTTTAGTAGTTTATGTATAAAATTATAAAGGAAAAAGTTTTTTGGATAGGAGAAAATGGCATGGAATTTGGCACCTAGTAAATTTTAGTGAGCGATAAGGAATAAGAGAGAGAGACATAATGAACCATAAGTCCGTGGAGGGACTAAGTTGAAATATGACTATTTTATAATGCCCTTCAATGTTGAAGGGAAAATAGCTAGAATTTGGGGAAAATGAGTGGTGAAGAATATGAAGCACTATGAAAATGTAGAAATTTATCCGAGTCAGAGGAAATTACAATTTTGCCCTCAGTTAACTGTTGGGTCTTGGGTTTGACTCAATGGCAATTCTATAATTTCCCTTTGAGTGTGTATATATATATATATATGTATGTGTGTATGTGTGTGTGTGTATGTGTGTGTGACTTGCCCATGTTGCCTCAGACCATTCATTCTCTAATGCTTCCTCATCGCTCTCATGCTCTCTTCCTCACTCCTGTCTCTTACCTTCAACTCCATAAGGCCTCACCCTTCCAAGCTTCTGGCCATTGTTCCCCAACATGGATGTGGTCCTTTGACAATTGAGCAACAACAGACAAGAGAAAATCAGAGCTGAAGACTCCCAAATCCTTTTCTTTCTACTCATTTTCAAATATATGGAAAATAGGGATAATTTAGGGCTTTAAAGGGAGAATATAAGTGTGGGTTCTAAATTAAAACATTCCTACATGTTTGTTAAAGAATGTGGAACAAGAAATTCAAAGGAAACCATGAGAAATCTTAGGATTTGGGGCTAAGGAAGAGAAAATCTGAAAAATGAGAAAAAATTATATTTTGAGTCGAAAATGTAGATGAATCTTGGTTGTGATTAGATTCTATTATTTAGGGATGATTCCTAGTGATTATAAGTAAGGATTAGAACCAAAAATTAGGAAAAATGATCAAGATTTCGATTGGATTAAAGATTGGAAGAGATTGAGATGTTTTTATGATGTGATTTTTTTAATCTGCTATATGACAGGTCGATTGTCAAGTGTAAAGCAATCGACAGGCTGCCTCTGGTTCTCTTTGACTAGAACTGGCCAAGACGCACTAATTGACTGGTAAGGCATCATCAGTCAACTAGTTGCTTTTAGGTTGGAATAACAGATCTGGCAGTGATGCACCGATCGACTGGTAGGGTGTCATTGGTCAACTAGTTGCTCTCGGGTTAAGTCTGGTAGTGCCAAGTCAGTCAACCGCCAGTGGAGAAGTTAGTCAACTAGTTGTTACCAGATTACTTTTTCCCTCTTTTTTAACTTTGACATGTTTTTATATAGTTTTCTCATATGAATGGATCCTTAATGTGGCTTCCACATCTTTTGGGAATGGAATGGCTAGCTTGGAGTAGAGGTGGGGGTTTTCTCTACCTTGCTTCATTGTCTTTTCTTTCTAAGATTGTTTTCTTCTACTATTGGTGATGTGTATAGATCATTTTACTATAGCAATATGAATGAAAATGTATGTACATGTATATGGAACCTTAATGTATGAGATATATTGGATGAATC
Organism: Biancaea sappan; assembly: GCA_037074585.1. Lineage (NCBI taxonomy): Eukaryota > Viridiplantae > Streptophyta > Magnoliopsida > Fabales > Fabaceae > Biancaea > Biancaea sappan. Next base: position 79,723,651 of record CM073492.1, on the reverse strand, counting down.
TAATTATAAGTATAGAACTTGAGTAGCGTGGAAACTTTGCATGCTAGGGAAACTTTGAGAAATTGGTTATAACATCGAAATAGCTTGAATGTATATATATATATATATATATATATAATGTTGGATGTTCAAATTATATGGTGAACATATGTGCAAAGGTTGTATTAATTTAGATTTAAGGCTATAAACACAAAGTAAAGTGCTTGTTTGGCACCACTAAATGACGTTGCTGAGTGTATGTTGGTATGTGTACAAAGTCATGTCATATTTGTACGGAAGTGCTTACTAAGTGTGTGTGCTTACTCACTTAGACTCGCTCTTACTCGTGAAGAAGGGTGTGAAATGACACCTATAGATATGGTAACACATGTAAATGGTATTATGACTCTTATAGTATTATAAATTGATTAAAGGCACGTGTATGCATATATAAGGTCTAGTCAATCTATGAACTACTACCGTGAGCACGTGTACACGTACATTTGCCTACTTCCAAGTTTTGGTAAATTTCTTTCACATTCAAATTTTGAGGGTGAAATTGTACATATGCTTACATATATAACCATATCACCTTTATGAAGGGATGAGAGCAATATGTTCCTACATGGACTAGAGAATTATATAATATGTATAGATTTGAGTAAATATATGACATAGTGAAATGTATGATGATTTCTACGTCTTGCATGAACCGTGTGGATGGTTAAGGTTGGGATTAAGGGAATTATGTGGTCGATATGTGATGTAGTTGTGGTAATGTAGCATACAATGATTATGGACTTTGTGTGTATTATGACGAGTGTATGTGGTTATGGTGATTATGTGTGTGTTTGTGATTGTTGTTAGAGTGGCTGATATGCCTTCAAAGGTTAGGAATTGGTGAATGTCAGTGTGGACAGGAACTAAGGCGAGAGAGGAGGTATACCAATAGATAACCAGATAAGATAAAAGCATGGGCTAGGATCCAAGTGAATGTCCTCGGGGTCGATACTGCGAGTTGTTGATATGGGCATGAGCTTGGACTCTTGAGTGACAGATCTAGGATCAGAAGCTAGCAGTTGCTTGGGGAATAATGTAGTGAATGTGAATGGTTTTGTGTGTTATGTTTGTATTTGCTGAACATGACATATTGTGGTTGTGAATATGAAGTATGTGATCATGATGTTATGTATCTATTTTTGGGAATTTGGTTTTTCCTTATGGTACAGCATGTATAACTACGTTGTATGATCGGTATATTATGGTATGTGGAATTTGTTATTTGTATATACATATATATATACTTGAGTTGTATGTGGACAAGGTGTGCAGAAATGATGGAACTAAGAAACTACGAGCACATAATACCCTGGCATTGGTTCTATGTGGTAAGCATGAAATTTAGGTACTAATGTTTGTACCCATATGGTAATGGAATTAAAGGTATTGTCTACAGCTACATAGTGGTTACATGTATTTGCAAGATGGGAAGAATTGCTTGGTTTACTTTGCTTGTGCACATATTCTATCTGGGTTTAGTCCTTTAAACATTATTTATTGCTTTGGTCAATGTTATTATTTGGTTATGCTAGGTAGTGATGTTTTGGTGAGTCCATTGGATTGGACTCACCCTCTCACAATTTTGGGTACTGAAGACGTTTCGGTTTGGTGGTTTGAGTAGCGTGGATGCTTTGAATGAATCTTTTAGTATGCTCTGTAATCAGGTAGGCCACCTAGGTTGTATATATCTTGTTTGGGTTAGTTGGTGAAATAGTAGGCTTGTGATGGTATAGTGGTATATTGTCTGCACTGATTATAGCTCCCGCTCTAGGCTGACACACAGATCCACATAACTATGACAATCAAATCTTTCACCACAAACCATACCTTTCTTTCACCTAAGTCCCTACACAACAACTATTGGGTTTGAGGTACTCACCATATTTAGTCAAGCAGAAAGTTTAGACCCATGAACAATGTATACACAATTTCATAAGAAAAATTAATTATGCTTAAAGCCATGTAGCGTAAGTGATTGATCATTCCAAAATTTACTTACACACACATACATGATAATTCATTATACTAGGGTACACCAAAAATCGCAAGTATCACATCTAGTTCAATCCATGTTGGATCTCAGAGATGTAAAGTTTTCATAATGTCAAATTACTTAAATCAACTAATGTTACTGACACTTTTAATCTCTAGAGCATCATCTAGTGGGTTCAGATTTTTTATAAAAACACTACAAAAAAAAAGCAAATTAGGGAGGGACATAAAGCTTGACATTCCCTCAAAATTCTATAGTTGAGGTTATCCCCCAAGGAACAACGTTGTTTTAAAAAGGAACAAAGGAACAAGTCCCTTGCTAATGTTTAGACATCAATTAACAAGGGATTAAAAAGGAAATAATTGATCGTTAATTTCCTGAGCTAACATATTAGCAAAGAAATTTCCTTCACAAAGTGGACAATGTTTGCCCAATTATGTTTGTTAAATTCCCTCATTTATTAGTCTCATGCTATTTCATTACCTTTGTCTTGCTATTTGTTTTTATTTTCAAGTATCAAAATATATTCTTACAAATATTAACCAATTCTTTTTCTAAACAAGATCTAGTCTTTTTGCATGTCCTCATGATCATCCTATGACTAGTCGTCCTTTTTCCCTGCTTGGATGTGTAAGAATCGGTTATGACCTGGGTCTATAACTGACCATCCAACCTTGTTCATGAGCGTCAACATGAATTGGGTTTCCAATATCTAGATAATGGTGTCTTGGACCTATCTATTGATGATTTGTTGCATTGTGTGGTTCACAATTGTAGAACTCAGTCTCTCTGAAGGCGTCTTTGATGAGGACGAGGCACCCTATAAGTTGAGGGGCCAATCCCCCCTCAAGACCATGGGTGTGGCCCTTCTAGTTCAATTTGGAAGCCTACATCAATGCGTCTGGGTTGACCTCTAGATATTTTGTAATACTTGTGCTTTTGTGACTAAGACTTAAAATGTGATCACCATTATCTATGAGCATATGTGTGTGAATTGCGTGGATGATGATGGTTGATTGATGTGTATACTATTTGAATCATGTTGAGTAATAAAACATATTACTTCAGTAGTTATGTCTGATGTATGTGCATTGCTTATTGAATCAAACATGAAATCCTTGTGTTTATGTGAAAGTATAAGAGTTACTTATGAGAAAATGAATATGGTTAACTAATAATAGCATGTAGATATGAACATTTATCTATATGTATAGATGATGATGTGTAACGTATGATAAAAGCATGGTTCTATACATTTAAGTCACTTTAAGGGACCAAAATGATGAAAAAACGAGACTTTTGCATTTGTGTAAAAAATGAGTGGTAATTTTAGTGCTTGATGTGAGTATGTGTGGTTACGATGATTGTGGTGATGTGGTTCCAGTTTGGTGCGTGCTAAGGGCCTTGTTCTTTTATTTTTATGGAAGTTTCCAACTTGCCCTGGGACCACATTTTATGTAATGCCATTGGTTTTTGAGGTGCCTCAGATAATGGAATTTGAGTTGCTATCTGTACGAAAAAAATTTCTAAGACTGGATTAAAATTTTTCGTCTAATAAATAAATTTGTAGTGAAGTTACATGTGAAACTGGTGTTCTCCTATAATTTTAAAACATTAATAAGGTACTAATGGACTGCAGATGTAACATCCGGTCTCTAGGGGTCTGTGAATTTTTGTGAACACTTTTGAATAAAACTGTTGGTACCAAATATTTCTGTGATTTTAGTAATTAACTTGATTTACATCTAAATTATTTTGATATTTGAGGAATTTTATCATGTGTGATGGCATGAGTTTTGTGGATGTCAGGATATGGCTTAAATTGTTTGGATATTGTGTTTTAATTAAAATATTGCTGAGTGTCGGGGATGTTGACTTTGGAAAGGATGGGTTAAGGGATATAGAGGGGAATACTTTATTGTTGCTTCTTAAAATAATTTTTCTTCCTGGAGCATTTTCATTCTCCATTCAAGCCCTTCACTCTCTCCTTCTTCCTCCATTGTCACCAGTACCTTTTCTCCCAAGAGCTCTTTATCTCCTTCTTGTCTAGGCATCTTGGTGGTGGCTCTATCCTTTTCCTTAAGAGAAAAGCTTCAAGTTTGGTAAGCATTCTTCCTCCATCTATTCTCTTTTCGCATTTTAAGAACCCTAGGTGGGAAGAATGGGATTTTCTAAAAATGGGAGGTTGGGTGTGGTGCTAAACCCTTCCTTTACTGATTTATAATTTTTGGAAGGATCTTTTGTGGAATCCTGGCAATGTTGGATGTTTTCTCTACAAAACAAAAAAAAGGGGAAGTTTGGGGAATTTCTTGGCTGTTAAATCTTACGGTTTCTTTAAGCTTTGGATAAGTATTTTTTAGGCTTTTGGGTGATATTTCTTCATGGTTGAATTTGGTTTATAGTTAGAATGTTTTGGAAAGGGATTGAGAAAATTTGGAAAGCTGATTATCGAAGTCTGATGGCAACCAGTCGACCATCTTGGAGATTACATAGGGTTAGTTAGAATTGTTCATGCATTTGGTAAATAGGATTTGTGTACCTTGCCTCTCTCTATTTCTCTATTGTACTCTTCTCACTTAGGTCCCCTCAAATGTAACTTGAGGTTTCTCTTTAAATAATGTAATTAGATTACATAGAGTTAGTATAGGAATGAGATGCAAGAAAGAAACCATGGAGACAGAGCTGAAGCCATATGAAGAGTAGAAATAGAATTTCTATGTTTTTAATGTAAAATCATGCATATACCTAGGTTTGACCTAGTCATCTCTTATGGCTCAAAGATTTGACTATAGATAAGTCCATAATCATGCCATATAGTTTATAATCTATATATGCCTAATGAGATCACACATATGATGCATGTCTAATTCAAAATCTGATGAGACTAATTAAGAAAACCCTCGAATAATATTAAAACTAAAGTCTTCCATTAATATAGGGCAAATCAGAGATCTTCTTAAAGCTTAGGTTGTTGGTATCTCTCTAAGCCTGGCTTTAAGTTTGAACACATGTTCAAACCATTGAGATATGATCTTATGATTAATGGGCCAGCTTTAGCAAGAAGCATTGATTTGTTGGACTATCTCCAATGTGGACAAAGACTAAGTTGGGCTATATACATATGATATGTATGCGTCAAGAGTTGACAAGCCCAATGATTAGTGCATGCATCAATAGTTAATAGCACTGCTCGATGGTTGCATACATGATGCAATGGTATGAGATACCTACCATTTGATCTAAGATGGCTTGTTGGACTCTCTCCAATGTCATTCAAGGTGAGTTTTAAACATCGAGCCTACTACGAGAACTTTCAACCAGTTCTCCCAAATCTAAAATGGGGTTTTGTTTTTGTTTTGGGTTCATAATAAAATAGTGGGAGTAATAATTTGTTATATTAAAAAAATCATTTATCATGCATTCATGTACATACTTGAACATGCTCAGTTTTTACATCTAGGTTGATAGAATCATGAAATCCACCGTGAATTTAAGATCAATTCTTGAGTCAAATAAGTTCACTGGGGCAAATTTCTTGGACTAGCTAAGAAACTTGAGAATCATTTTCAAGGCTGAACGCATAGCCTATATTCTTGATGTGGCACTCCCTGAACCTTTTGCTGATGATGTTGATAAGGACCAAGTGTTAGCCTATAAAAGGCGTATGGGTGATGATGGCTAGCAACATGTATCATGTTGGCCTCTATGACACCCGAGCTTTAGAAGCAGTATGAGGCCATGGAAGTATGCACCATGATCTTCCATCTGAGGGAATTGTTTGATGAGCAAGTGAGATCCGAAAGGCTTGATGTCTCACATTTGCTTTTTCATTCCCAGATGCAAGAAGGGGCATCTATAGTGCAACACATACTTAAGATGAATGGCTGCATTGAAAGGTTAGTAGCACTAGGTTTCATGATGTGGTTACATTGAAAGGTTAGTAGCACTAGGTTTCATGATGGATCACGAATTAAGTGTTGACTTAATTCTCCATAGTTTACCTGATAATTACTCACCATTCGTAATGAACTATCAAATGAACTAGATCTCATCGACTATACCAGAGATAATCAACCTCCTCAAGGTAACTGAGGCTTCTATCAAGAAAGAGAAGAAGGTTGTTATATTAGTGGATTCTTCTAAGATTATAGGGAAAAGTTCCAAGAAGAAGAAACTCATTAAGGCCAAAGGAGGTATCAAGAAAAAGCAGGCCAAAAGGGTAGAGAAAGCTGCACCTAAGGGGACTTGTTTCCATTATGGCAAAGACGGTCATTGGAGGAGGAATTGTAAGACTTGTCTAGAGTTCCTGAAGAAGACAAAGGCATCCGATGCTGAAACTACTTCAGTTATATTCATTTTTGAGATAAATATTGTTTCTAGTAAAACTTGGGTATTAGATAATGGTTGTCGCTCACACATATGCACTAATATACAGGGCATAAAGAATAATAGATTATTGACCAGAGGAGAAGTAGACCTGTGAGTCAGAAATAGTGCAAGAGTTGTTGCATTAGTTATAGGAACTTATGCATTGCCTTTACCTAGTGGTTTAAATTTAGAATTAGACAACTGTTATTTTGTTCCATCCTTGATTAAAAACATTGTTTCAATTTTGATTTTGAATAAAAAAGGGTTTTCATTTAATATTTAGTAACAACTGTTGTCACATAATGTTATATGGTATTCTTTATAGCATTGAAACTTTGTGCAATGGGATTTTTGTATTAGATATATGTAACCTGATTTATGGCAACCCTAAATGCCTAAAACAAGATACTTGACTAATCTTATATTTATGGCACAACTTGGTAAAAGTATCAAGACACTAAGATCTGATCGAGGTGGCAAATACTTAAACCAAGAGTTCTAGGATTATATTAGGGACAATGGGATATTGTCCCAATGGACTCTACCATACATGCCACAACATAATGGTGTGGCTGAAAGGAGAAACCAAACCTTGTTAAACATGGTTAGGTCCATGATTAGTCATGCAAAGCTCCCTAAGTCACACCCTGAACAGAGTCCCAGCCAAGGCAGTTGATGTTACTCTATTCGAGAAATGGTATAACAAGAAACCCATCTTATCTTACTTACAGATATGGAGTTGTCTAGCTTACGTGAAATCTGATAGATGTTTATTTGTATGATACCCTAAGGAGACAAGTGTATATCAATTATACCATACTTTTGGAACAAAAGGTGTTTGTCTTAGGGCATGCTGTCTTCCTAGAGAAAGAGTTTCTCTTAATGGAAAATAGTAGGAGTATGATTGAATTTGAGTAATTCAAGATACTTAAGTAGACATAGAACAACTGCCTGCTCAAGAGCTGATAGATACAAAATATCTACTAGTTCAAGAGCCAGAGCCATTCACTCATTCAAGAAGAGTAATGGCCAAACCTTTCGTATAAGCATAAATGCTTTGTAGATTTAGTAGGGTACATAACGCTCCTGAGAGATATGAATTTCTCATAAGTGAATCTAGTGATGTACTATTTATAGAAGATAAGGAACCTATGACCTACGTAGAAGTTCTGAAAATTCAAAATCTGATAAATGGCTCAATGCCATGAAATCAGAAATAGATTCCATGTATGACAGCCAAGTATGGACTTTGGTTGATCCACCTGAGGGGATTAAGCCAATCAAGTGTAAATGGGTTTTCAAGAAGAAAACCAACATGTAAGGTAACGTTGCAACCTATAAAGCAAGGACAGTTGCAAACAGATATCATAAAAAAGAAGGTGTTGATTATGACAAAACTTTTTCATAGGTATCCATGCTTAAATCCATTAGGATACTCCTAGCTATAGCAGTTCATTATGATTATGAGATATGGCAAATGGATTTGAAGATAGCTTTCCTCAATAGAAACCTGACCGAGCAGATATTAGTCTAAACTTAGTGAGGGTCATTGGGTGGTTGTTAAGAATATCCTTAAGTACTTAAGAAGGACAAATGATTCATTCTTAATATATAGAGAAGGAGATCTCAAGAAAAATGGATATATAGATGCTAACTTCTAAACCGACAGGGATGATTCAAGATCTCATTCAGTTGCATATTCATACTAAATAGAGGTGTAGTTAGTTGGAAAAGTTCCAAGTAAGAAACAATTGCATATTCTACCACTGAAGCAAAGTACATTGCGGCTTCTAAAGTAGCAAAAGAAGCAGTTTGGATTAAGAAGTTCATCACTGAACTGGGAGTGATTCCTAGCATTTTTTATGCAGAACCACTCTATTGTGACAACAATGGAACCATTTCATAAGCAAAAAAACCACAGTCTCATAAAAAATCCAAACACGTACTCAGGCAATACAACTTGATTAAGGAGATCATTGGTAGAAACGATGTGAAAATAGAGAGAGTTCCCATTGATAGGAATCTAGTTGATGTGCTAACTAAGCCACTACCCCAATCTAAGTTTGAGACACATAAACGCCTATGGTATCAGATACAAAGGCAATTGGTTTTAGAGCAAGTGGGAGATTGTTAGAAATGTGCTCTAAAGGTAATCACCTTGAACATTAGACGTACAAGCTCAGTTATTAATTCAAAGAGGTTTTCTTCATTATTTATGTTCATATTCATAAATTCAAGATTACATAAAACATAACATGAAGGAAATTATGTTGGTGATCATAATGTGAGTTTCCTATCATGTGCAATTATGTATGTATCTAAACTATCCCTAGTCATAGGATTACCTGAGACTGGACATCAACGATCAGGAAAAACTAGCACATGTTATGCTTTTTGATTTAATCAAGCAATTGTCCTCATAAGCTATAACTATGAGATATTTTAAGTAAACATGTGAATGCTTGTTAAGGGTAACAAGTACATTGGATAACCTATATGAAACATCACATGGATACCTATTCAAATGTCAGTGATAAATCTGATAGCAGCTAACAGTGTAAGTGGGACTTAAGTTATCTTGGATATTGATCCTGTGTTTTGACTCCATTCCTTGTTATCTATCATGGGTCACTCTTAGGGTAGTGATTGGGCACAACGTGAAGTATTTGAATATATTTGAGTAGTCAACAAAGGATTCACCACTCTTGATAGAAGGAATTATACCTATGGTCACTTTTCAGGATAATCACTAAGAAATCTTTGGCTAAAGCAAACTTGTTATGAAGATGGCCTTCAGTGACATAGTTTAAAGTGATTGAACTCACAGGACAAGGAACTGACTACTTGGGCTAGATATGACATAATTAAGTCTAGTGGGAGTTGACACATAGATTATAATCTGAACCAAATGGGTATAAGACGATGAAAGGACACATTATAGACATATTTTAGCTACAGAAAGGTTTAAAGTCAAACAATTGATGTTCTGATCAATTGGGGTCACAATGTATTGCTAGATATTGCTCGTGATCTATTTACCATCAAGTGTTGATTCTAAGTGGCCAACATGGTCGGAAACCTAATGGGTCACACGTACAAAAATTCACTAGGAATGTAAAACGGGCATGAGAATTTGATCCTCAATTAGAGAATTAATTAAAAAGGAGATAAGAGAATAAAAAGAATAGGAATATGCTCCTATTCCTAGCCAAATGAGGAAAAGCCCAAAGAAGAACACCTCTTGGCCGCCCTTCTCTCAAAGAGATTAGGATTTTTAAGGTGCCACCTTAAGAAGCCCAATAAGGGAATGGCGCCCACTAAGGGAATTAGGGCTTTAGGGTTTGTCATAGCACCTATCATTTAAAGAGTGATAGTGATAGCCACACGCCATAGTCATTCTCTCAATGGTTGAGAATCTTATTTAGGAAATACTCCTGTTTTTTTTCGTCATTCAAGAAGGTTTTCTCCATAGCTTCTTCGTGCTTGCTAGCACAAGAATGAGAAGGAACCCTATTACCAAAAGATTTTTTTTCTTAATGTAGATTACCATTAGAGATATCCCACTTTGGATACTTGCATTTGCTTGGAGAGGTTGTTGTGCTGCAAGAGGTATTTCTCTTCGTCTTGTTTTCATGGTTAATGTAATGGTAATATAGGTTGATCCATTGGTAAATTAATTTTAAAGAAACATTTCTAAATTTTGATACGTTCTATGATCTCTAAAATCCTAAATCTCAAGTGCCACACTTCAGCACCGAGTGAGTATTTCAAGTCCCACATTTCTGCACTGAGTAAATATCTCAAGTGCCACACCTTAACACCGAGTAAATATCTCAAGCGCTACACCTCAATACTAAGTAAATATTATCATACACCAATCTCACGATCTGCCTAACCACAACAAAGATTGACCATTTATTTGCATAATTCTATCAACCATTACTACTACATCTATAAAGGTTCACGGATTTCCACATGGCCAAATATTTTACCAATACTAAGTATTAATTTGAAGTGAACCTCAGTATAAATGGGTGGTCACCATGCCCTCATCTTATCTGGAGGATTAGGTGTAAGCATATATACATGTATACAAATATTCGTACCTATACCCTTGGGTATATGTTTTATGAAATATCGAGGCACGTGTGAATAAATACGACCCTTTCCTCACGAACTTATGGTCTAGCACTTACATGTATATGTAAATATCTTTCAATTTGTCTTTAAAATATGATACACAAACTCCTTTGTACATATATATGCCAGTGCTTAATCCAATATGAATATGCATCTACATCACGCACCTCACAATTGCTTTCCCAATAGCAAAGGTACGAGTATATGCATTTACACATGTATATATATATATATATCCTCAATATATATACATCTTTGTTTTCTGATAAAATAATTTGTTAGCCAGGGCCTTAACCCCAATTCATGCAACCAATATTCAAGCATTCGTTATCTCATGGGAATAAGGCATTCAAGTTATTTTTCATGCAAGATCAAATTCATATAATCTCCCTACCACATAATCTTCCTTTTTCTACTTCAATCTAATTTCACACTCATAAGGGAATCCACCCAAGTATTCCCATAGGTGAGGGGTCTTTACATATAGGAATTTACACATGTAGATCACCATATCATGACAATTTATTGCAATTACCAAATATCCCAAGAGAGTAACAAGTGAATGAGTAAACAAACAAGGGTTAAGGTAGAGAATTCCCTCACCTTAATATCCATTCCATCCTAATGTCCATTGTTTTAGATGTGTAAACCCTAGTTGATTCCTTTAGAGGGGTATCCTATTAATTGGAATGGAAAACACATAAGAAAAGAAGGCAAAATTGAATTCCAAAAGCTATTTGACAGGGACCGGTCAACTACCCTACCCTTGGCAGTTGACTAGTTCAACCATATTAGCCTTGACCCAAGAATGAGGTGCATCACTACCAGACCTATCTTTCTAATCCAAAAGCTATCGATCAACTGGTAATGACCTACCAGTCGATTGATACGCCATTGCTAGGTCTGATTAGAAAGTGCCAGAGGAAGCCAGTAGATTGCTAAACACAAGGAAGTCGACCGATTACTAGACAGATTACGAAAATCTTTCTGCATAAACTTCCTAACCCCTTTCAATCCTCATTCTTGATCATTTATCTTAGTTTTTGGCTCTAATCCAGCATCCTAATCACTAGGAATCATTCCCAAACAAGAAAATTTAACAACACTTAAGGCTTACTAACCAATCTTCTAATTTTCCAACCAAAAACCTAACTTTTTCCCAATTTCAAATTTTATGTTTCTTAGCCCCAAAACTATGAATCTTTGCTACATTTATCCATATTTCTTTCCTCGTTGTTGTTATAAAATGTGTGGGAACTTTTTAACCTCATACCCATACTCAAATATTTCCATTTGAACCTCAAATTCCTCCAAAATCATTTAAGTCCAAAAATGGGAGGAGAATGGAGAAGTTGGGAGTTCTTACTTTTGATGTTCTCTTCTCTGGTGATGCTCGATTATCAAAGGACAATGTCCATACTGGGAAATGGCAGTCAAAGGTTAAGAGAGCATGGTTCCATGGAGTAAGGAGTGAGAGGCAAGAGAGAGAGAGAAAATAGTGGAAGAGAAGAGAGACCATGAATGATGGGGAGGTGAAAGGGGGTCTGAAGGGTGTAGGGAATATAACATGCAAACATGGGAGTTGAATACTACAAAAAATGCCCTTGGTTCGACCTTGTAGTAAAAAAGGTAAAATTGTGACTTTTCAAACCCACATATTATGCTATATTTCCATAAATGCAACATGACTTCAACATCTATTCCTCATTTTTCTATATAAAAGTTTTAAATTATTTAAATATCTCTTATTCTCCCTATGTCTTTACCCTTTCTTATTCCTTCTACTTGTCAAATTTCCCAAGGCATTGGGCTCCTTTACACCACTTCTTTTCTTCCAAATGAAAAATTCTCCGTATATTTTCACATTCACACTGATATACCCTCATAGTAACGCCTATAAACCTAGGATGTTCCAATACTTCCCCCTTAAAGAAATTTGGCCCCCAAATTTCCACTTTCAAATTGAACCCAGTTTTCTCGAAAGATTCTTAGGCTAAGGGCAACCATCCTATAGTTGACATTGAGTTTCAACATTCAAATCAAGATATTCTGACTCTAGTCCTTGCTAAAACGCTCCTCATAAGCACAATAGCAATCTTCTATCTCCCCTAATGTGACTATTACACCATATCCTTGCTTCACTATAACCGTAAGCCAACTCCTGTATCAATGATATTTCTTCCACAAATTAATCCTGTTCATCTTGAAACTTGTTAATTTTCTCCCATCACATAAGTGACTCATCCGTCCATCCCAAAGCCTACTTATATATTATAGACCAAGCCATACAACTATGCCATATGCAATGCAGAAAAAGGTTATATGGAACTAACATATCAAGGTACACAGAGATCAGGCATTCATGGCCTTCTCTATAAATCATACCTACTCAGCATCCAATGGATTTGAATCTTGGATCTGTCCCTCAAGGGTTCTAGCTCATGCCTAGGCAACTCATGCTATATACCTTAGGAAAATCTTTCTTGGATTTTTTTGTCCATGCCTCGCAAATAATCTAATCCTTATAGGTACATCCCTCTTGGCTTAACCTATGTGCCATACTTCAGCAACCACTGGTTTTCGGCCTTAGGAGTACGCTGCTAGGTCTTACCTAAATGCAGTCATCATTTTAAATGTCCATCATTTTGTCATAATCGACTCTCATGAGGTCAGATTGCAATCTATCGATGACATATTAGAAATCCCCATTATGACATAGGATGGACTCTTACTAGGAGTCACAATCCGTATAAGAAGGTCACCCTACCATACTTTCATGATATCTCTTTGTACCACATCATATTGACCACCACATCCAAGTAATTGCTCACTGTCAATCCTATATCCTTTTACCCAGAGGAATGAGAATAAAGTACTACCAAGACTTCCCCCTTAAGTTCAAAAATACTCTCTCGGGGCAAGAGCCGTTTGCTAACTCATCCTTTAGAGCAAACATAAACTAATAAGTCATGGTTAACACTACAAATAGAATATGAAACTGCTCTCCCCATGCATTTCTAACTCCATTGTTTATGTTGTCCTCTTATTTTACCAATAGGGCCTCGACCTCGTCGAGTCACAATTCCAACTGGCATGTCTATTGACAGTTACTCTGACATTAAAGATTCCTTCATGGAACCTTACCCTTACTTTCCTTTCCTTTCCTCGATAATACTCTACCTCTACTTCCATAACTCATTCTTCTCTACCATCTAGTATACCTATAAGATCCTACCTTTCTTTAGTATGCTCACCTTGATGCTACTCTACTAACTCGCCACATCCTCTCTAGTGGCCTCATAACACGAATACCTCTTATCATCCAAGAGGCACCCTAGATCCATACCGGATGACTAACACCTCACATTTTCTACTAATACCATACACGTTCCTACAAAGGAAGAGACTCGAAAGGAATAGATGACACATCTTATAGCACCTTGGTAGAGCTACCCCTCCATAACTATGCCCGGGTTCTCAAAGATAGAGGAGGATAAGGACCCATGTGAAATTAAATGTGGAAAATTATTATATTGGTAAAACATGGTTGTTTGTGTTACTTGTATTGCTTTGAAATTTTATGTTTATATGGCTTAAAGGTGTAGAAGGATTATAGTTGAGAATTTATTTTTGTTAAGCATAGGAACTCCTTGTGGTTAGGTGTTAGAGATTCATGTGAGAGGGTGCAGAGGTGGCATAATGGTAATTTTACAAAGTTGAGATAATAAAATCCTCCCATGCCCATGGTCCCCACACTACTCTCACTCTTTATTCTCTTAACCTACACTATGTCTCTCTCCCCTTCACCACTCTCCATTTTTCTTCTACTCTTGAACTTTGCCCTTGCGTTTTCATCTAAAGAAAGCTAAGGAACATTGGGTTTTGGTTTACATTTGGCAACGAAGGATCAACCTCGAGGTAAGTTTCAAGATTTCTCCTTCTCCTTTTAATTTTCTGATTTTCAAAACACTAGGGTTGGATTAATGAAAAAAATAGTAAGTTTAGGTAATTTAATGCTTCTAATCTCTTCCTATGAGTAAAGTAATGACTAGAGAAACCTAAATGAATGCTTTATGATGCATAAACACATATTAAACTTGATGAATTGGTGAAAATAACTTTGTGGCTATCAAAGAAAAATGTTGCTATCATATTAGGAAAAAAAATTGTGAATAAAAGAATCCAACTTTGTTTTAATGTTTTGAGATGTCTTTGGGATAGTTTATGGAGTATTTTGATTGATGGAAGTGATGGAAATCAACCTATGAAGGTTTAGGGGCAAGTGGGGGACATTTGGACATGGTTTGGTGCGAACTCAAGGCTGGGTTCTGATTTGCGTTGTTGTAGTGCTACTGTTGAGCATTACAATAGTGGAGCTCGTTGGTGGCTAGCACTATAGTGCTAGGTTTGGGCGTTACAGTGATGGTCCCTACACTTTACAGTGTCAGGTTTGGGCATTACAGGGGTAGGAATTATGTTATGCCATGAATTTTAAATGCTCTTTTGTTTCGATATGGTAAGACTTTAATCTTAAACATCTTGGGGAATTACTCGTGAGCTTTTCACAAAGTAATCAACCAATTTGGTGACACAGCTTTAAGATAAGGGATAAACACAAACTCTATGATATTGCGCATAGCTTTTTCATTTCTAATAATAATTGAATTCTCATGACATGTGGTGATAACTTGGTTGGATATATATATATATATATAACTTAGAGTTGGTGTTATTATGGAAAAACTTAAATGTGAATGACTAACTTTGCTTTTACCATCGTTTCCATCCTTGTGTCATAATGGTATCAAATTTTCCTCACATGTTAAAAATTATGTATATACATGTACATGGCTAGTGTGTGAAAGGGAATTCTACTTCGGGAAGGGAAACGAAGTGTATGCGTAGCACCTCACATCTTAGTGAAAGAAAAGGGGTGTTGGTTTTTCTCAAGTATTGTGTAGAGGTAATTATTATTCTTAGTAGAATTAGTGATTAGTCTTTTCACTCAATTGTATTATATAATGATGAATGTGTATGATGACAATAATGGTTTACAATTTGTGCAATGTAGACAACTTCAATCACAGTATGACTTCTTGTGATGAGAAGGATCTTTGCGTTTAAATTGTGATGATTATATATTTTACTATGCATCCGCTTAGGTTGGAATATATAGGTATAAACTTCGTGAATGATGAGACTGCTATTTTCTTAGCACCTTTATTACATTCCATTGAATGGGATGATGCGTAAATGATGCATGGATGCATTGCAAGGTAGCTCACTTTATAGTATAGTGAAATGTTTTGCTTGATTGGTTATGTTTTCATTTTCAATGAATTTGTTTCTTGTAAATTATGTGTGTGGAGCCTATGAGAGGCACATGGTCTATGAGAGTCTCTACTTACACATATGAGAATGGTTGTGCATATAAGAAACACATTGTTTATGAGAAACACACCTTAAAACAATTAATTGGACATGGTTAACATATTGTTCCATGTGATTACTGTGCGGTATTGCGATAGATATGTTTGTGTGATTTGCCTATTTGATGTTGGAATTTATTGGGATGTTTTGTAAAAGTTATGATATATGTGGAATTATTTTATGGTAATGAAAGTTCTTGTTATTCTCTCTTGGTGGATATTGTTGTGCATGGACTTTATGGGTTAGGCCAATTTATTATCTTGGACTATAAATTGTGAATTTTTGAAATTATTTAATGGAGACCTATGTCGTGAATGTAATTACAGGTGACCCCAATTGCTTAAGATGGTCCATTGCGAGAAGACCCTAAAATTGTTATAGAAGTCATGTGACCAATTCAGATATATGTGACCCAAATTGCTTGAGATGGTGCATTGTGGGAAGAGCCCTATAATCTAATTTGATGCCAATATGACAAACAAAGACCCCTAAATGGGGAAACGTAGGCGCCTGTAGGGTGAAGTAAGTTCTTTTTATGTAGGAATTTGGACTTCAAGTATAATTTAGATTATGTCTTTGCCTATGGAAATTTATGTATACGATGTGTACTCCATGGATTTGTGTGGAAAATTGTGGGTTATGTTGAATGGTGGTTGTGGAGTAGTATTAGTAGTTTTATATATATGTTGACTGTATGATGCATGTTGGCCATATGTGTGGTGTGAGCTAGTGTTGGCGAGGGAGAATATTCTAATTATCCTACCCTTGTGAGGGTACTCGATTTGTATTTCCTTTTTGGTTATTTGTTTTCCCTTATTGAGCTTTACACTCACTCTTTCTTTTGAACCCCCTTGCAAGTTTTTTAAGTAGTTGGTGAGTCTCTGTTCAAGGAGTAATGTAGTCCTTAGGTCCATATTCCTTTAATTTGGAATGTTAGCTTGTCTATAGTAGTCGTTGTGGGTTGAGTCGCTTTGTAGTTAGATAGAACACCTAGGGATTTTGTGTTGGTAGTGAAATGTATTTGAAACATGATACTTATATATATTGTTTCAGGTTTTAATTATTTTTCTTATAATGAATGATGTGGTTATGAATGGATAAATTCTCAAAACAATGTGACAATTATAATAAAGTATCTTATTATGATGAAATGGAATCCGTGTATTGCTCTTAGTTTATGTGCTAGTGGTTTAATGTTAGGCTTACAGTGGTGGATGGAACTCATCACCGTGTTGGTCATGTTTTCAAAATAGGGCATGACATTTTAGCCTTTCTTTGGTTAACGGAAAACTTGGACTTTTGGAACCCATCCATGCACACTTAAAATCAACCACACACTCTTTCATCCTCTCATTCTTGTTCATCTCCTCCAACCCTTGCCCAAAACCTTGCCTTCTAATTCCCTCCCACCAAATCTTTACAAAAATCTTGGATCCAATCAACTATCTAGGAAGTCCCCTCCTCTGGTAACCTTTCCCTTCATTGGAAACCCTTCGATTCAAGGTAAGGTTTCTAGAAATGTCCTCTATACTCTATTTTTTTGTGCATTTGGAACCCTGGAATGGGTTTTTGAAATCATGTCTCTTTTGGCCAAATCATGCTTCCAGACCTCTATTCCTTTGATTTCATGCACCATGAACTTGTTTTGAATGATAGATTTCAAAGGAAATGTGGGAGAGCCATAATGAAGCAATCTTAGAGATTTTGGGAATTTTAGGGATCTTCAAAATAAAGAGTATCATCGAGATTTGGGAGATATTGAAATGATTAAAATGTATTTTTATGACCCAAAAGTGTTGTTAGATGTTTACAATGAGATTTGGAAGCATGGGAATAGCCCTAGGGAAGGTTTATTGTTGTTTTCATGATGCAAATTGTTCGTCGCCGATGTAGCCATAAATATTGATGTTGTTGGCACTACTGTAACACCCGAGGTCCTTAAGTATTAGTGTAATTGGACTTCTAATGAGTACTCAAATGTGGGAAAAAAATTTCTATTTGGTCAAGAAGGAAATCCATGGTTAGAAGTGGTATAGTAAGTGAAGTGATGTGTGGCTAAGGAAAGAGGGTGCACATATGGCGGGGAGAGTCATATGAACATCAAGTCTGAGGAAAGACTAGTTTGAAATTAAAAGAAATATGAGGGGTCTTTTTAGAAAAGTAGAAAAGTCAGTAATGGGAAGTGTGTGTTGTCTAACAAGAATAAGATACCCAAGTTGTTAAAATTACAATTGTTGCCATTAATAAAGTTGACCGAGGGTAGATTGATGGGCAAAACTATAACTTTCCTTGTGAGTATATATATGGGACCACATACATCACGTGCACACTCCCACACTTTCTCTCCCTCACGTGGCCCTCTTCCCCTAAAGCCTTCTCTCCTTTATTTCTTCACCTTCTATTCATCCTCCTCCATCCAAGGCCACACACAAGCTCCGGTCACCATTCTCCAGTGAAGGTTCGAGTCTCTTATGGCGAACAACCATCGAAAAACAAAGAAGCCATGGTAAACTCCCTACTTACCCATTTTCCACTTTATTTTTGGATTTATGAGGAATTGGGTTGGAATTGGGTTTGTTCAAAAGTTGTAGAGCTTGGGTAGTGATTTAAAACATTCCTTGATGTAATTAAATTAAAATCAAGAATTGCTAGATTAAACATGGAAAAAGTATGATTAAAGTGTGGGAAGCTTAAAGGAAGAACTTGGGTTTTTAAAAGGGATTTTGATGATTGGAGCTTACGATATTGATAATAACTTAAGACATAAGTATAGTTTTGATCCCTAACATCAATAATGAAAACCCATGGAAGAAATCATGAAAATTGATTAGGATTTGGGTTAATTTCGTGGAAATCGAGGCTAAGGTGTGTATGAATAATATGGGGCATGTAGGGTGCCACACCACACAAATAGAGACATGGCATGGGTAAGGGTGCTAGCGCCTCAAGTGACACTACATGCAAGGGTACCCAGAGCTGGTGCTTTGGGGGAGTTTTAGGGAGTGCTATGGCGTTACAACCTGAACATGGTTTTCTTCCATGTGTTTGTGTGCTAAAATTGTACTTTGTTGATCAAAAGGCATGCTCATGGTTTGAGGTTTGGCTGAGGCTCCTTTTAAAAGCTGGAAACGTTCCAATTCCAGGTGAAGGATCTAGCCTTGCTTTGGTTGTTTTACTTCTTATGTTTTTATTTCCTAGAGTTATGTAGCAAATGCAATTATGTGATAAATGTTGATATGTTTAGTGTACATGAAAATAGACTTTGCATGCCAATAAGATTAGTATGCTTATCTGTATATAAATGATATCTTGTATTATGTGCTAATGATGGAAATGAAATAAGTCTGGTAGTGAGGTATATATATTTAGTGTGAACAACACCCTCGTTAGTATAAGTTGCTGTGCTTGGAATGTGGAAATACAACTAATTTTTTACCTATGCATATAGCATAGGAGAAGTATATAAGTGGCAAAGAGAACATGCAAGGGATAAATTTATGGTTAATACTATGAATGTGTGAATGGCTCATAATAGGGATTTAACTTGGGAAAAGGAAATAATGTGAATTGGGTTTGTATGTTTAGTTAGATTTGTGAGTGAGATGGCAATGTAGGGGCCAAGTTAAGGGAGCCGAAGCAGGCTATATGATCCTCCCGAGGGGCAACATCATGGTAGAGTAAGGCCCAAGTTGAGAGAAGCTGAAACAAGTTGTTATATTCTCTCAAAGGTGACTCATTAGTAATGCATCCATTTGATTTGGGATAAATTGCAATGGGACTGTTAAGTGCTTGACTTGTTTTAAGGGTCATGTTATTGTTCATTGATGTGTGGATGCAAACTTACATGAGGATGCAGACCGTAGGGATGTAGACTCTTATTGATGAAGCCATAGGGATTGACCTTGTTTTGGTTTGGGCACAAGATACTATATATTTTCACAGCAACATAGGGTTCTTTGCTACCAGTCATTACTGTAGCAGTGGAAATCATCACTACAATGACGAGAGTGATGGGAGACAAAGAGCTCTCCCTTTTTGCATGCTTCCATCATTATAGGGATGAGTATACTGCTACAGTGAAAGAGAAGAAACCTTTTCTTCAAATTTTGTTGTCTTTCTCACTTGTTTTCATTCCCAAATCATTCGACATTCTTCTTAAAACATTCAAACAACCTTTCCACTCCAAACCACTAAGGTTAAAGGTAGATTCATAGCTTATACCAGAGGTGTGGGAAAAACTTTACTTGCTTTTATTTGTTTTCTTCACACATCCTTTGAATTCTAGAAATGTGATATATGTTTATTTTTGGTTGGTTGGTAAGTTTTAAGCATATAGGTTGGATGATATGAATTGATGAGTAAATAGATAATTTCGAGTTAGATAGGCATGGGAAATATATGTATAAGTATGTAAGCCCATTAGGATGAGATCATGTATGATGAATTTGGCTAATTGTAAAAATGTTGCTCACAATGATTGATTGATTGAAAGTTCATTGCCCTTATGGTAAACTTTAGGATGATGTTATTGCCTTTAATAGTAAATGTACTTGGATGAAAAAGTTTGATATGCACCTTAGCCTTTGAGTCTTATGATGTAGGGCATAACATGCCTATACCCTGACTCTCTGATTTGGCTTTTAAAGATGATGTTTTAGTGGTAATTGTGTATGTTATGAATAAGGGAAAGGCATGGGCCTGTGACCCATGGGATGGAAAAATAAGGGATGCTTGAAGTTAATAAGGGAAGATTATACCATAAGATTGGCGATGGCCATCAGTACACTTATGGGATGATATTGAAGCCTTCGGGAGTCTAATTGGACACTAGTGGAATGAAATAGGAAAGGTGCCCTTGCTATGCAATGACAAGTAACACATGTTTTATGAACTATTTGTTACATATATTGTATATCTCTTCTACTTGTTCCTTGAGTAACTTTTCTATCATTGAGTAGAGTAGAGTGTTTTTCCTCTCTGAGTATTATTGTACTTAACCGTTTCCTTCCCTTACAGATTTAGCAGTTAACTAAGAGACATACCCTGCAAAGTAGCCTACTAGAGTCACCATCCTTTTGTTCAGGTATTGAAAAATGTTTTCTATACACTCGTTTTCTTTTGAAAATTCTAGTAGTTGTTTTGTAATTAGGTAAGTGGTTCCTAGGAAGATGCATATATTTTGAGAATATCTATTTTTAACATTCTTGTATAGGCTTGATGTTAAGAATGAAAACAAATAGAGATGAGACAATGTAAATTTTTACTTTGGTTAATCAAAGACTACTCTCCTAAATTCTTTTGAAATGATTTAGTCATTCATAAATTATCATAAATATGGCCCTATATTGTTGAATGCTTATAGTGTATGTTAGCATAGTAATAATGTAGGCATACGAGGTAAGGTGAGGTGTACGAGGTGAGGTAGGGCTCACTCACCTTGTCAGTAATGTGACTAATTTTGGCCCATGACAACGTCCCTATGGAAAGAGCATCAATTGATTTTGGGATGATAGAGAATTCATGACTACCCATATTTACGTCCTTTTGAACTGCGATGAAGAGAAGCCATATCTTGAGTAAGAAACACATTATACTTCCTAATTTCAATATTTAATCAAACATTGTATTTCTATTATGTATGCTCATTTATGTTAATTTTTCGTGGTGGCACTTTTGAACAATATCATGGAAGTTTAACTCCCCACATTAGCAACAAAGATATTGATACAATTATTGAATCAAAGTTTGCCTTCTATTTCAAAAAACTTGTAAGTGGCGTCATGACTTAATTGGATAAAATGCATTAATTGGTTTATTTTTCTGTGAAGTGCATTAATTAATTCTTCATTCACCATCACTAGGTACATACTCAACCTGGTATTTAAACTAATCCACACTACAAGGAAAGTGGCTGCTGTTGGCAGTTTTAAAAAATCACTAGAAAAAGCTACATTTTTTTGACTATTCTATGAACTACCAGTAAAAGTGAACATTTTTTGGTTGTTTTGGATCATTTATTAGCAGTTTTGGAACCATCGGTAATTGCAACCATTCATTCTCCCTATCTCTAATTAGCTAAAATTTCCCTCCCAATCTTTAATTATCCCTCTTTAATTCGCAATTTACAGGCTGCTTACAAATCTCCCTCCCTCCTATTTTGTTTTATTTTCTAATTTGCTCTGTTTTTCGCTCTCAATTTCCCCTTCCTTCCTATTTCGATTTCAATCTTTAAACACTGGTTTTAATATTGCAGTTTTTGTCCATTATTGTACACGCATAGTCAGAGGAGCAAACGAGACTACATAGCCTTAGAGGAAGTATATGAGCTGGGGATAAATTTGTTGTTCCCTAAGTGAAGAGCCATGAAGGAAGAAGAGAAAACTGAGAGAAAACTGAGGGAAGTTGTTTATCTTTCTTATTTTCTCAACCCTTTTTTGGTGCCTTGTTTGGTATTCTTATTGTTTTTATTTATTTCAGTACAGATAGAGTATTGATTTGAATATTTGATCTAGACTTAGTTTTTGTTTAGGTCCCATGGGCTTCAAGTGTACATGAATCTCTTATTTAGCCATTTGATGATGTTTGATTATGTGATTCTATGGAGTTCCAAGGTCCTTATTTTTTCTTCAATGTTCATTGTGTCAAGAATTTGGAGTTTGAACTTTAGATAACGTGAATATTCATCTTACACGCTACATTGAAATACATGTAGCAAATTATATGGATAATTTCATATTTGATTTGGGATTACTTTTTGTTACTTTTCACATGAGTAATTAAGAACAATCCTTAATCTTCTTCTATAGGAGAAAAAGAAGCTAGGCTGTCCCACAGCTCTGTAAGAAGACAAGACTATGATGGTAGAAGCTGCTATATGCTATGCATGTAGGAAAACAATTATGGATGTTGATTGTTCTCAATAACAGGAGCCTGTTAATGACCCTTCTATTGAGGTTTCCTTGCTTATCAAAAATTCACATTCCACTTAACTCAGTGTTGACTGAAGAGTATTTTGCATTTTATTGTTCTTCCTTGGCTATCAGTGGGTTTTCTCATTTATTTATGGTTATGTATCGCTCATCTCATCATGGGGATCAAACTAATGTTGGAAATTCCTCATTAATATATAATTGTATCCTTTTTGTTTTAATTTATTATCCAGAATATTGAGGTAGCATTTTTTTTTATTGATGTAATTTTTAATATTCATGTTTGTATCTAAGTGGCTTTGACATAAGGTGTGATTTTGGCCTCTTTCAATGGTGTGATTTTAGCTTTGGTAATTAACTTACTGGATTTTTGCATCTTGGTACTTCTATCCATATTCTATCCACTCATGCTGATAGGCATCAACTCTTAAGTTCATGATTATTATTAAAAGATGGACATAACTACTATTTACAAACTCTCAAATTGGTGGTTCATTTCAAATTAAAAGTTCAGTCGGTGAGGGTTGAAGTTGAATCAGGTATTATATTGGTACCACTGTATGCTTATGTATTCAGTGCTTATTTGGAATATAGATACCTGAATAGATGGTATAGGCATATTGGTAATGTTGAAAAAGAAACTTGTTCAGAAGCAGTTATTGACTGGTCTTGCTTGTATTAAGCTTCATTGCCAAGTAATTACTTATGTAATTCATTTCCCTATCAAACTCATTAAAGTTAAGAATCATTAAAATTACTTATCTAATTCATTTCTCTGATTTTTTGCATCTCGAGAACTAGCAGGCATTTGGAATGACAAGGCCTCCAAGATACCTTTTGTAAGTCTTAATTTTTTAACTTGTTCCTACTTAACGTTATGGATTTCTACTAAGTGTTGGATTTGAATTGGTTATAACATTCTATTTTGCTATTATTAGTTCTTATAATAAAATTGATTTTATTGAAATTTATGATTATTTTCTAGTTATTGAGGACTTAACCTTACTTTTAGAATGTTTTTCATGAATAGTGTATTATCTAGCAATTATCAATAGTCACTTCCTGGAAATTAGAGAGAATTGTACAAAAGAATTTCAATGTCTTTTATAACTTTTTTAAACTTATATCTATCTAATATATAAGTCTCTGAAAGATGATTGTAGCTAACATTGATGTATATCAAGAGGAACTAGAATAGATTTTTAAGCATTGTATGTTGATTTTACTACTGTGTACGTAGGGAAAAGAGTGCCCCTAATATGAAAACAATTTAGATATTATTTATGCAATATATTAATTGTAAAATTGAGAACAATTTATTATATGCTTGGTTTAGTTTTTAACACAACCATCTTCTTGGTTATGTTAATTTATATTACTTCTTTGTATTGAAAGCAAAACTTAGTATATTGTTATGTGTATAGGAGAAGAATCTATCTCAAACTTCTATTAGAACAATATCTGAGTTGACTTTAGGATTTATTTATTTATTTTTCTCTCATTCCAAAACCTTCCTAAAAAATCTACTCTGCATTTTGGATGGTGATTTATGTAAAGATGAATGACAATATAGATGTCAAAAAGTGTATATAAGTTGCAAGTTGGACCAAGTGTATGTAAATACTATTCTGCCTCTCTACAGAACAATGACCAATTTGTTTGTTGTCTGATCTATGAAATAATATAAAATATAAAATAATATATAATATATAATATATATATAATGATATAAATTTTGTAAAAAATACAAAACCATCAAAGTCTCATTATATTTCAATAAAACAAGCTTCAATGTCATACAATTAGTAAAGAAAGAAAAATAAAGATTAACCTCCACTTTCTATTGTATTTAGAAACCTTTTTTTTTTCCTCACCAAATAGACATTTTCTTCTTCAGAACTTACAATAAAATATCTCATTGTCATCTTTCACTAAGCTAAGTTAAAAATTGAACAAATTATAAGTGGTAAGACTGTAATTGTATAGTATTAATAAAGACTTAAGTTAGTTTAATAATTTTTTCCATCCCAATCATGGTATTCAAGATCTAGATCTTGCTCGCAATGTCATAAAAGATCAAGATCTTGACAACAAAAATGTGCAAGATCGCAGGTAGGATCTTTTTTGCATCAAGATCACATGAGATATAGATCTTGCTTGTAATATCATACAATATTGTACAAGATCCTAACACTTGATTTTTTTTTTATATATATGGCTTCAAATTCAAAAATTTTTTTATGGACATAACTTATAAATTTATGGAAATATGAGATGTTTTATGGAAATTTTTTGATTTTTTGATTTTTGATAAATTTACATTTATCTAACAATTTTAGTAAATTATATAAATATTTTTTATATTTATTTTAAATTTGAATAGGGTCTCACAATCCTCAATTTAGTCTTTTCTATGCCTCTCTGATCTTGTACAAGATCTTGATCTTGATTACCTTGATCCCATTTGACCTAATAGATTATAAACATGTCAACAAATAAAAAAGGACAAGAATTCAAAATGATATAGGATCAATAAAATCGTAAAATTGTAAGATTTTAAGATTTAAATCTAGATCCTACTAAGATCCTAGCAGATTTAGATCTTACATAGGATCATGACCATTCAGGTTGTTTGAAATTGTAAGAAAATATTTAGATTGAGATCTTAAAAACCATGGTTTTTATCATGAAAAGAAAAGGAAAAGGTCAAATTTTTTAAGATGTGCAGTTTGGGAAGCAACCAATCAACTGCCCCCTACCTAACATATTTAGATCTTACATTGGATCATGACCATTCAGGTTGTTTGAAATTGTAAGAAAAGATTTAGATTGAGATATTGAAAACCATGGTTTTTATCATGAAAAGAAAAGGAAAAGGTCAAATTTTTGAAGATGTGTAGTTTGGGAAGCAACTAATCAATTGCTCCCTGCCTAACAGTTAACAGGTTAATCACTGTAGAGCCACTTGAGAGCAACTAGTTGATTGGTTGCTCCTTAACAGTCAACTGGTATATTATTGCCAAGTCTGGTCAGCCATCCAATATTCAGCCAGTTGATAGCCTCCACGACAGTCAATTGGTTGCCATCCTACAACTAAAAAATGAACTTCCTAACATCTTTTTTATGCTTCCTAAACCATCCAATCCCTATCCTCAGCATTGGTTCACAAAATGTAAGTTCCCAACAACCAAATACACTCTAAAACTTCTATTACAAATTGGGTTTCAAGGTTGAAATCATTTTGCCAATAATTTTTCTGATTTTTATGTTTCAGCTTTGAAGATTATATATCACCATAAAAATTAAGTCTTAACCCAATACAACCTCCCAAATTGCAGGAATTAAGAGAAGGAAGGTCTAGAAGTAAGAAGCACAAGTTTTAAAGTTCAAAAGAACCTTAAATCACCAAATTTCTCAAAATTTCCAACTGGGGTTCATATTTTTTTAAATGATGGAGAAATGGAAAAACTTGCCTTTACCTGGAATTGTGAAGTTTTTTGACCTATAGGTGAGTCACC
Source organism: Biancaea sappan (assembly GCA_037074585.1). Lineage (NCBI taxonomy): Eukaryota > Viridiplantae > Streptophyta > Magnoliopsida > Fabales > Fabaceae > Biancaea > Biancaea sappan. The sequence goes on along the minus strand of CM073492.1, from coordinate 79,697,234 downwards.
GGTGACCGAAAATACACCATAGATTGTGGAGAAGGCAAGATTTGACAAGATTTTATGATTATGACTTGGAAGCACAAGAGAGGCGTAGGGATGAGTGTTTAGGTGTGTGAGTGTGTTGTATGTTGAAGGAACTTCTAATTTTTGCTTAAGTGTGGAAAGTCCTTTGGCCAATATTACCATTTTTCCCTTCACCCCCCATAGTAAAGAAATATGGAGTCATGGGCAATAATGGAAACCCATTTTAAAGACATAGTTTTTCCAACCACACCCTACACTTAACCAATTTTATAACATGCCAACACAACTCCTCCTCTTATTTTCACAATAATACCTTATATTTCCACATCTTTTAGATTAGGTCCCTCATATAACTCATTCAAGTTATTTTAATTCCCTCGACGTATCACACACAACTATGGATCAATACCATAAAACAAGCATCGTGAACTATTATACGAGCATCATATACATGGTCCTAAACATTACACGACATGCACATTTCATTCATTTTATTCCTAAATATGAACTTAATTCATAAGAGAGTATTCGATGAGCATTTTACATCAGTAGTTATCATCACCATGTGTAATAACACAAAAATAGAGTAAAACTAAGAAATAAACATGAAAAGGTGAAGGAAGTCGATTGCCAAGGGAAGAAGTCAACTGCCTAACTCAAAAAACAAGCAAAGATATTAAGTAGAAGCAAATGGTCAACTACCTAAAGAGGAACAATCGACTGGTATCTCATAGAAAGGACAAAAATGAGAGAAAGAAGCAAGCATGTTGACTACCTAAGGCACGATTACTTTATAAAAAATAGCAAGTTCACATATTTTAATCAAGAACTGTTAGAGGAATTTATTGGAGGATAACCTATGTTCAATGTATGGTGAATGCTAAAGTGAATCTAAAAATTGCTAAGTAAATAATGAATTAGCAGTTAATGAATGTTAGTACAAGATGTACAGAGCATGATAAATTGGAATATATTATTCTCTAGTTAAAATTGTTAGTTTTCTGGTTACTTTCCTGTTGGATAGTTTCTAGTTAGAAGAATTCTTAAGTAATAAGAAAAGCCCTCAAGGAAAAGTCTATATATAGGATAGGTGAGTGAAAAGAAAGACATAAAAAAACTTAAGAAAAACATAGAGGGTGCATGAGAGAAGAAAAATAAGAGTACTTAAGTGCTAAAGGTCTGAGGTTAGGCTAAATTGTAGTAAAGGGACTAAGGGATTTTAGCAAGAAAATCAAGACATCAATTGAGGTAGCTTATAAATTCATAAAAGCATGTTTTTCTTATACTGATCTCTTTATGAAATTGTTCATGAATTTGTTTTCTTTAAAGTTTAAATGTACATAATGTTTTTATGTAAACTAAGCATGGTAAAGGTTTGGAATTTATTCCAAGAAATGAATGAACAATTGAATTAAAGCTCAAATTGAGGGACTGCATGAACCTTCCTTCCTTAAGAGGAATAGATTGGAGATACTACAGTATTTAATTTGAAGGAGTTGTGTGTGCCACTAACTAAATGAATGAATGATTAAGGCTTGTTAAGATCTCACACTTGACTAAAAATGTTTTCATAAACTATTGATTGCAGAAGTTTTCTCTATGCATGGACTGATATGGCTTTTATGACTGGAATAACATTTTTGAACAAGCTAGCTACTATTATATCCTTTCGCGTTTTTCCATGTTTTCAACTTACCATTCCATGGGATTCAACAAAAAGGAAAAAAGTTGTACCAAAATAATCATAGGGAAATCATAGTATTCGATAAGTGCTGAGGAGAAGTCTTCCTAAAGAATTTATGAAAACGCATCTTTTTGTACTTATAAGAACATTGCACTATATGTAACTTAAAATGTGAATTTAGGTAACAAAAGCAACAAAATCATAATTCTGTACAATTCAATTAATTTATGTTAGTATTAGATTTTACATAAATACTTCAGTAAAATAAAAATCACATTAAGCAAATGAGATTCATTAGATAATTACGTAGCAAATGTTATTAGTATTAAGAAGGAAATCCAACTTGCATGGATCTTTCATAATCAAAGGCACAAGGAAGAAACCAATAGAAGTTTTTATCAAAGAAATCAACTTTTAAACCAACCAGTCGATCAGCTCCTACTAATCAGTCGACTAGCTCTCTTCTAAATTTATTTTTGAATGCAAACATAGAGGAAACAACTAGTTAATAAACTCCAAGTAGCCAACTATTTCACTCCTATCAAGCATCAAACATTTTCATCAAAATTCTGCTACATGCCAATTCTTCTACCTCAATTTTTAAAAGGAAGTAAAATATATAAGTAACATAATTTGAAAATGGTTGTTTTACTCATCTAAGAAAGTAAAGAATTCAAATAAAAGATTAAGCCTTTTTAAATAAACAAAGTCTAGAATTAGAATTTGGAACAATGATGTTTTCTTCAAAGGTTATTAACAGAAAAGGGAGAACTAATACTGTAAAGTAAAATAGCTATAATTTGTAAGGAATTAATAACAAAGCAAACAAATTTAAGAAAATAGTTAGAAATCATTTATTAAGAAAAGACATTACATATTTTGGTATCAGAGCAAAATAGTTAGGCTTAATAAATATTAAAAAAATACTTGAATTAGAAGGGATGTTACACCATGCACACACACGGTACATACACATGCAAGCACTAAATACATCACACAATTACATCGATGAGCCACTCATGTGGGCTTTACAAGGCCCATGTATTATAGTGAGTGTGTGTGTAGCTTGAGGGAAGGTTCATCGAGCCACATTCATATGTGACTCTCCATGGCCAACACATTTTTGACTAATTCTCAGTCACTAATTTAATAAAAGAATTTTTGTGGGACACTGTGTTAGTAGAGATGGATAAATTTCTTGTTCCTACGATATTTTCAATAGCAAAACATAGGATAAGACAATTAGTAGATTAGTGTCGGTCACAAATTTTCAATTGAAATTTGTGTGCATTCCTATAGTGGGATGAAGAAAATCAATATATGTTCTAACAATGAAGGACAAATGTTGACGCCAGTTAAAAAAGCATTAATCCATAAACATAAGATAATTAAAGGGAAATATGACACATACTTTGAAATCATCAAAGTGTTGTGTCCTTTAAAACAACCTTGGCAGTACTTCCATTGCACAATAAAGCTTGGCATGTGAGAGTAAACCTAGCGCATGATGTGCATAGGGATGGAAGTAGGTTCAAACCTAGCTATTCCTAAATGCACATAATTATATCAGAATAAATCTCAGAAGAATTAATTACTAACAAAGAACTTACATTATAGCTTCAAACATGATTGAAATGAGCCACTACTTGTTTTCATTGCTGCTAGTAGATGGACGGGCACTTGGTGGAAGTTATGTGCCCAACGAGGGTGCAATCAAGAAAGCTGGCCACAGGAACCACTACAAAAAAAAAAAATACAAACAATAATTAAAAGAACATTACTATTAATTAAAAGAATATAAATTTTAATAAAAATAAAAACACGTTTAGTGTTCCATGAGGTGACGAGGACTATGATGATAGTGCTACATACAAATGTACTAGGATATGGAGTCATTGATATCATTGGTGAGGTACTCATGCTTGTAGGTTGGTCTTGGCTGGAAGAGGACCCACAAGATTTTCCCTATCCATAAGCATATATATTGGACGTAGAAATCTTCACCTATATTACAAATGATTATATTTTATATCTTGGTATGTTTTCCTCACAAGGGTTTTGTATTTAAGCCATATGTCATATTTTTTACGATGTAGGCTTGAACTCTTAATTAAAAATTTCATCTGTAAAAATAAGTAAACTAAATTAATTGTGAACACTAGATTAAACTAAGAATCTATCATCTTTGTTTCCATGAGAGCAAAGTTTCCCAACTATAATGAAAGCTTGAAAGTGGAAATGGAAAAAGGGTAAGAAGCTTAATCATGGGAATTTGATTGGAAAGATATAGAACCTTTTTGACATTAGTAAAAAGTCAAAAAACAAAAAAAGACTCCTGAATTATTACAACAAGGAATTTGAAGTAAAATAACAAAAAAAATGAAAATTAAAGTTGTTGTTAAGAGATAAGAAAGTAGAAAATATGCAGGAAAAAGGATCTATTGTATTCACAATTACAAATGAATATATACTTGTACATGTAAAGGAAAAAATAAAACAAATTATATAGTGTCCTATTGCTAACAAATCCCGATAATGATGGATCAATAGCCATTTGTCATAACATCCTTGAGAGGTAGAGTAATCAGATGTATGTGAGACTAACTGAGCTGAAGTATGTGATTCAGTGTAGTAGAATGTACAATAGCCCCTATGCTCTAACTCCCCCACTCAAACTTGTGGGTATGTATATCAACTTCTCTAAGTTTGTTTCTCAAAAAGGCTAGTCTACTGGTAGAAAGAGCTTTAGTCATGCAATCTGATGTTTGCTCATAACTAGGAACATACCTTACTTGTACTTCATTTGCTGTAACCTTATATCTAATAAAATGAACATCAATCTCCACGTGTTTAATACAAGAATGATACATGGGGTTAACAGAAAAAAGAGCCAACTCCTATATTATCATACCAGATTATAGCTGGTTTAATTATAGGGCATCCTAGCTCATTTAATAAAGAAGCAATCCAGGAGAGTTCTAAAGCCACATCAGCCATGGCTCTGTATTTAGACTCCATGCTTGATCGAAAGACCACATGTTTACATTTGGAGGACCACAAAATTAATAAGTTCCCAAGGAAAACATAATAGCCAGAGATTGATTTTCTGTCTTCATGAGCTACCCCCCAGTTAGCATCACAATACCCATGAAGATTCAATTGTGATGATGGTTTCAAATGAATATTGTAGTCTAGAGTACCTTTTAGATATATTAACACGTGTTTAGTTGCTTGCCACTATTTGATAGTAGGCTTACTGAGATAACAACTAAGGTTATTCACAGAGAAAGTAATGTCAGGACGAGTATTGTAACATATTGTAAAGCATTAATTAATCTTTTGAAAACTGTGGGATTCTACAAAATCTCATTTCCATCATTCATAAATTGCTTACTTGGAGGAAGGACATGAAGAATAGTTGTTCCTATTGAATATGGACAATAAATTAAGAGTATACTTCTTTTGTGAAATAAACATCTCAATTTTGTCTCTTTTTATTTCAAGTAGCAGGAAATAATGAACATATCCTAGGTCTTTTAGAGCAGGTGGAATTGAGTCTACTGATAAACTTGTTCAGCTCTAGTTCGTTACTTCCAGTCACAAGTACATCATCAACATAGATAATGATGATTAAGATCGAGTTTTTGCTTTTGTTAATGAACAACGAAGTGTTTCCCTTTGTGTTATAGAAGCCCCATTTGATCAATGTATTTCTTAAAATCTCAAACCATGCTCTCAGTGCCTACTTAAGGCTGTAAAGAGCTTTGTGTAATTTACACACATCATGTGGTCCTTTTGGATCCTCAAAACCTCTTGGTTTCCATATGTAGACATCTTCTTATAGAACATTATTTAAAAAGGCATTGTTAACATCCAACTGTCTCACTTTCCAGTTCAATGTAGTCGCAAGAGCCAACATAATACTGATAGTTGTTATTCTTGCCACAGGACTGAAGGTATCACCAAAATTTACCCCTGGATCCTGTTGAAAGGCCTTGGCAATTAACTCAGCTTTATACCTCTCTACATCCCCATTTGCTTCAAATTTGGTATTGAAAACCCATTTACAATCCATAATTCTTAAGTCACTGCTCTATGGAACTAGTTGCCATGTATGATTTTTCTTAATTAAGAGTAGTAAGTTCTTTATTCATGGCATGTTTCCATTGTGGTATAGATAAAGCCTTAGTAACTAACTCAGGTTTAGAGTCAAATGAATTACTTGCGGTGGAAGTGTTCAGGTTACTTACTGTTTAAGTGACATCACCTCTGTATAGCAGCTTAGGCTTAATGATGCCTCTCATACTCTTTGTAGTGACTCTATTATTCACCTCCTGTGACTGACCACCATGTTCAGCATCAATATTGGGTATATCAAGAATAATGTCTAATTGCCTTTCATCAGTTATAGGCATAAAACACTATGCAACTTGATCTCCACTTGTTTCACCAATTGTAGCTTCTTTACTCTAATCTTCAGAACTATAAGAACTTTGACTTTCATGCTATTGATTTCCAATTCTGTTGTTGCTGTGTTAAAATAGTATCAGATAAGTGTGGTCTACTGTCATGCTACCAATCAAAGAATAAGTCAGTACAAGGTAATGACATAAGATAAGAGACTTGTTGCCCATTTTATTTCGTGTTAAGGAACCCTTTCATGGAGGGAAAATCCTTTTCATTGAAGACAACATCCCTTGATACATAAATATGTCTAATTGAAAAAAGGCACTTAAAGCCTTTGTGTTGTCCACTAACACCAAGAAACACATATTTAGTGGTGTGAAAATCAAACTTGAGTGTATTATAGGCTTGAAGATTAGGATAACATGCAAAATGGAATGCCTTCAAAGATGCATAGTTGGGAATTTTTTTAAATAAAACATAATAAGGGGACTAATTACTTAGCATTGTGGAAGGCAATCGATTAATCAAGTGAACTAAGGTCTGAAATGATTACCATAGCTTGTGCAGGAAGAGTTAACCTAACTTCCAACTATTTGTTTGTGACGCCTTTCAACTCTACCATTCTAAACCAAGGTGTATGGACATGTTTGACAAAAAATGATACCTTCATTTTGCAAATACTGTGTGAATGCTCTAAATTCTTGCCCCAATCGCTTTGTACTATTTTTATACTTCTTTGAAATTGTTTTTCAACAATGCTCTTAAACTGAATAAATGATGCAAGTGATTCACTCTTGTGTTTTAAAGGATAGATCTAACTATACTAGGAATAATCATCTAGAAACTGTATATAGAATTTAAATCCTAATGTTGTTTTCATAGGTAATGATCCCTATACATCTGTGTGGATTAAATCAAAGGGAGACTTTGCTCTTGAATTAGACAAGTTGAAAGGCATATTATGATTTTTTCCATATTGGTAGGCTTCACAAAAAAATAGTTTCATTGTTACTAACTTTGATGTTACAACATTTGAGAGCTTGGTGAAGCCCCGTATCTGATGGGTGACTAAGCCTTTTATGCTAAGTGTATTTTATTGAATTCAAATCTTCAGTAGAAATAGAAAAAGTAGCACTAGCATTAAGAACAATATTAGAATGTTTATTGTATTCATCAGGAGTTTACAACCTTTGATTTTGAAACTCATATAGCCCTTTCTTCATGCTTCCCTTTAGCAAGGTCATTCCCGTGCTCTTTTCCTTCACATAACATCTACAAGAGTGAAACTCAACCATTATATTATTATCAAAAGTAAGCTTAGATATGCTTATCAAATTTTTAGTCACTTGAGGAGCATGCAAAAAATCCTTTTAATTCAAAGTTATATTTTTTGCATAGAAGTGAAGTAAAACCAGTGTGCTTAACTGTCATCTTTTCACCATTACCAACAACTACCTTTTCCTTACTATAGAATTGAGTAACATGATCAAAATTGGCAGAATTGTAAGTGATATGAACACTAGCCCCACTATCCATATACCAACTGGGGTTACTTACTATATTAGCAAAAGCAAGATATGCTGGGTATGTTTAGTTAATTGTCAGTGTTGTTTAAGGAGAAATTAGTAGAGTTGCAGGAGCTTGGAACTGAGCCCATATAACTTTGGTCAAAGTGAAAATAACAATAGGCAACAATGTGCCCTATTTTCCCTGCATACTTGGCACACAGGATGATTATTGCTTCGACTGCTTCTTCCACGGCCTCCAGGTGATCTCCCACCACAGTTACTTTGATTTCGGTTATGCCATTGACTGTTGTTGGTTTCTAAATTTTAATTTCATGACTTATTGTTACTGTTAATCAGATTAGCCTACAACTAAAGAGAATTTAACAGGGTTGTAAGTTGTTCTAATCTACTCTCATATGTCAGTAAGGTTGCGTGCATACCAACCCAGGACAAATAGGGTTTGTTAGTTAGTTGTACAACTATAGGATTATAATATGTCTAGCTAATGTTTATATAATCAAGTCACTGTTTGAAATTGGGCTACCGACAAAGAGTAAGTTATCTGAAATCGACTTCATTTTAGGAAGATAATCAGTCTTTTTTAAAGACGCTTTGCAGGTTCTATGCAATTTTCATTTGAGAAGTGTTACTCTAGACCAAGTGAATGCATCGGCTAGACTTTTAATGGCAAACCAGAGTTCATTAGATGGTTTGCTTCCAATAAGTTGAGAAGCAATTTTTGGGGCAAGAGTGTTATAAATCCTCCCTAATAGCAATTGATCTGCTACAACCCATTCTTCCTAAGCTATGTTAAGTTTCAACTTAGTTCCTTTAGCAATAAACTGAGGAGGACATGATTTTGATCCAAGAATATATTCTTCCATTTTGTGGCCTTTGATGACTAGAAAGATGTTGCATTCTTATAGCAGAAATTGCTTCTTTCCAATTTGACAGAACGTAGCTGGGAAATGGAAGCAGCTAAAGGTTTATTTGGTGATGGAGAGATGAGCTCAATGGCTTGAGAATTTGGTGAGTTATTAGACGCTGAAGAATTCGTGGTGATAAAGGAGAAAGGGATGCCTCTGATACCAAGATATGAAAGTAAAAAATATGCAGGAAAAAGGATCTATTGTATTCAAAATTATAAATGAATATATACTTGTACATGAAAAGGGAAAAATACAACAAATTATAGAGTGTCCTATTGCTAACAAATCCTGATAATGATGGATCAATTGCCATCTGTCACAACGTCCTGGAGAGGCAAAGTAATCACATGTAAGTGAGACTAGTTGTGCTTGAGTATGTGATTCATTGTACCAAAATGTACAGTAGTCATTATGCTCTAACTTAACCTAGCTAAAAGGAAAAAAAAAAGTAAAGAGGGATCCATTATATATATATCTTACACTATGTAAAAGTGAAAAAGTAGCATAAAATGAAGAGAATCTAACCTAACTCGATCAATAATTGAGTATCTCATAAACCCCAAAATCATCAGCACTCTCTTGTACATCATGTACCATAAGTTACTACACCAGCAAAAGCAGCCATAGAAACAATTCAAAATTTGAAAAAAAAAAGTAAACCAATGCTTCAAAACAACTTTGAAAGCATTCAAAAACAATTTCAAAAAGTGAAGGATTGAAAATACTTGCAAATGAATGATTGAAATCTGACCCTAAGGTTAAAATCACCCTCTTGCGACCTTTTCAACTTATTTCTAGTAGAAACTAGGCAAAAATGGTCCTAAACAATGGCTTATAGCAATGTCATGAGGAATCATAGCAAAAACATCAAAACATTGTTTTAAATATTAACTTGTAACCTTTGAAAACCAAAATTAAGGAAAAGAATTGAATTATTTCATTCATACGCGTGACATGGGCGGAGCAATAGCTATGTCAACATAATAATGCCCCGTCAGATAAAAGTTATACATGTGTTTGCTAAGGTAGTAAGGTCATTTTTGGTATTTTAACAAAATAATAATTTTTTAAAAATTTATAGAAGCTTAAGAACACTAGAAATATTATTAAAAAAACTAAAAATTGAAGGAAACAAAATAAAAGTTTCAGGAAAATCAAGAGAAGCCTTGCATTGTTTTCCTCCCTTTCTTCAACTTTCTAAAAATCGAAGAGAGCCCCCTTAGAGTATGATAGACCTATGACTACGTTGATCTTCATCATGTGTTGTGAATTGCAATCTTAGGGTCATTCCTCTCCATATTCAAACCTAACAACATTGAGCTAGCCAAGGTGCTGTAATCTTCACCTGCCATTGAAGTTCCTCAACTTCCACAAAAAGAGGACCCAATGGCAAGAACAACGGAAGCCATTTGAGAAACTCTACTATTTCCATCTTTCTTCATAAAATTGGGGTTGTTCTTCATTGTTTTAGAGCTTCTTGATGGATACCGTTAATGGGTTTTATTTGGGCATGTGAAAGATGGGATACTGATAGTTCACATTTAGATGATAGAACACATATAATAAAAGAAGATGATGGATTGTTGCTTGTCTTTCATTTTCCCTAATAGCACATTTGGTATGCAAGAAAGATATTTAAAGGATAGGAAAAGAAAGATGGAAAGGAAAAGGTAAAGGAAAAAAGAAAAGAAAAAAGAAAAAAAATTTGTTTAGTATGACTTGGAAAATAATAAAGGAAAAAAGATATTATTTTATTTGGTATGAATTTTTTAAAAGGAAGGAAAGGAAGATATAGAGTAATTTTACAAAATTACCCTCAATTAAAATTATCTTTTATGAAAAAAAGAATAAAATATAATAAAAAGTAAAATATTAACATTTCATAAGCATCTTCAGTCATTCTCTCTCCCTCAGCCATTCTCAGTCATTCTCTCTCCTTCAGTTGTTCTCTCTTCATCTCAATTTCTTTATTATTTTTCATCTACTTCTCAGTCAATCTCTTCTCCAGTAGCATCAAAGCCTCTGTTGTCTCTCCTTCTTACAGAGCTCTCATTCTTCTTCGGTAATGTTGAAGCTTTTAAGTGGCACCGAACTTGTTTGGGTGTATTTCATTTTTTCCCTCTTTTCTTTTTCCCTTCGGCAGTGTTGAACCATTCTTTCTCTCTCCATCGGCATCAAACCATTCTTTCTCCCTCCAACGGCATCAAACCTGTTTGGGTGTATTTCATTTTTTCTTTTTCTTTTTACATTTTCTGGTCTCATTTGATTGAGAAAATGAGAATGAATTTATACTAAATCATGCTTCTTCTTCTTCTTCTTCTTGTTTATGTTCAATTTTTTGTTTCATTTTATGTTTCTTGTTTCTGACTTATGTTGTAATGGATGAAGAAGGGCAAAAGTGTCCTATCTTTTGTTTTCAATAAAAAACTTAATTTTTCCATCCATTTTGCTAGGGAAACAACCGTACCATTAATAGGGGAAAATGGAAAAGCACTTTTCAGGGATCCATTACTTTCAATGAAAGAGAAAGATGATTCAGCCATAGCATGAGGAAAGGCATAGAAAATGTGTCTTTCTAGTTTCCTAAAGGATAGTCAGTCCAAGAAACAAGCATGTCATGGACCAAAGGGTTTGACATATATCCATATTCGACTAGGTCCATATAATAGCATCACGTAATGGATGGGTGAGTTATACAAACATTCAACAAGGTTCCAAGGATTTGTGGACAAATCCATCTCATGCTAGATATCACTCATGATCTGTAGGGTTGACAATTATGCCACATAGTTCATTAATTAGAAGGGGTTCTAATTAAAGGAAAGTCAATCTATTTTTGACTTTAAGTAAATAGTTACTAGCTACTCCTAGTATAAAATGGACCTAAGGGGTCACATAACTAGGGGTTGAGTTTATAGAAGGCTAAGGATTATTGCATGTAGACGTCACTTAATCCTAAAGCCCACGGGATATGTCACATGCTCGTGTTGAGATATCCCAACCTGGGCATGTGACCAGATAGGTAAAGCTCTTAATAAAAAGACATGGTAGATGAGGTGGCTAGCACCAAAATCTCACCTACCAACCTCTGTCACTCTCACACCCTATTTCTCTCATTTTCTCTTGTATGTGGCCTTAGGGCATCCTTGAGGAATTCTCTTCTCTCCTCGTGACTTTTCTTTGGTGTGGATACACTTCAAGGCTAGACATTTATGTTGCAATACTACAAGTCTCTTGAACACTCAATCTCAAAAGGTTTGAGACTTACAAGGAAGAGATCTCTTGGTTTTCTCCCTTGGGCATCTCACTCTCTTCCTCCATTATGCCTCACTTCTTCTCTCACAAGTTGGGCATTGGTATAGCATTTCTTGGAGGGATCAATTGGTGGAAAAGTCCATCTATACATTTTCAATCGAATAAAGTTGACTCTTTGGTGATTGGAGACCTTCTATAAAGAGTTCTTGAAGATTTGGTGGGTATCTTGGATAGTGCAGCCCTCTCTAACCAATTAAGTGATCTCAGTCATCTCCATGAAATATTCATGAGAAACAAAAATGATCTATCCAGTTAAAATTTGTTTGGTGTTCTTGTTTTATAATCTTCATCAAGAAAGTCTTCTTGGTGTCTTTCATGGCAAAAAACACCAGCTTGTTGAAAGGTGATATAATTGTTATAATGGAAGGTAATTCATTTAAGCATCAGCTTTTGATTTAGTTATTTGTGTTTTTCACTTATTTGTAGCATATTTTGATTTCTTTTAGTTTCTTTTTTATAATTTCTAGTTCTAGGTGATATAATTGTTATAATGGAAGGTAATTCATGTTTCTTGCAACTTTTATGCATGTTGGATCATTTGCTAGCATGTTTAAATATTAGGGAACAAGTCCAATTAAATTTTACATCATGTTACAATGAATCCTGAAAGGCACATTTGTTAGGCGAATTCAAGATTGATACATTTTGATGTATTTGTTGTAACTTGCACCTTCATGAAGGCTAATTCAAGACTGATATATTTTGATGTATTTGTTGCAACCTGCACCTTCTTTGGACCTTTATGAATACTTAAAGTCTTTTTAAATATGTTTTTATGGTTTGCACTTGATGTGAAAAGGTTTTCTTGAAGGTGAAAGTCAAAATTGCAAGAATTGCCTTGAAATGGCACAAGACTAGAAAACAAGTGTATTTTTTCAATCATCTTGATGAATATCATCAAGTTTGTTGTTTATTTTTTTTTATCAAATTTTATTGGATTACATGTATTTTTTTTTTACTATAGATGACAGCTAGTTTTGACCGGTTATGGACTTAGGGTGTGGATGCTAGGTTGTATGTAATTGGTTTGCATATGAGTTGTGTAGGAGTTGGTTTCTTTTTCAAGTATGGGGTTTGCATGCCTCGCCTCTTGATAATTCTATGAAATAGATTTATTATGGCCTTATTTTCATCCTTTTTAACTATTCTTTGATTGAGTGTTGCTGGAATTTGTGTTGGTCTTATTCTTAATTTAAGCTTTTGCAATTAGCTTTTGATTTAGTTATTTGTGTTTTTGACTTATTTGTAGCATATTTTGATTTCTTTTAGTTACTTTTTTATAATTTTTTTAATTTCTAGTTTACGTGATATAATTGTTATAATGGATGGTAATTCATGTTTCTTGCAAGTTTTCTGCATGTTGGATCATTTGCTAGCCTGTTTAAATGCTAGGGAACAAGTTCAATTAAATTTTACATCATGTTACAATGATTCTTGAAAGGTATATTTGTTAGGCGAATTCAAGATTGATACATTTTGATGTATTTGTTGCAACTTGCACCTTCAAGAAGGTTAATTCAAGATTGATATTTTTCGATGTATTTGTTGTAACCTGCACATTCTCTAGAGTTTTATGAATGTTTAAAGTCTTTTAAATATGTTTTTATGGTTTGCACTTGATGTGAAAAGGTTTTCATGAAGGTGAAAGTCAAAATTGCAAGAATTTCCTTGAAATGGCACTAGACTAGAAAACAAGTGTATTTTTTCAATCATCTTGATGAATATCAACAAGTTTGTTGATTTTTTTTTTTATCAAATTTTATGTGATTACATGTATATTTATTGTTTTTTGCTATGGATGGTAGCTAGTTTTGACCGGTTATGGACTTAGGGTGTGGATGCTAGGTTGTATATAAATGGTTTGCATATTAATAGTGTAGGAGTTGGTTTCTTTTTCAAGTATAGGGTTTGCATGCCTCGCCTCCTAATAATTCTATGAAATAGAATTATTATGGCGTATTTTCATCCTTTTTAACTATTCTTTGATTGAGTGTTGCTTGAATTCATGTTGGTTTTATTCTTAATTTACACTTTTGCAATTAGCTTTTGATTTAGTTATTTGTGTTTTGACTTATTTGTAGCATATTTTGATTTCTTTTAGTTGCTTTTTTATAATTTCTAGTTCTATGTGATATAATTGTTATAATGGAAGGTAATTCATGTTTCTTGCAACTTTTAAGCACGTTGATCATCTTCTAGCATGTTTAAATGTTAGGGAACAAGTCCAATTAAATTTTTCATCATGTTACAATGAATCCTGAAAGGCACATTTGTTAGGCGAATTCAAGATTGATACATTTTGATGTATTTGTTGTAACTTACACCTTCATGAAGGCTAATTCAAGACTGATATATTTTGATGTATTTGTTGCAACTGGCACATTCTCTGGACCTTCATGAATACTTAAAGTCTTTTAAATATGTTTTTATGGTTTGCAGTTGATGTGAAAAGGTTTTCTTGAAGGTGAAAGTCAAAATTGTAAGAATTGCCTTGAAATGGCACTAGATTAGAAAACAAGTGTATTTTTTCAATCACTTTGATGAATATCGTCAAGTTTGTTGTTTTTTTTTTTTATCAATTTTAATGTGATTACATGTATATTTAATGTTTTTTGCTATGGATGGTAGCTAGTTTTGGCCGCTAATAGACTTAGAGTGTGGATGCTAGGTTGTATATAAATGGTTTACATATGAATAGTGTAGGAGTTGGTATCTTTTTCAAGTATGGGATTTGCATGCATTGCCTCTTGATAATTCTATGAAATAGAATTATTATGGCCTCATTTTCATCCTTTTTAACTATTCTTTGATTGAGTGTTGCTTGAATGCGTGTTGGTTTAATTCATCATTTAAGCATCAGCTTTTGATTTAGTTATTTGTGTTTTTCACTTATTTGTAGCATATTTTGATTTCTTTTAGTTGCTTTTTTATAATTTCTAGTTCTAGGTGATATAATTGTTATAAGGGAAGGTAATTCATGTTTCTTGCAACTTTTATGCATGTTGGATCATTTGCTAGCATGTTTAAATGTTAGGGAACAAGTCCAATTAAATTTTACATCATGTTACAATGAATCTTGAAAGGCACATTTGTTAGGCGAATTCAAGATTGATACATTTTGATGTATATGTTGTAACTTGCACCTTCATGAAGGCTAATTCAAGACTGATATATTTTGATGTATTTGTTGCAACCTGCACCTTCTTTGGACCTTTATGAATATTTAAAGTCTTTTAAATATGTTTTTATGGTTTGCACTTGATGTGAAAAGGTTTTCTTGAAGGTGAAAGTCAAAATTGCAAGAATTGCCTTGAAATGGCACAAGACTAGAAAACAAGTGTATTTTTTCAATCATCTTGATGAATATCATCAAGTTTGTTGTTTATTTTTTTTATCAAATTTTATGGGATTACATGTATATTTTTTTTTTACTATGGATGGCAGCTAGTTTTGACCGGTTATGGACTTAGGGTGTGGATGCTAGGTTGTATGTAATTGGTTTGCATATGAGTAGTGTAGGAGTTGGTTTCTTTTTCAAGTATGGGGTTTGCATGCCTCGCCTCTTGATAATTCTATGAAATAGATTTATTATGGCCTTATTTTCATTCTTTTTAACTATTCTTTGATTTAGTGTTGCTTGAATTCGTGTTGGTTTTATTCTTAATTTAAGCTTTTGCAATTAGCTTTTGATTTAGTTATTTGTGTTTTTGACTTATTTGTAGCATATTTTGATTTCTTTTAGTTGCTTTTTTATAATTTTTTTAATTTCTAGTTTACGTGATATAATTGTTATAATGGATGGTAATTCATGTTTCTTGCAAGTTTTCTGCATGTTGGATCATTTGCTAGCCTGTTTAAATGCTAGGGAACAAGTCCAATTAAATTTTACATCATGTTACAATGATTCTTGAAAGGTATATTTGTTAGGCGAATTCAAGATTGATACATTTTGATGTATTTGTTGCAACTTGCACCTTCAAGAAGGTTAATTCAAGATTGATATATTTCGATGTATTTGTTGTAACCTGCACATTCTCTAGAGTTTTATGAATGTTTAAAGTCTTTTAAATATGTTTTTATGGTTTGCACTTGATGTGAAAAGGTTTTCATGAAGGTGAAAGTCAAAATTGCAAGAATTTCCTTGAAATGGCACTAGACTAGAAAACAAGTGTATTTTTTCAATCATCTTGATGAATATCAACAAGTTTGTTGATTTTTTTTTTATCAAATTTTATGTGATTACATGTATATTTATTGTTTTTTGCTATGGATGGTAGCTAGTTTTGACCGGTTATGGACTTAGGGTGTGGATGCTAGGTTGTATATAAATGGTTTGCATATTAATAGTGTAGGAGTTGGTTTCTTTTTCAAGTATAGGGTTTGCATGCCTCGCCTCCTAATAATTCTATGAAATAGAATTATTATGGCGTATTTTCATCCTTTTTAACTATTCTTTGATTGAGTGTTGCTTGAATTCATGTTGGTTTTATTCTTAATTTACACTTTTGCAATTAGCTTTTGATTTAGTTATTTGTGTTTTGACTTATTTGTAGCATATTTTGATTTCTTTTAGTTGCTTTTTTATAATTTCTAGTTCTATGTGATATAATTGTTATAATGGAAGGTAATTCATGTTTCTTGCAACTTTTAAGCACGTTGATCATCTTCTAGCATGTTTAAATGTTAGGGAACAAGTCCAATTAAATTTTTCATCATGTTACAATGAATCCTGAAAGGCACATTTGTTAGGCGAATTCAAGATTGATACATTTTGATGTATTTGTTGTAACTTACACCTTCATGAAGGCTAATTCAAGACTGATATATTTTGATGTATTTGTTGCAACTTGCACGTTCTCTGGACCTTCATGAATACTTAAAGTCTTTTAAATATGTTTTTATGGTTTGCAGTTGATGTGAAAAGGTTTTCTTGAAGATGAAAGTCAAAATTGTAAGAATTGCCTTGAAATGGCACTAGATTAGAAAACAAGTGTATTTTTTCAATCACTTTGATGAATATCGTCATGTTTGTTGTTTTTTTTTTTTTATCAATTTTAATGTGATTACATGTATATTTAATGTTTTTTGCTATGGATGGTAGCTAGTTTTGGCCGCTAATAGACTTAGAGTGTGGATGCTAGGTTGTATATAAATGGTTTACATATGAATAGTGTAGGAGTTGGTATCTTTTTCAAATATGGGATTTGCATGCATTGCCTCTTGATAATTCTATGAAATAGAATTATTATGGCCTCATTTTCATCCTTTTTAACTATTCTTTGATTGAGTGTTGCTTGAATGCGTGTTGGTTTAATTCATCATTTAAGCATCAGCTTTTGATTTAGTTATTTGTGTTTTTCACTTATTTGTAGCATATTTTGATTTCTTTTAGTTTCTTTTTTATAATTTTTTTAATTTCTAGTTTACGTGATATAATTGTTTTAATGGATGGTAATTCATGTTTCTTGCAAGTTTTCTGCATGTTGGATCATTTGCTAGCCTGTTTAAATGCTAGGGAACAAGTCCAATTAAATTTTACATCATGTTACAATGAATCTTGAAAGGCACATTTGTTAGGCGAATTCAAGATTGATACATTTTGATGTATATGTTGTAACTTGCACCTTCACGAAGGCTAATTCAAGACTGATATATTTTGATGTATTTGTTGCAACCTGCACCTTCTTTGGACCTTTATGAATGTTTAAAGTCTTTTAAATATGTTTTTATGGTTTGCACTTGATGTGAAAAGGTTTTCATGAAGGTGAAAGTCAAAATTGCAAGAATTTCCTTGAAATGGCACTAGACTAGAAAACAAGTGTATTTTTTCAATCATCTTGATGAATATCAACAAGTTTGTTGATTTTTTTTTTATCAAATTTTATGTGATTACATGTATATTTATTGTTTTTTGCTATGGATGGTAGCTAGTTTTGACCGGTTATGGACTTAGGGTGTGGATGCTAGGTTGTATATAAATGGTTTGCATATTAATAGTGTAGGAGTTGGTTTCTTTTTCAAGTATAGGGTTTGCATGCCTCGCCTCCTAATAATTCTATGAAATAGAATTATTATGGCGTATTTTCATCCTTTTTAACTATTCTTTGATTGAGTGTTGCTTGAATTCATGTTGGTTTTATTCTTAATTTACACTTTTGCAATTAGCTTTTGATTTAGTTATTTGTGTTTTGACTTATTTGTAGCATATTTTGATTTCTTTTAGTTGCTTTTTTATAATTTCTAGTTCTATGTGATATAATTGTTATAATGGAAGGTAATTCATGTTTCTTGCAACTTTTAAGCACGTTGATCATCTTCTAGCATGTTTAAATGTTAGGGAACAAGTCCAATTAAATTTTTCATCATGTTACAATGAATCCTGAAAGGCACATTTGTTAGGCGAATTCAAGATTGATACATTTTGATGTATTTGTTGTAACTTACACCTTCATGAAGGCTAATTCAAGACTGATATATTTTGATGTATTTGTTGCAACTTGCACGTTCTCTGGACCTTCATGAATACTTAAAGTCTTTTAAATATGTTTTTATGGTTTGCAGTTGATGTGAAAAGGTTTTCTTGAAGATGAAAGTCAAAATTGTAAGAATTGCCTTGAAATGGCACTAGATTAGAAAACAAGTGTATTTTTTCAATCACTTTGATGAATATCGTCATGTTTGTTGTTTTTTTTTTTATCAATTTTAATGTGATTACATGTATATTTAATGTTTTTTGCTATGGATGGTAGCTAGTTTTGGCCGCTAATAGACTTAGAGTGTGGATGCTAGGTTGTATATAAATGGTTTACATATGAATAGTGTAGGAGTTGGTATCTTTTTCAAATATGGGATTTGCATGCATTGCCTCTTGATAATTCTATGAAATAGAATTATTATGGCCTCATTTTCATCCTTTTTAACTATTCTTTGATTGAGTGTTGCTTGAATGCGTGTTGGTTTAATTCATCATTTAAGCATCAGCTTTTGATTTAGTTATTTGTGTTTTTCACTTATTTGTAGCATATTTTGATTTCTTTTAGTTTCTTTTTTATAATTTTTTTAATTTCTAGTTTACGTGATATAATTGTTTTAATGGATGGTAATTCATGTTTCTTGCAAGTTTTCTGCATGTTGGATCATTTGCTAGCCTGTTTAAATGCTAGGGAACAAGTCCAATTAAATTTTACATCATGTTACAATGAATCTTGAAAGGCACATTTGTTAGGCGAATTCAAGATTGATACATTTTGATGTATATGTTGTAACTTGCACCTTCACGAAGGCTAATTCAAGACTGATATATTTTGATGTATTTGTTGCAACCTGCACCTTCTTTGGACCTTTATGAATATTTAAAGTCTTTTAAATATGTTTTTATGGTTTGCACTTGATGTGAAAAGGTTTTCTTGAAGGTGAAAGTCAAAATTGCAAGAATTGCCTTGAAATGGCACAAGACTAGAAAACAAGTGTATTTTTTCAATCATCTTGATGAATATCATCAAGTTTGTTGTTTATTTTTTTTATCAAATTTTATGGGATTACATGTATATTTTTTTTTTACTATGGATGGCAGCTAGTTTTGACCGGTTATGGACTTAGGGTGTGGATGCTAGGTTGTATGTAATTGGTTTGCATATGAGTAGTGTAGGAGTTGGTTTCTTTTTCAAGTATGGGGTTTGCATGCCTCGCCTCTTGATAATTCTATGAAATAGATTTATTATGGCCTCATTTTCATCCTTTTTAACTATTCTTTGATTGAGTGTTGCTTGAATGCGTGTTGGTTTAATTCATCATTTAAGCATCAGCTTTTGATTTAGTTATTTGTGTTTTTCACTTATTTGTAGCATATTTTGATTTCTTTTAGTTGCTTTTTTATAATTTTTTTAATTTCTAGTTTACGTGATATAATTGTTTTAATGGATTGTAATTCATGTTTCTTGCAAGTGTTCTGCATGTTGGATCATTTGCTAGCCTGTTTAAATGCTAGGGAACAAGTCCAATTAAATTTTACATCATGTTACAATGAATCTTGAAAGGCACATTTGTTAGGCGAATTCAAGATTGATACATTTTGATGTATATGTTGTAACTTGCACCTTCATGAAGGCTAATTCAAGACTGATATATTTTGATGTATTTGTTGGAACCTGCACCTTCTTTGGACCTTTATGAATATTTAAAGTCTTTTAAATATGTTTTTATAGTTTGCACTTGATGTGAAAAGGTTTTCTGGAAGGTGAAAGTCAAAATTGCAAGAATTGCCTTTAAATGGCACAAGACTAGAAAACAAGTGTATTTTTTCAATCATCTTGATGAATATCATCAAGTTTGTTGTTTATTTTTTTTATCAAATTTTATGGGATTACATGTATATTTTTTTTTTACTATGGATGGCAGCTAGTTTTGACCGGTTATGGACTTAGGGTGTGGATGCTAGGTTGTATGTAATTGGTTTGCATATGAGTAGTGTAGGAGTTGGTTTCTTTTTCAAGTGTGGGGTTTGCATGCCTCGCCTCTTGATAATTCTATGAAATAGATTTATTATGGCCTTATTTTCATTCTTTTTAACTATTCTTTGATTTAGTGTTGCTTGAATTCGTGTTGGTTTTATTCTTAATTTAAGCTTTTGCAATTAGCTTTTGATTTAGTTATTTGTGTTTTTGAATTATTTGTAGCATATTTTGATTTCTTTTAGTTGCTTTTTTATAATTTTTTTAATTTCTAGTTTACGTGATATAATTGTTATAATGGATGGTAATTCATGTTTCTTGCAAGTTTTCTGCATGTTGGATCATTTGCTAGCCTGTTTAAATGCTAGGGAACAAGTCCAATTAAATTTTACATCATGTTACAATGATTCTTGAAAGGTATATTTGTTAGGCGAATTCAAGATTGATACATTTTGATGTATTTGTTGCAACTTGCACCTTCAAGAAGGTTAATTCAAGATTGATATATTTCGATGTATTTGTTGTAACCTGCTGCGATATGGAAGATCTAACAACCTTGGAGAGAGAACAAAATTTGGCATATTATCGCAGGATCAAGGTTGATGAGGTCAAGGAAGCCCTTAGAAAAATGGATAATGGTAAAGCTGTTGGTCCCGATGGTATTCCTATAGAAGTTTGGAAGTGTTTGGGAGAGGAGGGTACTATCTGGCTAACTAAGCTCTTTAATGAAATTTTAAGGTCTAAGAAAATGCCTGAGGAATGGAGAAGAAGCACTTTAGTGCCTATTTACAAAAACAAAGGAGACATTCAGAATTGCGCAAACTATCGTGGGATTAAGCTTATGAGTCACACTCTAAAATTATGGGAAAGAGTGATTGAACGTAGGTTAAGAATCGAGACGAGTATTTCTAAAAATCAATTTGGATTCATGCCAGGACGGTCTACAATGGAAGCTATATATCTTCTAAGGGGGTTGATGGAAAGGTATCGGAGTAAACAAAGAGACCTTCATATAGCATTTATTGACTTGGAAAAAGCCTATGATCGAGTACCAAGAGAGGTGCTGTGGAAAGCCTTGGAACAGAAAGGTGTACGGGTTGCGTATATTAGAGCCATAAAAGATATGTACGAGGGGGCTACGACTAGTGTGAGAACGTCTGGAGGGGAGACTAGAGACTTTCCTATTAAAATTGGCCTACATCAGGGATCATCCTTAAGCCCTTATTTGTTTGACTTGGTTTTAGATGTTCTGACGAAACACATCCAAGAAGATATTCCTAAGTGCATGCTTTTTGCAGATGACGTTGTTCTCATAGCAGAGACAAGGGAAGAGATTAATTCTAAACTTGAGTTATGGAGAGCTACTTTGGAATCGAAGGGTTTTCGTCTGAGCAGGAGTAAGACCGAATATATGCATTGTAAGTTTAACAAGCGACAAGCTAGGAACGAGCTGGAGGTTAAACTTGGTGATCAGGTCGTATCACAAGTGTCAACGTTTAGGTATTTGGGATCAATTATACAAGATGATGGCGAAGTTATTAGAGATGTGGAACATAGGATACAAGCTGGGTGGTTGAAGTGGAGAATGGCATCAGGGGTTGTTTGTGATCGGAAAGTACCTGATAAACTCAAAGGAAAGTTTTATCGTACTGCTATAAGACCAGCGATTTTATATGGGAGTGAATGTTGGGCAATGAAAGGACAACAAGAACATAAAATTGGAGTGGCGGAGATGAGGATGTTGCGTTGGATGTGTGGTTATACACGAAGAGATAAGATCCGTAATGATCATATACGAGGTAGAGTTGGGGTGGCACCTATTGAGGAAAAAATGGTTGAAAATCGTTTAAGATGGTTTGGGCATGTGCAAAGGAGACCGTTGGAAGCGCCAGTTAGGAGAGTTGAGCAGATAGTTTGGAGCCCTATGAAAAAAGGTCGAGGAAGACCAAAAAGGACACTTAGAGAAATTATTGAACGGGATCTTTTAGTAAATGAGATATCTAAAGAGTTGGTCATTGATAGAGCTCAATGGCGTCGTGCGATCCATGTAGCCGACCCCACTTAGTGGGATAAGGCTATGTTGTTGTTGTTGTTGTATTTGTTGTAACATGCACATTCTCTAGAGTTTTATGAATGTTTAAAGTCTTTTAAATATGTTTTTACGGTTTGCACTTGATGTGAAAAGGTTTTCATGAAGGTGAAAGTCAAAATTGCAAGAATTTCCTTGAAATGGCACTAGACTAGAAAACAAGTGTATTTTTTCAATCATCTTGATGAATATCATCAAGTTTGTTGTTTATTTTTTTTATCAAATTTTATGGGATTACATGTATATTTTTTTTTTACTATGGATGGCAGCTAGTTTTGACCGGTTATGGACTTAGGGTGTGGATGCTAGGTTGTATGTAATTGGTTTGCATATGAGTAGTGTAGGAGTTGGTTTCTTTTTCAAGTATGGGGTTTGCATGCCTCGCCTCTTGATAATTCTATGAAATAGATTTATTATGGCCTTATTTTCATTCTTTTTAACTATTCTTTGATTTAGTGTTGCTTGAATTCGTGTTGGTTTTATTCTTAATTTAAGCTTTTGCAATTAGCTTTTGATTTGGTTATTTGTGTTTTTGACTTATTTGTAGCATATTTTGATTTCTTTTAGTTGCTTTTTTATAATTTTTTTAATTTCTAGTTTACGTGATATAATTGTTATAATGGATGGTAATTCATGTTTCTTGCAAGTTTTCTGCATGTTGGATCATTTGCTAGCCTGTTTAAATGCTAGGGAACAAGTCCAATTAAATTTTACATCATGTTACAATGATTCTTGAAAGGTATATTTGTTAGGCGAATTCAAGATTGATACATTTTGATGTATTTGTTGCAACTTGCACCTTCAAGAAGGTTAATTCAAGATTGATATATTTCGATGTATTTGTTGTAACCTGCACATTCTCTCGAGTTTTATGAATGTTTAAAGTCTTTTAAATATGTTTTTATGGTTTGCACTTGATGTGAAAAGGTTTTCATGAAGGTGAAAGTCAAAATTGCAAGAATTTCCTTGAAATGGCACTAGACTAGAAAACAAGTGTATTTTTTCAATCATCTTGATGAATATCAACAAGTTTGTTGATTTTTTTTTTTATCAAATTTTATGTGATTACATGTATATTTATTGTTTTTTGCTATGGATGGTAGCTAGTTTTGACCGGTTATGGACTTAGGGTGTGGATGCTAGGTTGTATATAAATGGTTTGCATATGAATAGTGTAGGAGTTGGTTTCTTTTTCAAGTATAGGGTTTGCATGCCTCGCCTCCTAATAATTCTATGAAATAGAATTATTATGGCGTATTTTCATCCTTTTTAACTATTCTTTGATTGAGTGTTGCTTGAATTCATGTTGGTTTTATTCTTAATTTATACTTTTGCAATTAGCTTTTGATTTAGTTATTTGTGTTTTGACTTATTTGTAGCATATTTTGATTTCTTTTAGTTGCTTTTTTATAATTTCTAGTTCTATGTGATATAATTGTTATATTGGAAGGTAATTCATGTTTCTTGCAACTTTTAAGCACGTTGATCATTTTCTAGCATGTTTAAATGTTAGGGAACAAGTCCAATTAAATTTTTCATCATGTTACAATGAATCCTGAAAGGCACATTTGTTAGGCGAATTCAAGATTGATACATTTTGATGTATTTGTTGTAACTTACACCTTCATGAAGGCTAATTCAAGACTGATATATTTTGATGTATTTGTTGCAACTTGCACGTTCTCTGGACCTTCATGAATACTTAAAGTCTTTTAAATATGTTTTTATGGTTTGCAGTTGATGTGAAAAGGTTTTCTTGAAGGTGAAAGTCAAAATTGTAAGAATTGCCTTGAAATGGCACTAGATTAGAAAACAAGTGTATTTTTTCAATCACTTTGATGAATATCGTCAAGTTTGTTGTTTTTTTTTTTATCAATTTTAATGTGATTACATGTATATTTAATGTTTTTTGCTATGGATGGTAGCTAGTTTTGGCCGCTAATAGACTTAGAGTGTGGATGCTAGGTTGTATATAAATGGTTTACATATGAATAGTGTAGGAGTTGGTATCTTTTTCAAGTATGGGATTTGCATGCATTGCCTCTTGATAATTCTATGAAATAGAATTATTATGGCCTCATTTTCATCCTTTTTAACTATTCTTTGATTCAGTGTTGCTTGAATGCGTGTTGGTTTAATTCATCATTTAAGCATCAGCTTTTGATTTAGTTATTTGTGTTTTTCACTTATTTGTAGCATATTTTGATTTCTTTTAGTTGCTTTTTTATAATTTCTAGTTCTAGGTGATATAATTGTTATAAGGGAAGGTAATTCATGTTTCTTGCAACTTTTATGCATGTTGGATCATTTGCTAGCATGTTTAAATGTTAGGGAACAAGTCCAATTAAATTTTACATCATGTTACAATGAATCTTGAAAGGCACATTTGTTAGGCGAATTCAAGATTGATACATTTTGATGTATATGTTGTAACTTGCACCTTCATGAAGGCTAATTCAAGACTGATATATTTTGATGTATTTGTTGCAACCTGCACCTTCTTTGGACCTTTATGAATATTTAAAGTCATTTAAATATGTTTTTATGGGTTGCACTTGATGTGAAAAGGTTTTCTTGAAGGTGAAAGTCAAAATTGCAAGAATTGCCTTGAAATGGCACAAGACTAGAAAACAAGTGTATTTTTTCAATCATCTTGATGAATATCATCAAGTTTGTTGTTTATTTTTTTTATCAAATTTTATGGGATTACATGTATAATTATTGTTTTTTGCTATGGATGGTAGCTAGTTTTGACCGGTTATGGACTTAGGGTGTGGATGCTAGGTTGTATATAAATGGTTTGCATATGAATAGTGTAGGAGTTGGTTTCTTTTTCAAGTATAGGGTTTGCATGCCTCGCCTCCTAATAATTCTATGAAATAGAATTATTATGGCGTATTTTCATCCTTTTTAACTATTCTTTGATTGAGTGTTGCTTGAATGCATGTTGGTTTTATTCTTAATTTACACTTTTGCAATTAGCTTTTGATTTAGTTATTTGTGTTTTTGACTTATTTGTAGCATATTTTGATTTCTTTTAGTTGCTTTTTTATAATTTCTAGTTCTATGTGATATAATTGTTATGATGGAAGGTAATTCATGTTTCTTGCAACTTTTAAGCATGTTGATCATCTGCTAGCATGTTTAAATGTTAGGGACAAGTCCAATTAAATTTTTCATCATGTTACAACGAATCCTGAAAGGCACATTTGTTAGGCGAATTCAAGATTGATACATTTTGATGTATTTGTTGTAACTTGCACCTTCATGAAGGCTAATTCAAGACTGATATATTTTGATGTATTTGTTGCAACTTGCACGTTCTCTGGACCTTCATGAATACTTAAAGTGTTTTAAATATGTTTTTATGGTTTGCAGTTGATGTGAAAAGGTTTTCTTGAAGGTGAAAGTCAAAATTGTAAGAATTGCCTTGAAATGGCACTAGATTAGAAAACAAGTATTTTTTTTCAATCACCTTGATGAATATCGTCAAGTTTGTTGTTTTTTTTTGTCAATTTTTATGTGATTACATGTATATTTAATGTTTTTTACTATGGATGGCAGCTAGTTTTGATTGGTTATGGACTTAGAGTGTGGATGCTAGGTTGTATATAAATGGTTTGCATATGAATAGTGTAGGAGTTGGTTTCTTTTTCAAGTATGGGATTTGCATGTATTGCCTCTTGATAATTCTATGAAATAGAATTATTATGGCCTCATTTTCATCCTTTTTAACTATTCTTTGATTGAGTGTTGCTTGAATGCGTGTTGGTTTAATTCTTCATTTAAGCATCAGCTTTTGATTTAGTTATTTGTGTTTTTCACTTATTTGTAGCATATTTTGATTTCTTTTAGTTTCTTTTTTATAATTTCTAGTTCTAGGTGATATAATTGTTATAATGGAAGGTAATTCATGTTTCTTGCAACTTTTATGCATGTTGGATCATTTGCTAGCATGTTTAAATATTAGGGAACAAGTCCAATTAAATTTTACATCATGTTACAATGAATCCTGAAAGGCACATTTGTTAGGCGAATTCAAGATTGATACATTTTGATGTATTTGTTGTAACTTGCACCTTCATGAAGGCTAATTCAAGACTGATATATGTTGATGTATTTGTTGCAACCTGCACCTTCTTTGGACCTTTATGAATATTTAAAGTCTTTTTAAATATGTTTTTATGGTTTGCACTTGATGTGAAAAGGTTTTCTTGAAGGTGAAAGTCAAAATTGCAAGAATTGCCTTGAAATGGCACTAGATTAGAAAACAAGTGTATTTTTTCAATCACTTTGATGAATATCGTCAAGTTTGTTGTTTTTTTTTTATCAATTTTTATGTGATTACATGTATATTTAATGTTTTTTGCTATGGATGGTAGCTAGTTTTGGCCGCTAATAGGCTTAGAGTGTGGATGCTAGGTTGTATATAAATGGTTTGCTTATGAATATTGTAGGTGTTGGTTTCTTTTTAAAGTATGGGGTGTGCATGCATCGCCTATTGATAATTCTATGAAATAGAATTATTATGGCCTTATTTTCATCCTTTTTAACTATTCTTTGATTGAGTGTTGCTTGAATTCGTGTTGGTTTTATTCTTAATTTATGCTTTTGAAATCAGCTTTTGATTTAGTTATTTGTGTTTTTGACTTATTTGTAGCATATTTTGAGTTCTTTTAGTTGCTTTTTTAGAATTTTTTTTAATTTCTAGTTCTAGGTGATATAATTGTTATAACGGATGGTAACTCATGTTTCTTGCAAGTTTTCTACATGTTGGATCATTTGCTAGAATGTTTAAATGTTAGGGAATAAGTCTATTTAAATTTTACATCATGTTACAATGAATCTTGAAAGGTATATTTGTTAGGAGAATTCAAGATTGATCCATTTTGATGTATTTGTTGCAACTTGCACCTTCATGAAGGCTTTTTCAAGATTAATATATTTTGATGTATTTTTTGTAACCTGCACCTTCTCTGGACCTTTATGAATGCTTAAAGTCTTTTAAATATGTTTTTATGGTTTGCATTTGATGTGAAAAGGTTTTCATGAAGGTGAAAGTCAAAATTGCAAGAATTTATTTGAAATGGCACTAGACTAGAAAATAAGTGTATTTTTTCAATCACCTTGATGAATATCATCAAGTTTTTGGTTTATCAATTTTTATGTGATTACATATATATTTATTGTTTTATGCTATTGATGGTAGCTATTTGTGACTAGTTACGGACTTAGAGTGTGGATGTTAGGCTGTATGTAAATGGTTTGCATATGAGTAGTGTAGGAGTTGGTTTCTTTTTGAAGTTTTGGGTTTGCATGCCTCGCCTCTTCATAATTCTATGAAATAGAATTATTATGGCCTTATTTTCATCCTTTTTAACTATTCTTTGATTGAGTGTTGCTCGAATTGGTGTTGGTTTTATTCTTAATTAAGCTTTTACAATCAGCTTTTGATTTAGCTATTTGTGCTTTTGACTTATTTGTAGCATATTTTGATTCCTTTTAGTTGCTTTTTTGTAATTTTTTTTTTAATTTCTAGTTTACGTGATATAATTGTTATAATGGATGGTAATTCATGTTTCTTGCAAGTTTTCTGCATGCTGGTCATTTGCTAGCATGTTTAAATGCTAGGGAACAAGTCCAATTAAATTTTACATCATGTTACAATGAATCTTGAAAGGTATATTTGTTAGGCGAATTCAAGATTGATACATTTTGACGTATTTGTTGCAACTTGCACCTTCAAGAAGGCTAATTCAAGATTGATATATTTTGATGTATTTGTTGTAACCTGCACATTCTCTGGACTTTTACGAATCTTTAAAGTCTCTTAAACATGTTTTTATGGTTTGCACTTGATGTGAAAAGGTTTTCATGAAGGTGAAAGTCAAAATTGCAAGAATTTCCTTGAAATGGCACTAGACTATAAAACAAGTATATTTTTTCAATCACCTTGAGGAATATCATCAAGTTTGTTGGTTTATCAATTTTTATGTGATTGCACGTATATTTATTGTTTTATGCTATTGATGTAGCTATTTGTGACTGGTTATGGACTTAGAGTGTGGATGCTAGGTTGTATGTAAATGGTTTACATATGAGTAGTGTAGGAGTTGGTTTCTTTTTCAAGTATGGGGTTTGCATGCCTCGCCTCTTGATAATTCTATGAAATAAAATAATTATGGCCTTATTTTCATCCTTTTTAACTATTCTTTGATTGAGTGTTGCTTGAATTTGTGTTGGTTTTATTCTTAATTTATGCTTTTGCAATCAGCTTTTGATTTAGTTGTTTGTGTTTTTGACTTATTTGTAGCATATTTTGATTCCTTTTAGTTGCTTTTTTAGATTTTTTTTTTTAATTTCTAGTTCTAGGTGATATAATTGTTATAATGGATGGTAACTCATGTTTCTTGCAAGTTTTCTACATGTTGGATCATTTGCTAGAATGTTTAAATGTTAGGGACTAAGTCCATTTAAATTTTACATCATATTACAATGAAACTTGAAAGGTATATTTGTTAGGCGAATTCAAGATTGATACATTTTGATGTATTTGTTGCAAGTTGCACCATCATGAGGGCTTATTCAAGACTGATATATTTTGACATATTTGTTGTAACCTGCACCATCTCTGGACCTTTATGAATGCTTAAAGTCTTTTAAATATGTTTTTATGGTTTGCATTTGATGTGAAAAGGTTTTCATGAAGGTGAAAGTCAAAATTGCAAGAATTGCCTTGAAATGGCACTAGACTAGAAAACAAGTGTATTTTTTCAATCATCTTGATGAATATCATCAAGTTTGTTGTTTTTTTTTAATCAAATTTTATGTGATTACATGTATATTTATTGTTTTTTTCTATGGATGGTAGCTAGTTTTGACCGGTTATGGATTTAGGGTGTGGATGCTAAGGTGTATGTAATTGGTTTGCATATGAGTAGTGTAGGAGTTGGTTTCTTTTTCAAGTATGGGGTTTGCATGCCTCGCCTCTTGATAATTCTATGAAATAGATTTATTATGGCCTTATTTTCATCCTTTTTAACTATTCTTTAATTTAGTGTTGCTTGAATTTTAGTTGGTTTTATTCTTAATTTAAGTTTTTTCAATCAGCTTTTGATTTAGTTATTTGTGTTTTTGACTTATTTGTAGCATATTTTGATTTCTTTTAGTTGCTTTCTTATATATATTTTTTTTAATTTCTAGTTCTAGGTGATATAATTGTTATAATGGATGGTAATTCATGTTTCTTGCATGTTTTCTGCATGTTGGGTCATTTGCTAGCATGTTTAAATGTTAGGGAACAAGTCCAATTAAATTTTTCATCATGTTACAATGAATCCTGAAAGGCACATTTGTTAGGCGAATTCAAGATTGATACATTTTGATGTATTTGTTGTAACTTGCACCTTCATGAAGACTAATTCAAGACTGATATATTTTGATGTATTTGTTGTAACCTGCACATTCTCTAGACTTTCATGAATGTTTAAAGTCTTTTAAATATGTTTTTATGGTTTACAATTGATTTGAAAAGGTTTTCATGAAGGTGAAAGTAAAAATTGCAAGAATTTCCTTGAAATGGCACTAGACTAGAAAACAAGTGTATTTTTTCAATCACCTTGATGAATATCATCAAGTTTGTTGGTTTTTTTTTATCAATTCTTATGTGATTACATGTATATTTATTGTTTTATGGTATTGATGGTAGCAATTTGTGACCAGTTATGGACTTAGAGTGTGGATGCTAGGCTGTATGTAAATGGTTTGCATATGAGTACTGTAGGAGTTGATTTCTTTTTCAAGTATGGGGTTTGCATGCCTCGCCTCTTGAGAATTCTATGAAAGAGAATTATTGTTGCCCTATTTTCATGACTGAGTGTTGCTTGAATGTGTGTTAGTTTTATTCTTAAGTTAAGCTTTTGCAATTAGCTTTTGATTTAGTTATTTGTGTTTTTGACTTATTCATAGCATATTTTGATTTGTTTAGTTGCTTTTGTAGGGTAGTGCTTTGAGAAGGTTGTAGATTGAAGCTCTTGTCATGGTTTGGAGATTTTTGCTAGTCAGTGTATTGCTGCCTAGCTCCAACTTCCAACGCTTAGTGTTGGCTTGCCAATACTCAAATATTAAAGAGATTGTTGTGATTGAATTGCAAAAAAAGACTATGATGAGGACTAAAATGAATTTAAAATAGTAGATATCAAATCCCCTCAGCTACATTACATGAGCATGCTTGGAAATGATTTAGGCATTTCGTTGTGTAACCTATTTTGCCCAAATAACCTTCCTACATAACTATTTCCATTGTGTGCCACTTTGTGCCTTTTATCCCTTTTCTTTTTTATGTTTCCAAACCCTTTTCTCACTTAAACCAAAAAATTCTTCCTTTCCAGCTTAAGGATTGAAGAGCATTAGAAATTTTGTGCAAAATTATATGAAATTATAGACTATTTTTTCAATAGATTTTTGTTACTCTGAATAAAAGAGAAAATTGAGCATTCATGATGAAATATGGTGAAAAATATTCTGTATGAAAAAAAAAAATTGATGGTGATGAGTTATTAAGAAAAAAAGAAAAAGAAAGAAAAGAGGAGTAGAAGAATTTTTGTGCCTCTATTCTGATTCAATCTCTTTAGTTTTGATGTCTCTTCATTTCTTTAAATGCTGTTACACTTTGTTTCTTGTATTTCCCCATCTTTCCATTGTTTGTCCAGCCACATTACAACCATTGTTAAGTCCTTTCGATTCAAGCATGCATGTGCTTCAAGTAGTGGTGATTTGGATAATTGACAAGCATATGGCAGTGATATCTTGATAGGTGAATTTTGAGTAAATTGCTACCCTTAGACACCTAAGAGAATAGAGTGTAAATACTTCCGTTTGTAAGGAAGCTATTGCTTGAGTTCATTATTATCAAATGAAGTTACCATGATGCTTGAATTTCATAAATTTAAGATTGATTTTTCTCTAAGTGATAATATCTTTTTGAATTTGAATTGTTTCATCTTTGCATATCTCCACACACCTCTTTGTTGTGTCCTTGGACTTTCTAACTAGATTATTCCTAGGAACGCAAAAGGCTAAGTGTGGGGGGATTTGATATCACACATATTTATGTTAATTACACCCAT
The DNA here is from genome assembly GCA_037074585.1 of Biancaea sappan. NCBI lineage: Eukaryota > Viridiplantae > Streptophyta > Magnoliopsida > Fabales > Fabaceae > Biancaea > Biancaea sappan. Next base: position 79,665,706 of record CM073492.1, on the reverse strand, counting down.
TTTCTTAGTCTTATTACATATTAATCATAGTTAACTCTCTAATTATTTGATGTTTTGGATTTTATTGGGTCTATATTTCTTATTGATCAAATATGCTTTAATTTCATATTTTTTGCACTTAAAATGATTAAAGACCCACTAATCATACTCTTTGATTTTGCAAATCCGAATTAATTAGAGAATATTTGATGACATGGCGTTGACTAGGAATATTTCTCTAACAATAATGCTGACATGGATGAGTTGCTGGCATAGATCTCTAGGGCTTACTTGGATGCTGACTACTTGCTGACTAGGCGCTGACCTACTGATACGGACATGGGACATATTCTTCTAAAATTCTGACCTGAAACAATGACAGACTTTGCTAAATTTGGTAACTTGCATATCACATAATTCTGTACCTAGAAAGAAGCTTGTTGCCACCCTCTTTCAATGATTTTTCTGCACCATTTTGTTGCCATTTTTAGGGAGAAAGAAACCTTTTCTAAAGTTAAACTAGAAGGCATCTATTACAGGTTATTCCATTAGATTGTAGCTTGTTTCATTTTATTGTATTAGACTTGTTTTTAAACATTCTATTCTAGCAATTTTGTAGGTCCATCTATACTAGTTTTTCTTCTTCTCTGTTTTATGTTCTTGGCTAAATGGAAAGCTAAGTTCTATTGTCTAATTAGTCCACGGTGGAACTGGAGATGTACTTTGAATTCCCTGCATTTATCAGATAAGTTCTTATGTTCTATTTATTTTATTTTTGTCTTCTTGATGGCTCTGAGTTTTTATGCTTAAGTTTTCATCTAATTAGAGTAGCTTAAGTATTATTTCTATATTGAATGTTTAATTTAAGGTTTATGCTTATTATGACCAATTGGTAGAGTAAGTAAGATGAGAATGACTAGTTTAGACGGTAGTCAAACATGACCTTGATTAGGGCTTATTGGGATTTCATTAAGGTTTTGATTTGTGAAGGTTTTCCAAAATCTTAGCTTGATGGGAATCTAGTCCTGGAAAGTTTTCTTGGCATCCTTTTATTTAATCAAATGATGGATAGAACTGTACTAAACATTTAGACAGGAATTAAGATAGATGTATCTCCAAGGAAAGCAGGGCTAATTATGCTTCCCTATTGATATTTGTTTATCATTATATTGCTCTTTTGCTTATAGTGTTATATGCTTTTTAGTGTAATTAGTGTTTATGTGTCTTGAACAATAGATTATTGGTAGAAGTATAGGCTCGATGTGAGAGAAAGATATAGGGATCACTGTACTGCAAAAATTGCCACATTTAATTCTAGGCAATTTGACAACTATACGTGGCGTGAGCCAGGCAACTAGCCACCACTGTAAATGAGCTCAAAAGCCAATGTTATGGTAATCTCCCTTCTCAACCAATAGTCAACCCTAGAGTAAATGTGAGTGTCATTTCCCTAAAAAGTGACAAACAAGTAGTAGGTCCAGCCCCACATAAGAAAAAAATTAGATGGGCAAAGACAACCTTATTCCCTTTTAAGAAATATAGAACAAAAAGATAAGGATGATGAAGTAGTCCCAAATAGACCACTACCCTTTCTAAGGAAGTTAACCTAATCTAAAGTCTCTAAAGTTGAATTAGACAAAGAAATCATGGAGACATTTAGGAACGTGACAATAAACATACACTTAGTGGAGGCAATTAAGCATATCCCCTAGTATATTGCGTTTCTTAAGGAATTGTGTGCCCACAATATATGGCTAAAGGGAAATGAAAAAGTCATCTTAGATAAAATGTGTTAGCATTAATCCAACCACCAATGGCCCTTAAGTGTAAAGATCCAAGCACTTTTATCATCTCATGCACGGTTGGATGACGAAGTAGTTCCAATTAGACCATTACACTTTCCGAGGAAGTTGACCCAATCTAAAGTCTCTAAAGTTGCATTAGACAAAGAAATGATGGAGACTTTAGAAAGGTGGAGATAAACATACACCTATTGGAGACAGTTACCTAGATCTCTAAGTATGCCAAGTTTCCTAAGGAATTGTATACCCACAAAAGGTGGCTAAGGGAAAATGAAAAAGTCAGCTTAGGATAAAATGTATCGGCATTAATCCAACCACAAATGGCCCCTTGTAAAGATCCAAGCACTTTTATCATCCCATGCACGATTGGACATAAGGAGTTTCCTAACACCATGCTAGACTGAAGAGCTTCCATAAATGTCATGCCTAAGTTTATGTACCAAACTTTGCAAATTGAGACCTTTTTTATATAAGTGGTGGTGCAGTTAGCCAATGGAATCACAACATATCCATCTGAAGCATTGGAAGATGTCTTCATAAGGGTAAAATATTTTATCTTCCCTAAGATTTCTACATTCTTGAAAATTTTAGTACTCTTGGATAGGCACCATTAACACTTGGTAGACCCTTTTTGAAAACTACAAAAACCATTATCAATGTGCATGATGGTACTCTTTCCATGGAGTTTACTAGCAATAAAATTCATTTTAACATTTTAGGGCATTCCATGGGAGTACCTTCTATTATGCATTATGTTAGTTTCATTGAGTTATTAGTGGATTGTACTGACTTTGAAATTGAAATAGTCTCAAAATTCATATAAATTTCTAAGTTTATGGATGATTTTTATTGTGATTGTTTTGGGTTTGATATTTTCCAAGCATTCATTGAAATATGTTTTAAGTCTTGGAAATTTTGATTTTCCCAAAACTAATTTTAACGAGTCTGATTCTGATTCTAATTCTGCCTATTTGTTTTGTACATTATAATCCTATTTTTGTTGCTCTTGATTTTGATTCCATTTCCATTTTTTTTAATTTAGATCCTTTTTTAGATGATAGCTTTACATTTTGTTTTAGATAGTAGTTTGAATAGTATTTTCAATTCTTATTTTGTTTTGAATAAAAGTTTTAATTTTAACTCTTTTTTAGACAACATTTTTTTTATTTTGAATTCTAAAATAGATAGTAGTTCTTTTTCTTTTGCTTTTTGCTCTAACCCCTCCATGGTAAGAGCTGCTTTTTTTTTTTTGAGTAGGTGGATGCTACAACATTAACTCTTTCCATCATCCAGCCAGTTGCTTTGAAGAAAAACTTTTAGAAGAAGCCAATGCCACAAAACAGGAAGAACCAAAAATGGCTCTCCCCACGATGATAAGGCTGTTTCTTTTCCCTTCTCTTTTTAAATTTCTTGTCCTTTGTTTTATTATGATGATACTTGTTGTTAACATTGAGGACAATGCAAAATTTAAATGTAGCAGGGAGGGGGGAAAGAGGGGGAATGAAATAACTTTGAATTGTCATGTGCTTTTACAATTTTTCTATTGTGTTTTATGTGCCTTTTGTCATGTTTTAGCTTTCTTTTCTTCACTTTTTGGAGCTTTTAGCATGAGTTTTGGTGTAGATTTTAGTGTGTTTTTTATGAACTTCTTGTGTGAATTATGAATGATTGGATAGTCAACTTTAAAATGTTTTAGCATGTGAAAATGTAATCTTGTCTTCCTAAGAGTTGAAGTATAATGGCAATGATTTTGATTTCAATGGGTTTTAGTAGTAGTCTTTTAACCATGAGGATTTTTTATCCTATAATTCTAAATGTTATTCTTGTGGTATGCATTCAACTATCATGATTTTCACTCTAGAACTTGTCCTGAATCTTAATTGAGGCTACAACATATGTGAAGGCTTGGAAATGATTTTGACATTCCTTTGTGTTAACCATTTAGCCAAAAAGCCATCCTATATGTTTGTTTCCATTGTATGCCACTTTATGCCTTGTTTCCTTTTGTTTCTTGGATTTTTTCACCACTTCCTACCCTCAAACCAGAAATTTTTCCATCCTAACTTGGGAGGTGAAGAGCATTTAAAATTTGTATAAAGATATTGATGTGATGCTAAATTTTATGAGTTATGGGATGTTCTACAATGATTTTCTCTACTCAAAGTGAAGAAGAAAATGAAGATTCTTGATGAAAACATCTTGTTTGAAAAAAAAAATAGTAGACAAAATTTTTATGCCTAAGTTTGTATGATTAATTTCTTGTATATTTAGTAGTTGATGCTCTTCATTTTCTAAAGTTTGTCCTCACTTTTTTTTCCTTGTATTTTTCCCCATCTTTCCATTGTTTTCCTACCCATGTTACACCTTAGTAAAGTCCTTTTGACTCAAATGTAACACCTACAATTTTTGGGTGTTAGTGCAATTGGATTTTAATAGGTATTTGAATGTAGGGAAAGTTTTTTCATTTGCATAGTGAAGGAATAAGAGGTTAGAGGTGGCATCTTGGGCAAAATAATGATTGATAGAGGATTAAGCAAGTGTACACATGTCATCGACGAAGTCAGATGATTACTAAGTCCAAGGAGGGATTAAAATGTTATAAGGATAAGTATGGGTACCTTTTGGTAAAATGAGAAACTAGTGATGAATTTTTTGTGTAGTGCCTAGAGTGAAAGAAATACCTGAGTTGGAGAAATGACATATTTGCCATTACTAACAATGACCAGGGGTTGACCCAAGGGAAAAATAATAATATCTCTCCCTAACCCTCACATACCTCCGTCCTCTCTCTCATTCCTCTTCACCTTTCATCAACTCTCCACAACCAAGCCACTACCCAAGCTTTCAATCATCATTCTCCGACCAAGGTTCAAGTCTCCAACGACCAACCACTACTGGAAAAGTAAGGAATTAAGGTACACATCTCAATTTCCTAATTTTTCTATTGTTTTCAGATTTTTAAGGAATGGGGGTCAAAGTGGGCTTGTTTGTGAGATTTGGAGCTTGGGTAAAGTTTAGAAACCTTCTTTAATGATTTGATAATGAATTAAAAACAATAATTGATAGGAAAATCAACATTAAAGATGGGATTAATGGATATGAAGCCAAAAGGGAAGAGTTAGGATTTTAGAAGGGATTTTGATGATTGGAATCCGAAATCTTGATAATAACTTGAGATTTAAGTGTAGTTTTGATTCCTAAACATCAATAATGAAAACATGGAAGAAATTATGAGAAAGGATAGAGATTTTAGGCCATTTGTGCATGTTGGTGAATTACAGTGCACCCAAGGCATCACAGAAAAAGAGAGCAAGGGTGGAGTTGCCTGAGGCCTTAGACCAAGGTGCCACACAAAAGAGAGCAAGGGTGCAGGTGCCCAAGGCACTAGGTGTGGCACCTCAAATGCCACCACCTGTAAGGGGACCTGAGGCCAATTAAGAGGTGCCCAAGTCTAATGCCCTAGAGGTGGTTTAGGAGTGATGTAGCGCCATAAACATTGTTTGATGCTTAGTTGATGTGATTTACGAGAGCTAGGAGTGCTTCAATCCCAGGTGAGGAATCTAGTCTTATCATGGTTGCTTTATTTCATATGATTTTTTTCTAAAATTATATAAAATACAATCTTGTGAGTGAATGTTGTTATGTTTAGCATACGTTAAAAGACAATTATATGTGAGTAATAATTCACATAGTGTGCCAATAATGACAATAAAATAAATATACTGGTGATGTTTGCTTGGTGTGAAAACACCCTTGTAGGTGTATGTTGTTGTAATACCCTAGATAATATGGTATAGTTAAAGTACATAAATTCGTGAGAGTGAAATTTTTTTTCTTTTTATGAATTTAGGAGTTTAAATTAGAGAGATGAGGGATCCTAAAGTTTAATAAGGACTAAGACTTGCCTTGGTCAGGTAAGATTGCATTGGGATAAGGAAGCATATGTATTGAGTGTAGGAAGTACATTCAAGGACTAAAGTGAAAAGAAAAAAAATATGGAGTACCCTTGAGGAAGACTAAATAGGAATTGAGAGGGAGAATGGGTTAAATGAGGATGAAATTAAGAGATCTGTACCTTAAAGAGGATGGATTAGAGTCTAAAGTGGATTTTGAGACACCAAGAGGGAGTAAAGTGAACAAATGCGGGATTTTTTCATTTTAGTGAAAATGGGATGTGATGTTGTGTATTTTTATAGAAGTGTATTTAGGTGCCCTGATTATGATTAAGCTCTTCCAAATTCCTTGCAAGTCCTATTTCAACTTGTGTTCAAGAAGGACCAAATTGAAAGAGAAGGTGGTGAGCCCTACATATACTTTAATTTAAACACACAACCCTCATTTTCTTCCTATTCACTTGCTCTTCCCCTATCTCACGCATCTCTCTCCCTCTCTTTAGGCAGCCACTCTCATGCCTTCCTCACCAACATCCAACCATGCAAGTTGCTTGAGGAAGAAAGCTATTGAGCTTAGGAAGATTCGTAAGCAAAGTGTTTTTCTTCTTCATCTTCCTTTTCTTCTAAGAAGAAAACCCTAGGTTTTAGGATATTTCTTTATGAATTCTTAAGGGCTGAAAATGAATGGTCTAACCTTGTTAGTGTGGTATTGTTGTTTCGAATTAATGATGGAGAAACCCCTTGTTAATTGTAGTTCAATATCTAAGAGAAAATTTGAGTTGTTGAAAGGATGAAATTGAAGATTATTTCCTGAATCTTTCCCTCGTGTATATGGCTTCAAATTTAGGAGTTTTAGGGCTGTTTATAGTGTCTTTAGCATACCTAAAAACATCCTAGAGGAACCCATGGAAGATTGGGACTAAAAGAGGGAGGTTTGGCCAAGGATGAAGCCATTTTTAGCTCTATCCATGGCTGCTCAATAGTGTGGTACCAATGCGCCAACCTTGACACCCAGGTGCCAAGGTCTTGTAGCTAAGGGGCTTAGGGACGAAGGGTGTGGAGCCCAAGCACCACCCTTGGCATAAATGAGGCTGATATGTTGGCTTGTTCTGACTTAGTTTCCAAATAGTCATAACCCTTTCATTCAGACTCTGTTTTGAGCAAAACATACATCATTGGAAAGATATTTGAGTCTAGTTTCTAATGATATAAGTTACATTTATTATTTTTTTACTGTTTAAGAGTTATGACAAAAGGAGTAATCAAAGGTTAGAATTAATGATAAGGATTTTCTTATTTTGTGACCTTGACATGTTAATGCATGGCTATCTTATAAGGATGAATTCTTTGTTGTGACTTCCACGTCTTTTGAAGATGGAATGACTAGCTTTCAGTATTGGTAAGGGATTTCTCTACCATGTCTCTTTGGTCTTTATTCCAAAGAATATTTATTTGTGTCATTGGTGATATGCATGAATTATTTTGATATAGTAGTATAAAGGTATGCGAGTACATATGTATGAAGTCCATCATGTATGAGATATGTTGGGTGAAATCAATTGTAAGCATGGAAAATAAGTAGCTAGCTCACTTTTGGAGTTTCTTTCACGTCTCTTAAGTTGCATTAAAAAGTACATTTATTATGTATTATGATGAATAAAAAGTGTAGAGATCTAGGGGCTTGTTTAACCTAGCTTATAAGCATATCTTGATGCTACACTAATTATTGTGTGCATGTATAATGTGCCAGTAGAATAATTAAATGCTTGGGTGCTTAGATTAACTACCATGGAAGAGGAGAAATAGTATAGAAAAGAGAGTGGGATTGTTCATAGGGAATTTCTTGATGCTTGTTAACCTTGGAGTATGAATATCTTGATTATATTTTGTAAAGAATATTCATGATGGGTTATATTTGTGCATTTTGGTTTATGTGTCATAAGAGTAGTATGGCTCCTTACTAATTATAAATTGTGACTTTATGCCAGAAACTTACGACATCATATTGGGGAGTGATAAGTCAATTGGCCTATAGGCTTGGAGTACTTCTTTAATGTAGGATGTACTTTTCATTTTTACATCCATAAGTCTTGAGTGGAGATGTGAACTCACTTGGTTATATGACATTAGGAGTGCGAGGTGACTTCCTCCTTATAGGAAGTAGTTAGGGATCCTTATGCTTAGGACTGATGATGGTCGATTGAGTGTATTGGTTTTGTTAATGAACAGTTTGTGGGGTGATGTGATATCCCCTGGGATATTTATATGCCATTGAGCATAGAGATCTATATGCCATCAAGCAAATAGAGATTAATTTGCTTACGTGTAAGGGGATTAAATTGCCTTTGGGCAATGAAGATTAAATTGCCTTTGAGCAAATAGAGATTAAATGGAGATTTACTTGCCTGCATGTAAGAGGATTGATTTGCCTTCGAATATGGAGATTAACTTCCCCTTGCTCATAGACATAATATCACTGGGAGATAATTGGAGATTAAATAGAGATTAACTTCCTTTTAGGCATGGAGATAATTGTAACACCCTGGGAGATTTTTATTTGAGTACATGCACATGGAAGAGTTAATTTTCTTTTCTATGGTTATTTATTTCAATTGTGTGTCCTTGCACTGGTATTATTTTTGTTGTTACGGTTTTATTGATTTATGGAGTTGGAGACATCCTATTGAAATCACGTATGAAGGAGATGCAATTTCCTTCTCATTGGAATTAATTATATTTAAAAGAAGAGAATATTAATTATTTTCTTGCCTTCTTGGGTTGATGATATTTTTTTTTTCTGAGGATGTTATGCTAAATGCTTGGTTGCAAGGACTAAAACAAATAGATTTAATTTTGGAGTTCATAAATTTTAATGGAATCCTTGAGTGTGTCTTTGGGTTTGAGAATGTATCAAGAAATTGCCTAAGTATGGGAGAAGGCAAAATATCTATGACTAAGGGAGTTTGTGGTCTTTTACCATAGGAGGTTAAGGGCATTTTTGTCCACCCAAGACCAAAATTTAATTAAAAGCCTGTTCCCCTTTCTTTCCCATCCTCCAGCCTAAAAACACATAAACTTTAGTGTGAAGTTTTCTCTTCTCTTCTCAGCCAAATCTCATTCACAAGGCCATCATAGTTCAAATTTCTTGCTTGCTTGCTATGCTTAAGGGGACTTTAGGTCTCTAGTGCTGATTTGAGAGTTGTGTTAAGTGTTTCATCACTTCTCTTTTGATTTGATTCTTCTTCCAAACCCTTGTTGGATTTTCGTTGGTTGAGAGGCTGAGCTTAATATTCTGTAGAAAGGTTATTTTACTCTCTTGATGCTTGGTTTGCATATCTTGAAAGGAAGATAATTGAACATGTGGAGAATATTGTGACCAAAGTCTTTTAAAATCTATCCTTTAGAACACTCTTAAGGCTTTGCTCATTTTGCTTGAAGTTGTGTTTCTTTTTAAGTATCCATAGAGTTTTAAAACCACCCAAGAGCTCTATGACTCAAGCCTAAGTGAAGTTTTGCAAATGATCAAGATTTAAAGGAGGACTTTTTCTCTTTTATTTTTTGAAGTTTGTTGGCAACTAGTCGACCATCGTGGAGGGAGTAGACGACTGGCTGCCTTTTTGTGCATTGTCTAGTTTTGGGCAGAGATGCACCAATTGACCGGTTGCCCTCTAGGTGATTGAAAATTTCCTACTGATGTAATGGTTGACTGGTAGATGACTCCTAGTTAACCAGTTTCTGTTTGTCATTATACAATTTTAATTAATTTGGGCCATTAAGGGTAAATTAGTTGGCTACTCTCTGTCCAATCCTATTATTTTGGAATCAATCAATTGCCAGAGAGAAGTAGCCAATCGGTTGTTTCCTAATAACAATGAGGATTTCCAATTAATTATCATTTCATGTGCCTTACATTAAGGGATCAATTCTAAAACTTTAGATACCTAAATTCCTTTTGAATCGTTTCATACGGTAAAATATAGCTTCGGTAGAGGTAAGTAAACAACCTACTCAAGTATAAATTAAATTCCTAAGTTGAATTGTGTATTGTGTGGAGAACACCAAGTGATTGAACATGGAAAAAGAGAGGAGAAATTCTATAATTTGCATGTTGTAGTTTACCATAGAGTGTGTTTTAGAGTTTGGGATCTTGAATGGTAATTGTGTGTATATTAGTGTTGCTTTTGTATATGTTATTAAATTTATTAGAGTAATTATACCTTGAGCCTTGATGGTTCAGTGTGAGAATAGTGGGTTAGACCCATGGGAGTCTTGGAGAATAATTGCCTACATGTAAGGGGATTAGAATGCTTTTGAGCATGGAGAACTTGCCATTAGGCATGGAAATTGAATTGCCTATGGGTATGGAGACATTGCCATTAGGCATAGAGATATATCTGCCTTGAACATAGATTAATTCCCTTGGGCATGGAGGTATATCTGCCTTTAAATAGATATTTAATTTCCTTGGACATGGAGGTTTAATCATTTTGGAGTGGAGAGAGTTTATTGTTATGAACAAAGGAATATAATAATGCTTTCAAGCAGGAAGAGGTGGATGCTTAGCGCTCTGTCATACTTTAATCACTTGTGTTTGGTTCACTAAGATTATTATCTCTTGCTATTGTTTTCCATGTTTCAAAGTCCGTGAACATTGAAGAACATCCACACAAGGAGTAACAAAGGTTCGAGTGATCCAAACCACCTAATTCTTAGGTTGGTAAATCTCTTTTGGAGTCACCCTTGGAAATTCTTCTGTAATAGCTCTGTAGTCCAATAGGACCAATTATGAAGGCTATTTTGGGATAACATTTCTTTTTTATTTGTTTCTGTATATTCCTTGAGTTGTTCTAATATATGAATAGATAAAAACATAGGAGATAGCCATGTTGTGGCTCATTTCATTAAATTTATGTATCAAATGCTTTGCATTACACTTATAGAGTATTTCATGGTCTTGGTTTGATGGATGGAGTGTGGTGAAATTCACCCTCTTTTTATTTTATTAATGTTTTTATCTTATGAGTTGAAACTATAAGTTAGGCTTACATCCGTGGGAAGTACCCACGTGTCGTGCTAGTCACGAGCCCTGGAGTTGAGTTGTGATAATAATATAAGTCAGGAGATAATATCAGCCCAAGAGCCGAGAGGCAATCACAGCTTATGATTAGGAAGGTAATGTCACCCTATAAGCCAGGGCAATGATATTTGCCTATGGGCTAGGAGACAGTTCTTGATTAGGAGCTTACTATAGCCTTTTTGCCATAGACTATTATGGTTTTCAGGGCATAGAGATGTTATCTATGTGGATTGCTATATATATAAATTTATACATTAACCTGCATAGTTGTAATGGAGTTCCACTAGAATGTGTTGCTTGTTAGATAGAGATGTTATCTATGTGGATTGCTATATATAAATATTTGTATTAAATTGTATGTTTGTAAAGGAGTTCCATTAGCATGTGTTGCTTGGAGTAGTTAATAGCCTATGGGCTAAATCATTATTATCCTACATATTAGGAGGTACTGAGTGACCTTTAGACTAGGAGTTGTGAAATTTAGATTTGGAGATGTATGCTCGATGTCAGACTGTATGTGTGGATGAATTATTTTGATATGGTAATATAAATGTATGTGGGTACACACATATGAAATCCTTCATGTATGAGATATGTTGGTTGAAATTAATTGTAAGCTTGGAAAGTGAATAGCTAGCTCACTTTTGGCATTTCTTTCACATCTATTAAGTTGCATTAAAGAATACATTTATTATGTATGATAATGAATGAAAGTGTGGAGATCTAAGGGCTTGTTTACACTAATTATTGTTGTAATAGGCCAGTAGACTAATTAAATGCTTGGGATCTTAGATAGGCTACCATGGGAGAGGAGAAATGTTATAGAAAGGAGAGTGAGATTATTCATAGAGAATTTCTTGATGCTTGTTAACCATGGAGTGTGAACATCTTCATTACATTTTGTAATGTATATTCATGATGGTTTATATTTGTGCATTTTGGTTTATGTGTCATGGGAGCGGTATGGCTCTTTACCAATTATATATTGTGACTTTATACCAAAGATCTTACGATATCATGTTGGGGAGTGATAAGTCAATTGGTCTGCAAGCTTAGAGCACTTCTATCGTGTAGGATGTACTTTTCATTTTTACATCATATAAATCTCGAGTGGAGATGTGAACTCACTTGATTATGTGACGTTAGGAGTGTGAGGTTACTTCCTCCTTACGGGAAGTGGTTAGGGATCCTTGTGCTTGGGACTGATGTTGGACAATTGTGTGTGTTGGTTTTGTTAATGAACGATTTATAGGGTGATGTGATATCCCCTATGCAATTTATGTGCCATCGAGCAAATAGAGATTAAATGGAGATTAATTTGCCCACGTGTAAAGGGATTAAATTAACTTTAAGCAATGGACATTAAATTACCTTCGAGCAAATGGAGATTAAATGGAGATTTAGTTACCTACATGTAAGGGGATTGATTTGCCTTCTGGTCAAATTACTTTAGATTTGGAGATGTATGCTCGATGTCAATCTGTAAGTATGGATGTTAAGAGTTGCTATATTGGAGATCAAGATTGCCTGAGCAATCTAATGTACCCGGTATATTCACATAAGACTATTATCGAGTTATTTTTTTACATACTTAGCTAGTATGTGTCTTGGAGTAAGATTTACTCAAATCAATTGTTATTGTGGGGACAACAAACTGATTAGAGATAAGGAAAATGGGATTGTTTACTCACTAAGATGTTTATCTCACCCTCTTGTTGCTTTTCCTTGCAGGTTGCATTCTTCGTGATACCGTTATGTGAGGAGTATTTGAGGTTTAAGGCATTTAGTTCCTTCTTGTAGAAGTTCAAAGCTTAGTAGTTGGTATGTTGTTATAAGCTCTGTAGTCAACTAGAACACCTAGGAAGGAGGGGTTGCATGTAGGGAGTTTCCAATATGTCATCTTTATTTTTAATTCTACATGTTTAATTAATTATTTATATAATTATACACGTTACATGTTGCATAGGAACTAGGGATTAGGAGAATTAGGCAGCACAAGAAATTATCCCTATGTCGTGTCAGTCACTTGCTTGGATTTTAGGTCATGACAATTGTTGTATATGAAATATAAAAATACATAAGACTATGCATCATGCACTTAGCATAAGAAAAGTATATGAGTGGAAAATAGTGAATATGTAAATGATGAATTTATGGCTAAGATTATAAATGGGGATCTAATTTGGGCATAAGTAGGAACTTAGGTTGATGTCTTTAACTAAATTTTAAATGGGATGGCAATATGAGGTCCAGGTTGTGAAAGCTATAATAGGCTATATGATCCTCCTGAGGGGCCACATCATGGCAAGTAGGGCCTGACTGAGAGATGCTATGGGAGGCTATTATACTATCTCAAAGGGTGACTTATCAGTGATGCATCTATTTGATTTGGAGCTTATTGCAGCGAGTTTGTTGTCTGCTTACATTTGTTTAGGGTTGTGATATTATTTGTTCCATGGAGATTAAGATCCATGGGAGCGTAGACCCTTGTTGATAAAGCCTTAAGAAACAAAATCATGAGGATGCAGTCCCATGTAATGAAACTTTTGAGCAGTACATCTGTGGGAATGAAGACCCCCTTGATGAGGCCCTTGAGTGAATCTTTCGTAGGAATGAAGACCTATATAGAGTAATCAAGATGTGTACTATAAGTATACATGGGACTTGGGTGTGCCCATTTATGTGTGGAAATGATGACGTGTATGATTTGGGACGAGTTTAAGTTAGGCATATATATATATATATACCTTTGTGCTAGGTTATATGCTATAGTTATTTCGTGGGTTAGCATGATGTTGTATGTGTGCAGTTGTATGTACATGTTCCTAGGTTCATGCATAATTTTATGTACTTCTGTTGAGTATGCATAGTTGTATATATTTAATAGGTAGAGCTATTTTTGGTGAGTAATGGATGAGACTCATCACCTCACAATTGTAGGTATAGAAGAACGATTAGTTCGTTGACTTGCAAATCAAGGATACCTTTCCCTTGCTTGGGGCAAGGTAATTTTTATTTGTTTTTGAGTTAATCTTTCTAAGAAGCTCTATAATTAGGTCGGCCAACCTGGTTTTATTTATAAATAATAGGCGTTAGTGAGAGCTAAAGTAGGCTTGTGGCGGTGTAAGTGTTACATCGTCCGCGTCGATTAAGGCCCGAATTCGGGTTGTGACATCAAGCATGCATGTTATGTAAGTAATGGAGATTTAAATGATAAACTAGCCTATGGTAGTAATGTTGTGATAGGCTGATTCTGAGTGAATTATTACCCTAAAACACTTGAGAGAATAGAGAGTAAACACTTACCTTGTGAGGAGATTACTTACTTGAATCCATTCTTATCAAATGAAGTTGCCATGATGCTTGAGTTTTGGAAATTTAAGATTGATTTTTTCTAAGTGCTAAAATCTTTTCAAGTTTGAATTGTTCCATTCTTGCATGTTTCCACACACTTTTTCTTGTTGTGCCTTTTGGTTTTTTGATTAGATTTTGCCCAAGAGTGCCAAAGGCTAAGTATGGGGGGCATTTGATACCACATTTTAATGTTAATTACATCCCTTAACTTAGTTCTTTGGCTATTCAATCATTAATAACTTTATGATTTTATGTAAGTTTGGTAATTATTAGGTCCAAATTAATTATAGAGTTGATATACATTAAATTTGTAGTTTGATAACCTTAAATGATTAGTGTCATGCCTTAAAATCCAAGCATGTGACTAGTGTAGACGGTGCCTAACCCACACCCCCACAAGCCTATCTTTATTCCAACCCATATACACTCACTAACTCATTAAGTTTTTGTTTTAAACAAATTAAACCATTATACACTAATAATGAATTACACATGGAGATTATCCTTTTTCTCATAAATGCACACACCACAACTTTCCATTCAACATAGCAAAACCATGACCTACCTGATTATAGAACTTTTCTATAACTCTTACTAAAAGAAACATATACTACACATTACCGTACCTCGGACGACAAGGGAGGTATCCACAACACATGCGTCCTTGAACGGTGAACGCCTCTTTACATGAAACTGCGATGGGGTGAGTTTGATCTACTTGACTCACAATAAATAGCCTAGCTTAACAAGAATATGTAGTGATACATGCCATAGAGTAAACATAAATGTATAAGTGTGCATCTAAATTATGATCTTGAGTGAATGAACTTTCATCATATCAATATGACAGATAATAAAATGTATCCAAATCTCCATATGACTAATTTTTATATTATTCATGACCTAAAAACCAACTCATGCTAAGATCATATTTTCACTCCAATGATTATGAATATAGAATACCATACAAACATTCATCATATGGAAACACATACCTACCAATCATATCATCGATGCATAAATCCACAACACAATGCATTTCAAGTTCTATAAAATTAAACCATCAATCTAGAAGAAGTGATCATAATATAAAGTCATATTATTTTATTGAGACATGCTTCATAAGTATGCACAACATTTCACCTTAATGAAGTATAAATAGGAGGGCCACACATGCTTCCTTTAATGATGCCATGAATTATAGCGGAGAGGGCCCCATAAGCTTTTTCCTATGTTCCTAATTTACATTTATTTGAGAGGGCCACACAGGCTTCTCCCTAGGTTGCCAGTAAATACAATATATGCATAGGTTATGTTCTTAAAGGGCCACACAGGCTTCTTAGCTTTTCTCTCTTTGTCCACAGTGGAGAGGGCCATACAGACTCCTCACCATAAGTATTAGTCATAGTGCGATAGGGCTACTCAACCCTTTGTAGTATCACTAGTATGTATAGTCCCATCACGAGCCAAGTAGGTTTTTCACATAAGGTGATCAGTCATAGCGCGATAGAGTCATAAACTCTTCATACAACCACTAATCTAGTCATATCCATAGGCCATCTATGCTTTTATATTATTTGGTTAGCCATTGTACGATAGAGTTGTAAACTCTTCGAGCTATCACTAACTCATCCATGATTAATTTACCTCATTAGTAACTACCTCTAACACACAAAGAATTTCATCTCACATAATGGAAATAAAACATTAGATGCAATATGACAAAGAGCTATTTGACCATATTATGCAACTCATCACACAATACATATTAACAACATAAAGGTATAGCACATCATCCATTCAACATCTCAAGGTAGCTAAAAGCCATTCCCATAGTCATTCTAGGACTCTTCCACATTACACCTCTTCTTGCAATTGTGGTCATCCATGGTGTTACTAGGAAGGTTATATGATCTTTTTTTTCCCATTACTTCAAATGCACACAAGTTTTGTTTAAACAAATGAAATACGTATGTACCTAGCATGCTTGTATACCTGATAACATGCATTTTTCCATTCATAGTCCCTATCTTAGTCCTTATAGCCTCTTTAATATTTCCAATTCTTGAATTTTATTATATTTTTGGATTTATTAGGTATAAAGTAATTATATAATTAATATGCTTCAATTTCATAATTTTATCCCAATTAATTCAATTGTGTATTTTTGCAGAAAATTAATTAGAGAATTTTTATGATGACGTGCATGGCAGTTATTGTGCGCTGACATAGTGCCACCTAGATGGTGATATGGCAAAATTAGTGATCAGGCATTAACCAGCTGACTGGACTTATGGGACCCACATATTTGTATTGCTGAGCCAATTCGCATAAAGTTGCAATCTGATCTCTTTCCTTTCATGCGTAGAAAATGCAAGGTCAGGAATTGCAGCATTCATAAGTCAGAAAATTAGCAAGTTTAAGTTGGACTCCTTACATGTGAATGAAGAAGCCATCAACTAGTAGAAGAAAGAAACAAAAGCAAAATTTCACTAACCAAATATGCTAATGAAGAATGAAAGCAAGTAGCAGAAAATATCAAGTTAAAGTCTGAAATTTTTGCATGTGCAAAGGCTAGAAGTCATAAAATACATTGGCAAGTGGAAGATTAATTTCTTCACATGTGAAGTACCAAAAGAAACGACAATTGCCACCAACCAACATCTAAAAATAGCCAAATTGGAAGTCAAAAGTAGCATGCAATCAAATATCAGAAAATCTTTAAAAGGACAACACACTAAATTGACCAGACTTATGATTTGGTCCTTCTTTCTTGTCTGAGCTTAAAAAGGCACTTCAGGTCCAGTTGAAGTGTTAGATTTCATCACCTTCTTCCACCAATTTTTTAGCTTAGTTTTTCATACATTTTTCCTTTCCTTTATTTTCACTTTAGTCTATATGAATGGCTAGAACTCTTATGTAACTGGAGAATGTATCTTGAATCTTTGGATCAATACAGATAAGTTTCTAGTTTCCAATCCTATTTCATTTTTGTTCCATAATTGCTCTTATTCTTGTGTTTATTCTTGCTGTGATATGACTTGTTTAAACATGAGTTATGTTGTGTAATTTTTATTTGAGAATTGATCTTGCTGTATGGACATGTATGCGATTGTTGTGTATGTGTAGTGAGTTAAGATAGAAATGGCATGTCAATATTAGATTGCGGAGGCATGATTCAGTTAAGGCTTAAACGAATTATATTATGTTGTGATTAGTGAAGATTTCCCTGATTATGATTCTGGCATAGTTCAATCTTGGAAGATCTTCTAGGAATTCTAATTGAAAACTGAATGGTATGATTAAATCAAAACAAGCCAAGAATTTGATAATGATAGATTCAAACTCTAGGTATTGAATGACTAATTACATGTTTGTGTTATTGTGTTCTATTCTGTGTTGTTATTCTGTATTTATTAGTTTTCATGTTTTAATTTTGTATTTAATCCTGTCAACAAAACCCCTCTTTTTTAATCAGTAGGTAATTAGTGTAATTACAGTTTGAACAAATAATTATGCAATTGGAAGCAAGGCTCCATGGGTGAATACGACCTAGGAAAACTATTATATTGCAAATTGTCACAGAACCTAATTATAGGTTGTTTGACAACCATAGTGGCATGAACCAGAATTTTGGCGCTATGAACATACATCATATGCTGATCATCTCACTGGGCCAAGCCATCATTGAAGTGTGAAATTTGTATTTGCTTTGATTGCTTTCTTGATAGGATTGGTTGCCTCAAATTCTTTTTTCTCAAGTTCGATAATAGTTTTTATTTGTTATCAAGACTTAGTGGGAGACACGAAAGATAAAAGAAAGGCATGGATCATGTGAAGCAATAGTAATTCGTTTTATATGTGGACTACACAGAAAGAGGAAGTGGAAAAGCTAGAATAAAGAGGAAGTGGAATACATGTCATCTGGCTTTAGTTGAAATTGTGGACAACACCTTCAAAGTTATTTACTTTTCATTTAGGTCCATAAAATTTTCAAAAAATTTTTTAATAATAATTTTCAATTTTCCATTTTCATTAATTTTTATTTTTTTCAGTTGTTTATTTGGTTCAAAAAAATTTTCTTTTCTATTTTTTTAATGTTTTTCTTTATTTTTTTTATTTCTTGTGATTTTTGGTTTGATTTTTGTATACATTTTATTTGAGTTCTATTTGTTGTTTTTCTGTCTCCGACTTGTGAATGATTTTTCCAAAATAAAATTAGAATTTTTTGAGATAATTGATTTTTGGGAGTTTTTCATAAGTTGGGCATAAAAACAATAGAAGTGTCATTTTGTGTTTTCTTTCTAGATTTTATCTTTTCTAGTCTAGAATCAAAGTTTCATTCTTGTTTTGGCATTAATTTTAGTGAGTCAGATTAGGAATTTACCCATGGATCTGTATAGCTTTGAAAATAGATTAGAAAACATAGCATCCATGTTAAAGTACTTATCCTTTGGTCAAGTGCAAGAGCCACCTTTCCCTCCTCCATTTGTAAGTGGCTTAGATTCCTTCACCACATATAGGACAGACTAATATCCACAATTCCAAAAAAGTACTGAGTCCTATGTAGGAATCTTTCTTGGCTAAATGCAATTTCAACAAGATCCCAATAGTCCATGTTTGACACATACCCCACAATATACCATCCTAAATATGATCTAGGTATGAGAGCTCATTTCATTCACCATGATTGAGGACTTCATGCCCCATATCACAGTGATGAACCCCCTCCAACCACCCTTACTAAATTTGAGCAAAATTTAGAAGACTTGGCCACATATATCTTGCAGTTCCAATAGCGGACTAAGGTGAGCCTTCAAAGTTTGGAAACTCAAATAGGCCAACTAGCTAGTAATATTGATGAGTTGATCAATCAGAGGTCTAGTAGTAGTTTTCCTTCTCCAACTATGGCCAATCTAAGAGATGTTGACAGTGTCATTTTTCCAAAGAATGACACACAGATAGATGGTCTAGCCATCCAACCTGAGGTCATAGAATTTGAGCTAAAAAAAGAGATTATGAGAGGTTGAGATAGAGGTAGACACACAAATGTTAGAGAATGAGTCTATGAAAGATTTTAATTATGACTGTCATACTTGCCAAGCATGTATAGAAATAGAAAAAGCTTTGAATTTTGGCAATTCTAATTTTGTTAAACATGAGCATTATGCATTTGCACCTGAATTTGTACATGAAACTAAATCTACATCTGCATCGTACCTACCTTCACATCAGATTCTGCACCTGAATTTAATGCAGTTGAATCTGAATGTGCATATGAATCTGAATCTGATTTCAATTCTCCCTTTATTTCTGTTGTAAATTCTTATTCTAGTTCTATTGTTTTTAATTTTGTTGTAGATGATAGTGTTAAATTAAATTATGTTTTAGATAGTAATTTAGTTTAAAATAATTTTAGTGTAGGCAGTAATTTTAATTTTGAATTAATTTTTAGAAAGAGTTTCAATTTTAATTCTGCTTTAGATAATAGTTCTCTTTTTGTTTTAAATTGTAATTTAGTTAGTCATTCTTCTTTCATTTCTTTTAGTTTTCCTTTTTGTTCTTACCCCTCTATGGCAAGCAGAGCTTCTTTTGTTTTTCTTCAGGTTGGTGATGACAAATTAATTCTTTCCATTATACAATCTGCTGCTGAGAAAAACTTTTGGAAGATGCCAATGCCACACAATTAGAAGAAGCGGAAAAAGTGCACCACTTCTCATAAGGTTGTTTCTTTTCCCTTTTATCTCTTTTATTTTCATGTCGTCTGTATATTAGATAATATGTGCTGATAATTGTTTGCATTGAGGATATTGCAAAATTTAAGTGTGTTTGTTGGGGGGGGGGGAGAATGAGATAGTCTTAATTTTTAAATTTCATGCAATTTTAAAAATTTTTCTATTATGTTTTTATGCTTTCAATAAAGTTTTGATGTAAAATTTTGCTTGATGAAAATTTTGAAAAATTAAGTAAAATGAGAATTTAACCTTCTTTTTTCTAGTATTTAAGTTAAAAGGCAATAAATTTGATTTTAATGAGTTTTAGTAATAATCTCTTTAACCGTGAGGAAATTTGAGCCTAATTGCAAAGTGTTATTCTTTCTTGTTGAGTGCAATCCCCATCATGAATTTTCACTCTAGAACTTGTCTTGAATCTTTATTGAGACTATATTACATGTCTATGCTTGGCGATGATTTAGGCATTCCTTTGTTTACCTTGTAGCCAAATGACCATCCCATTTTGTTATGTCCATTGTATACCACTTATCCAAATCCTTTCTTGTATTTTTTTCCACCATCTTTTCTTTCTTAAAACAAAATTTTTCTTGCAATTTATGAAATAAAGAGCATTATAAATTCTTTGAATAGATTTATATGCTGAATTTTTTGTGAATTTTGGGGTGTTTTGAATTATATTTCTTTTACTTCTTCTCAAACAAAAAGAAAAGAAAAAGAATGGCCAAACAAAAAGAAAAAGAAAAAAAATATTGAATGACATCGTCAAAAGAAATGAAAAGAAAAACAATAAATAGATTAAAAAAATGAAATGATGAAAAAGAGGAGTAGATAGAGCTTTGAAACCCAAAATTAGTTTATATTCAATCTCTTATATATCTACCTATAAATGCTCTTCAGTTTCTTAAGTTGTGGCAATATTTTTGTCTCTTTGTTTCTTTCTTTCCATTTTTCCTTTTGTTCCCATTTTGTTCCATACTTACATTACAACCCTTGTAAAGTCCTTTTGATTCAAACATGCATATGGATTTAAGTAGTGGAGATTTAGATAATTGACAAGTTTATGGTAGTAAATTTTATGATAGGTTGAGTATTGAGTGAATTACCCTAAACATTTGAGAGAATATAGCATATACACATCCCTTGTGAGTAGATTGTTACTTGGATCCATTCTTGTCAAATTAAATTGCCATGGTACTTGAATTATAGAAATTTAAGATTAATTTTCTCAATACCACCATGCAATAAGCCAACATAATGTCTACCATTCAATAATATGGACTCATACATATAGTTTGCTATCATAAGGTAATCACTCGTACAAAGAAGAATATAATTTTTATCAATTTCAGGCACGCTACGTACAAGCCACTCTACAAGCTCTAACATACACTTATGCTCCATGACAAACAATATAGTTCATATACAACAGTCAAATGCAAACATTTTTAGTCCATCTCTAGCCATATAGAGATTCATGTGTATGTATGCCAATCATCCTATTGAATAGCAACAAGTGTCATGGTGTAAGCATGCTAAGAAAGTAGCTTCTTTAAAAAGAAAACCGTTTTGGCAAGGCTAGATCCCTCACCTTAACTCCAAGCTAGCTAATCCTCCTCAAGATTGATATTTGTAATCCCCAATTCTTGTTTAGATCCTTCCAAGAGGTATCCTAAACATTAGGAATAACATACATAAGAGAAAGGACATGAAAAACCAAGTTTTAGAAGTTAATTTGCCGCCGTAAGGCTCAGCATGTTTCTATAGTCTTGAAAATGCTCTAAAGGCAACATGGCCTTTGCTATTGCAGTGGTAGCCACTGCAGTCAAAACTTTCCTTTCTGCCTTTTATCATTGCAGCAATAAACTAGAACACCCCCCAACACTGCAATGGTGGACATAAGAACCTATTACTCTGTTTTTGCAAAAATTGTTCCTCTTTCGATTTTCTTCCATTCTAGCCCGATTAGGAAGCACATACATATCCAAATCCTAGATTATATTCAATAATCAAACCCAAATTCATGAAAATCCTCTCTAAGAACCCTAACTTTCCATATTTTGTCATACGCTTCCTACCCACTTTTTTTTTTAATTCATAGTTTCTACAAATTTCTTATTCCAATTTGTTCAACAAACATCCAAGAAGATTTTTTGATGATCAAACTAGTTAAAAATTCTAAAAAACACTTAATATTACCCTCAAAACCCTTATATCTAAAAATTGCGTAGAAGATGAATAAGTGGAAAGTTTACCTTGTTTTCTCCTTCTTCCGGTGATGGTTGGTCGCCATAGACTCAAACTTTCACTAGATATAGATGGCAGGAGGATTGGGTGAGCTTTTGGGTGAAGGAGACCTATTAATCCCATTCCTAACCTTGTATATTTAATTAATTAGAGGGTTAATGTGATGACATGGACATTGACATTCTAAGCTTTGCTGAATAGGCATTGACATTTGTGGTGATGTGGACGAAGTTGCTTGGACACTGGCTGGTATGGACCCCACCTTTATGCATACTATTCTGACTTTTTTGCATGCATTCAGTTCAGTTTTCCTGCTAGAATCATTCCCTAATTAAGTGGAAAATTTGCAGATCAAAGCTTATAGGCAGAAAAGTTCGTATTTCATCCTCCCATTCCATGCAAAACTTCTCTGGTTTGCCACTACACTTACTACCAAATCAGAATAGAGAAACGAACTTGTGCCGAATCAAATTTCTCCCTTGGGGCAAAAACAAAAACACCATCAGACTCCATTTGGTTCTGTTAAAGACCTCCTTCTTCTTCCATTATTCTTTGTATTTCATAGCCTAGGTTTTGCCTTATGTTTGCTTTTGTATTTTCACGTTTTGGCCTCCATGGAAGGTTAGAAAACTTTTGGATATTGTAGATTGATTCATTTGTTTAGATAAGTCTTAATCATTGTTGATATAGTGATGGTTAAGTCAATTTTCATTACTTACCTTTAATGTAGCGGCAATTAAGACTTAATTGCAATTAGCCCTTTATTTAGTGGATGTTTAAGAACTAACAGCCACTAGATTGAGTTTTAGAAGCAGTTAAAGGTAACCATCACTAAAAAACGCCAGAGTTTGGCCCTATTTTTTTTTTTTTGTGGTCTATAGGCCTGGTTTCTAGGGTAATTGATTACCTCAATTCTTGTGCAATGACTTTTTCTCTTCACTTTATTACTTGCAGAACTCGGTGCACTTGCCCAGAAATCAACAAGGACAAAAGAATGAATTAATTAAGCTTGTCTAGGCTTGATCTTATTTGTTTCTGTGTCATTTCACAAGAGATACTTTGGATCTAACAACTATATAATTAAGAGATACACATTAATTGACACTACAAGAAAATTGACTTTCAGTGGCGACTTTTTGGTGGCGACTTTAAAAGTCGCCACCAAAAGTCGACTTTTGGTGGCGACTAAATAAGTCGCCACTAAAAGTTGACTTTTGGTGGCGACTCTTATAGTTGCCACTAAAAGTCGACTTTTGTAGTCGTCACCAAAAGTTTTTTTAAAAAAAAATAAAAAAAAGTCAGATTTTTTAAAATAAAATAAACAATTAGACTTTTGGTGGCGACTATAGTCGCCACCAAAAGTTTTTAAAAAATAAAAATAAAAAAACTCAGATTTTTTAAAATAAAATAAAAAATTAGATTTTATAGTCGCCACCAAAAGCCTTTTTTTAAAAAAAATAAAAAAAAGTCAGATTTTTTAAAATAAAATAAAAAATTAGACTTTTGGTGGCGACTAAAGTCGCCACCAAAAGTATTTTTTAAAAAAAATAAAAAAAAAGTCAGATTTTTTAAAATAAAATAAAAAATTAGACCTTTGGTGGCGACTATAGTCGCCACCAAAAGTCTTTTTAAAAAAAAATAAAAAAAAAGTCAGATTTTTTAAAATAAAATAAAAAATTAGACTTTTGGTCGCCACCAAAAGTCTTTTAAAAAAAAAAAAATAAAAAAAAAACGTCAGATTTTTTAAAATAAAATAAAAAATTAAAAAAGTCATTTTTTTACTTAAAAAATTCAATTTTTTTTATTTTTCTTAATTTTATTTAAAAGAAATTTAATTTCTTAAATTTTTTAAATTTTTTAATTTTTTTAAAAAATTAGATTATCAGTGACGACTGAAGTCTATTTTTTTAAGTGAAATCGTTTTTTTTTTTATGAAATTAGTTGAAGTTGGACTTTTGCGGTGACTCCAATAGTAATAATATATTTGCTTTTTGTTAAGTTTAATATTATTTTATTTTTGTTTTATAATATTTTTGATCTAAAATATTTTTAACAGATTATATATATAGATATATATAATATTTTGCACTTACATAACACAAATGAAGCAGTGGCAGAATGGCAAGACACACATGGCTGCAAGCAAGGGACCCAGGTTCGAATCTCAGGTATGCACATGTTTGGTTTAATTTCAAATAAACTTGAATATTGCACACAAAAAAATCGAGTCAGCTCGGGATAGCGAGTTATTGGATCGGCTAAGACCCGCACGAGTCGAATGGATCTCGGGTCGACCTTCCGGGCCAATCCGGATCTAAAAAGATGACGAGTGACTTTTGGTGGCGACTAAAGTCGCCACCAAAGGTAGTTTTTGCTGACACCAAAAATCATTTTTTTCACGAATTTTTTTTTTGCAATAAAAATGACTTTTGGTGGCGACTAAAGTCGCCACTAAAGGTAACTTTTGGTGGCGACTTTGAAAGTCGCCACCAAAAGAATCAGCCACGGACTTACGCCAACAACTTTAGTCGCCACTAAAAGTTGCCACCAAAGACTTTTAGTGGCAACTTTCAGACTTTTGGTGGCGACTTTAGTCGCCACCAAAAGTCTTTTTTTTTTGTAGTGTGATCGTCTTCAGTTTTAATGTTTGTGGCAGTCACTGATTTTTTTTTTTTGGTTACATACAATGGCCATGATGTCAGTGTTCCAACCACCAAATCAATGAATTTTAAAATAGATTTATTTAATTTCTGGGACAGAAGAATGAATTTATTAATTCTGTCTAAGCTTGATATTGTGTGTCTCTTTGTCATTTTACAAGAGAGTTACTTTTGATCTACTAGCTATATAATTAAGAGATACTCACTAATTGATCATATTCAGTAGTAATGTTTGTTATGGTCACCAATTTTTTTTTTTCTTGTTTTGTTGAATATAATGGCCATGATGTCAGTGCTCCAACCTTCATATTAATGAATTTTGAAATAGATGTGTTTTTATTTATGGGATATAAGAATGAATTAATTAACCTTGGTCTTATGTGTTTCTATGTCATTTCACGAGAGATACTTAGGATCTACCAGCTATACAATTAAGAGATACATATTAATTGATCATTTTCAGTATTATAATATCTGAGACAGTTATCGATTTTTATTTTTACTTTTATCTTTTGTTGAATCTAATGTCCATGATGTCAGTGTTACAACCTCCAAATTAATTAACGAATTTCAAAATAGATGTGTTTTTAATTTCTGGGACATAAGAATGAATTAATTTTGTCTAATCTTATCTTATGTGTTTCTGTGTCATTTCACAAGAGATACTTTGGATCTACCAGCTATAAAATTAAGAGATACACATTAATTGATCATTTTCAGTATTAATACGAAAGTCACCAATTTTAAAAAAGCTAGTTTTCTCTATCTGTGTCTGCCCTTTTGTATGCCTTTTAACTTAATGTCATGTACCCTCAAGCTCTCTGTTCTGTTCCTCTTTGTGCTACTCTGTATCTTGCGTTTTTCTCTTTCAGTATGAACTAAGTTTTCATCAATATAATTTCCTCTATTACCAAAAAAGTCACTAATTCTTTTTTTTTTTTGTTCCAGTATAATGGCCATGATGTCAGTGTTCCAACTTTCAAATTAATGAATTTCAAAATAGAAGTGTCTTTAAATTTTGGAACACAGAATGAATTTATTAAATTTGTCTAAGCTTAATATTATGTGTTTCTGTGTCATTTCACTAGAGCTAATAAAGAGATACACATTGACTGATCATCTTCAGTATCAATGTACATGACAGTCGGCACTTTCTTTTCCTTGAATCTAATGGCTATGATGTCATTGTCCAACCGCTATATTAATGAATTTCAAACTAATTAGAAAAGTATAATTTTTTGAAGACTAAAATTAATATTTTAATATAAAAAATATTTTAGTGACAAAACCTAGGTTAAAAAAAAATTAGATCAGTCATTGAACTAAAAAAAGTACTAGTTCAAAGTTCATTAGTGCAGTTGTAATTGAATAAGTTGTAATTATATATATATATGTAAATGATTTTATACATTAACAATTTTTATATAATTAATTAATAAATATTTTCATGTTTATGTTTGACAAATTTAGAAAGGGTCTAGACAAGCTATTAATCATTTTTGTTCACATTTCACAATAATACCTAATTTGAATAATATATCAACGTGGAACAAAATTTAAAATTAGTTACAAAATATTATATTAATAGTATTTATATGTAGAGTGATACATTAATACTCATAAAATACATGAAAAATAAAAAATGTAAAAAATAAGTAGAAAAAAATAAAATTAAAATCAGTTCAATAATTAAACAACCTGATTTTACTGGTTTTTTAGATTTTTTATATGTGTTCTTACTGACTGGTTGACTGACTTAAATCAAACCATTCGTATGATCAATTCATTCGTTTTTTAGTTTGACCGACTATTTCAGTCTGATTTTCTGAACAATAAAAAGAAAATAACATTAGATAACCTTGTGTTGAAAAATTAAGCACATCGTAATGAACCTCTTTCTTTCCACAGAAGATATAAACAACTTCTTTCATAAAGATGGACTACAGATTTTGAGCACAACTTCTAAACAAATATATATTCTTTAGTAGGAAAAAAAATAAATTTGAGAAAATTAATCAATTATTTTATGAAATATTATTTTTGCAATTAAATTTTTTGAATCTTGATCCTTCAACACAGTCTTTAAAAGGTATTCTCCTCTCAATTGAGATTCTTCAGATTAAAAGTATCTTAATTTAGTCTTTAAACATTGTTCTTAATAAAATAGATCTTCCTTAAAAAATATCTTTAAGCTCTCTCAGACAAAATAGCATCAATCAAGGGTTGATGTTCCGAGGTTGTTGAAAATGAAAAAAAAAAAAATTATTTGTACACTCATGGTGCTCATGCAAGAACTATATATGACGGAACAGAGCTTTTGAATCAATTTAACGTTATTTGTTTGGTATCTATTTCGCATCAATTGCTTTCAGAAATTTTATACAGTTATTTTAAAGGTTTAATAATAATAATAATAATATTATTATTATTATTATTATTATTGTTGTTGTTGTTGTTGTTGTTTTTGTTGTTGTTATATTCGAGTAAATTAGTAACTAGATCTCCAAAAAATTATAGTTGACATAATTTAATCCCTAAAAGATTTTATTTATTTCAATCTGGTCTCTCTTTTTGTCAAAATAACTTTTAACAATGGAAGTTTGGATATTTAACAACGGTAAATTTTTTGATTTAGCAACGATAAAGACTAAATTGAGACCAATCTAATCTTTTAAGAATTCAACTAAAAGACTTTATCTTTCAATAACTAAATTAAGAAAGTTGTAATCTTTCAAAAATTATAACAGTAATTTATTCAAAATATATTTATACTGAGATAATCACTAAATCGTTTAATTTTTTTATTTCAATTTAGTTGCTTGACTTTTAAAACAAACTTAAGTATTTTCTTCTTTTTAACACAGTAAAAATACTTAATATATTTTATTAGATGGAAAAATATTTGAATATCTTTTATAAGATTAAAAACATAGAATCAAATCAAAATAAGGGTCTGAATTGAAAGTCCATCAATTTTGCCTAATTAATAATATATAATTTTTAAATTTATAATTTTATTAGTTGGAGACATTCAAAAGACTTTTAATTTCAGGATTGACAACCAGCCCTTGACCCTTGAACTAGCGTTACAAACCCATTTAAAAAACTTGCTTGAACATGAAGAAAATTTATGGATGATGAAATCTCGCATCAACTGCTTAACCTTTGGAGATAGAAACACTAGTTTCTTTCATTCTTCGGCAATCAATAGAAGAAGAAAGAACAAAATTTTTCAACTTCAAAAGGACAAATGATCTTGACGAAACTGAACATGAACTAAACAATCACCTTCAACATTTCTATGCCACTCGCCAAAATCTTAATTCTGATCCTTCTCCTCTCCAAGACTTTAACTTCCCAAAATTCAACTCTTAATAGCTCTCATTCTCTTCATGCTCTTCTAGATGAACATAAAATTAAACAGGCTCTTGATGGTCTTCACCCTCTCAAATCTCCTGGAGAGGATGGCCTCTATGCTATCTTCTATAAAACCAATTGGGACATTATTAAACAATAACTAGTTCAAGAGATCATTTCTATTTTTTCTGAAAAATCCATACTAGAAGCTTGGGGCAC
Source organism: Biancaea sappan (assembly GCA_037074585.1). Lineage (NCBI taxonomy): Eukaryota > Viridiplantae > Streptophyta > Magnoliopsida > Fabales > Fabaceae > Biancaea > Biancaea sappan. Next base: position 79,637,386 of record CM073492.1, on the reverse strand, counting down.
AAATCTTATTTGTATTATTATGAAATTAGACAATGCACACACAGTAAATCATTTCAGACCATTGGGTCATTGCAATACTCACTACAAAATCCTTACAAAGCTCTTGGTTAATAGATTAAAACCGCACTATAGTCCCTAATCTCCACCTTCCAAGGGGCCTTCACTCCTGGTAGACATATTTCGACCTCTTACTCATTGCTCAATAAACGTTTAACTTTATTAATCTCTCAAAATAAAAAAGATGGATGGCTTATTTTTAAAATAGATATTGCTAAGACATTTGAAACAATTTTGTGGAACTTCATTGAAAAAATTCTTAATCTTTATAACTTCCCTGAAACCTTCACAACTATTGTTCTCTCTTGCTTGAAAAAAGGCCACCTACATTCCAATTACTAATGGAAAAAATCCACCAGGTTCCACCCTTCCAGACGAATTAGACAAGGTGACCTTCTCTCCCCTTACTTTTTCATCCTTGCCATGGAATATCTTTTAATGCTTATTTTTCAAAAAACCTCACAGAAAAAGTGGAAACCTTTTAAAAATTCTAGCCCTACTATTTCTCACCTTTTATTTGCATATGACATACCCCTTTTTAGGAAGGTCAATCATAAAAATATCATAGCCATACATGAGGTCTTATCTTCTTTCTCTGATCTGAGTGGCCTACAAATAAACCCTAAAAAGTCCAAAGTTTAGTTTTCCAAAAATGGTAGTCAAAATACCATCCAAACTTTCTCTAACACCTTCAACGTTAGACGCTCAAATGATTTGGATAAATACTCAGGCTTTCCTCTTAAACACAACTGCAACAAAATGGACTTGAAATATATTCTAGACAAATTTACAAAGAAACATCAAGGTTGGAAATATTTTCTCCTCTAAAAAATAGGAAGAACTCAATTAATTAATGCTACCTTCTTTGGCTAACATCTCAACCCATCACATGAGCTACTTCCTTCTCCCAAATTCTTCTCTCTCTAAACTTATCATAATAGTTAAAAACTTCTTTTAGGGCCATGACTCAAACCAAAATAAAAAAAAAATACACACTATTGCTTGGACTAAAATTTGTTAGCTGAAACAAAATGGAGGTCTTGGCATAAGAGCTTCCAATCATCAAAATATGAGCTCCATTCTTAGTTAATCTAGAATATTAAAACCAAACCCCAGTGGCTTCATTCAAAAATTTTTGTCTCTAAATATGGAAATGACATTGAAAAACAGAAAACAAATAAATCTTAGGTCTTTAGAGGTATTCAAAATTCATATCCTACCCTCATTTCCTATACTAAAGCAATTATAGGCAATGGGGAAACCTGCAAATTATGGACTGACACTTGGCTTCAAAAACCTCTCAGAGCTAGTCTCACAGGCCCTCTACAAAAAAGGGAAGGTGAAAGATATATAAGCACCATTATAACAAAAATTAATAACAATTTTCACTGGAACACTAATAGTCTCTCCTTCCATCTTCCTCCCTAAACTTGTCTTGAGCTGAACTCCATTCCCCTGGCACAACATGTTCCTTAGCCAACTGACCAACTTTCTTGGAAACTCACTAAAAATGGTCTCTTTTCTTCAAAGCCAGCTTACCTTTTAATTTCTAAAGCAACCATTAATATCACTACTGCCTACCCTTATGATCAATTTCTCATATGGCAAGTCTTTTTTAAATGCCTCCCTGTTAATTCTTATCTTCATAATACTAACTGTATCCACTCATACCTCTGCCCTTTGCTCTCTTTTTCTTGAGTCCATTCAGCATACTTTCAGGGATTGAACTCAGGTATAGAACATTTGGAACTCTTTTCTCCCTCCACAACATTTCGTTGATCAATCTTATGATATTTAAATTAAATCAAATGCCAAAAACACCACCTACTTTATTTTGGACATCCCTTGGAATTTGATTCTCATGGTTGCTTTAAGAGAAATTTGGCTTTCTAGAAATAGAAAGGTTTTTAAAAGCTGTTTTGCTTAAAAACCATAATCTTTCTAGAGCAGTTGAATTTTGGTATAATTTTGATTTTCCTCAAATGCCCCTTATTTTTTCTGTTTCTTGAATCAATCCCCTTGTTTGCACCAAATCTCCAGAAGGCTAGTTCAAACTCAATGTTGATGGTTCTGCTAAGGACAATCTTATTGCTATGGGTGGATTTTTAAGATCTGATTTGGGAGAATAGTACTTTGGCTTCTCAAAGTTCTTAGGCAAGGGTACTCCTATTCTAGCTAAATGTTGGGCTTTTTTCATAAGGTTGGGGGATGAAACAGACTGCAAGCTTCTCATTAATTTATTGAACTCTGACATTTCTAATCACCATCCTTTGTGCATCATCATTACTAATTGTAGGGTCCTGTTCTCTTGATTTGAAGACTTTAGAATCTCAGTCATCAAAAGAGATTAGAACTCTTACGCATACCTCTTAGCAAAAGAAGCAAGAAGGTCTCGTTTCCCTACTAGAACCTATGACAGACTTTATGTTCAACAAGCTTCCATGACCGATCTATGCACTGGCTAGTTTTGCATTAAGATGTTTTGGCTTTTCATGTTATTTTGTTCTTACATTTTAAGTCTTTATGTATTTTTTTTTCTTCTACTCCTTGCTCTCTTTCTTATGAAGAGATTGTAAACTCTTTATTTTTTTATTAAAATCTTCCTTTTCACCACAAGAAAAGGCAAAGGAAAATCCTCATTTTATGTAGATTGACAAGTGTAATATGGCAGTTGGGCCCACCTATAGGAGTTGAACCATTGCTAATAACTTATGTTAAGGGAGTTGCTTAGGCTTTTCGACTTTTTATATTTAAAAAATATTATTTTAAGGCAAACTTGTCATAGTAAAAATATAAATAGGATATGGAAGATAATTAGTTTAAAGAGTTAATTAATCATTATTTGCTATATACTTTTTAATATTTTCAAGGGTAAAAAATGCTCCTTAGAACATTGGTTAATAAGACCCTAAATCTTAATCCTAAACATTTTGTTTTATATAACAACTATATTATACTACTCCAAACATTTCAGTCCTCAAGGTGGCAGATCCTCAAGAACCGCTCACCCTTTCACTAGAAACGACTTATGTTACTCCACACCAAGCAGCGGTTGGGGCGACCATCGACATGGCGAGGAAGCCTAGCAGAACATCCCACACTTGGCTACGTCCATTCCATTGAGGCTTGATGATCTTTGCATTAATACCCTTCCCTTATGCTACAGATAGCATTAGTCAATACCACCGGTTAAGAATAATTTATCATTCATAACCATTGTCTCAACAGGGACTCAATATACTTTTTTTAAGCCATCCTTTTATATCTCCTGCAAACCTAACTAGTTGAAGAACACATTCCTGCTCATGTCTCAATTATAGAACTTCTGCCCACTTCACAAGTCCATCAGGCTGCTAAAGGCCAGCACAAGCAAGCACCCCTAATTCTATCCCACTTGAGGGTTTGCAAGTTATCGCGAGAAGTCTATTTTCTTCGCAACAAATTAACTTCACTCAGAAGGATTTTTACTTACACTTGCTATCCCCATACTTAACCCCTGTATGTAGAGGCCCTTGAAGACCACTCAAGAATAAAGAAGATATTAATAGAAAGTGGTGCAGGATTTAATATTTATACATTGAATACATCCAGGCAGTTGAATTTGGACCCTTCCTACTTTGCTCCTCATTACAACTATTTATTCATATAATGGGACCACTTGAACCACGCAAGATATAGTTCGACTTAATTGAACATTTGGACCCCTTGTTCGGTCAACTCAGTAATGGATATGCTATAAACATATAAAATGTGGCTAGTAAGTTCAATTCCTTCTTCTTGATTCTGTATTGATCTATGACCATCCTTATTCGCTCATGAGTTTATGGATCCAGCAGGCAACCTGGCATACCAATCAAATGCAGTCTCGTGGAAGATGCGTACAAAAAGACATATTATTAAAGCGTCATTTCCAGCAATGCCCCCAGTCAATACCTTAAAATAAAAAATATGCTGCCTATTAATTTGCTTGCCCTTCTTTTCTCGCCTTACCCACCATGTTAATTGTTACAACATATTTGATATCGGGCATTTTTATATACTTTTTAGTCCCTATTTCAGTTCTTTTTGCCTCTTTAATTTTGTCAATTCTCTAATTTTATTATGTTTTGGAATTTATTGGGTATAAACTATTTATGGATTAAATGTGCTTCAATTTTATATTTTCAGAACTTGAATTGCAAAATGCTCAATCTAATTCCTACAAATCTCAATTTTGGAGAGAAAAGTGTTGACATGGACAAAGATGATGATTTGGATGCTAATGTGGCACTTTTTGGGTGATGCAGATGCTGACTAGGATATGCTGGATGTGGGGCCCACTTAAACTCTTATTAAAAGCCATAAAGTCAGAATTTGAGGGCAGAAACATTAAATTTCATAGGTCAAAATATCATGGCTGAAATATTAATTTTTCCATGATATTCTGCTGCTATTCTGCTGCTGTTTGTCACTTTCTGCTACAGAAATATTAATTCTGCTGCTGCCATACCTATCTGCTGCTGCAGAAACATTAATTATGCTGCTGTTTTGCTGTCAAAGTGCTGCCACATCATGGAAGAAGCATAAAAGAAAGCATCTAGGGTAGAATATTCTAAGGCATTGAAGGACCATCAGTTTTTAGAGAAGAGAACACTTTTTATTTTGTAACGAGACTTAGAAAAATTCGCAGCTCTCTCTTCCTCTCTGTTTTTGCTTCTGTTGTTTGCTATTTTGCTCTCATGGAGGGCTAAGTTTTCATTGTAATTAGTCACTAGACCACTGGGATGTTGTAGCTGGAACTAAGAATGCAAGCTAAGTGTTTTATTCTCCATTTTCATCTCATTTCGTTTCTGTTTTGCTGTCATGTTTATTTTGCTGTCAAATTCTGATTAGAGCTTGAGAATGTAACATAAACTTACTTATATAAGACATAACCTTGCTTGACTGATTAGGAAAGTGAGGAAGATGAAATGACTAGTTAGATGATATATTTAACTTGGTTTGGTTGAGATTTTCCACTGAATGCATCTAATTATAGTAGAGAGATGTTCTTGACTGTAATTAGTAGCATTAAATTCTAGATGTTATTCTAGAACCATTTGCATAAAGAACCAAACAATGGAATGAGAATAAAATTGAATCAATGAGTTAGGTAATGATAGTTACACTCCCATGAATCTAGTGGCTGATTACATAGTCTCTTTACTGTCAATATCTTGCAATTTCTGCTGCTTCTGCTGTTACTGCTGTTACTGTTGTTGCTGCTGTTGTAGTATTTAATTGCTGTTCTGTTTTGTTTATTTTATTAGTACTGCTACAAAACCCCCCCACGTTTATGTATTCTTAATTAGTGTTTAGGTGTTTAGAACGATTAATTAGTATCAAGAAGTGAGGCTCCTTGAGTGAATACGACCTGGGGATCACTATACTGCAAATTGCAACAAATTCAATTCTGGGCGATTTAGCATCGTAGTGGCGTGAACCAGAATTTTGGCGCCGTTGCTGGGGAGCCAATTCATTTCTAAGTGTTAATTAGTTGTTCTATCGTGTTCTTGTTTGATTTTAAGTGGCTTGGTATTGTTGGAAGTGATTACAAATTTTTCAAGTCAATTTTTCGAGTTTCCTAGTTATATTTCAGTCACTATTCATCAGCTTAAAAAACTAAATCGGATTGACTTGAAAAATTGGTAGTCCACTAAACACGACCCTTTCGGGCATAACTCCTACGACATTGTCGTGAGGAGCACCGCCCTATCTCGGTCAAATTCCAACGTTTAGACCACTTTTTCCATTTTACAATGATTTTAGCCATTTTTCCAATTAATTGTGATTTTTGGTTTGATTTTTGTAGATCTTATTTTTGAGTTCTGTTTTTTGATTTTGTGCCTCCAATTGGTGAAGGATTGTTCCAAGAAAAATCATATTTTTCTGAGATACTTCATTTTTGGTCATTTTCCTTGGTTGGACCCTTTTGTGCTTATTTTGCTCTTTTTTGTTCTTTTTGTTGTTTTCTCGTGAATTTGTGCCCTTTCTAGTATATGAGAAGGTCTGGTCATGTGGACTTTCCACCTTTTGATCCAGAAATAGATAGGACCTTCCATAGGCTAGTGAGAAGTAATAGCATTAGGACTAGTATAGTTTCTGAAATTCTTGCTGAAATTGTTGAGTTTGCTGTCAATAGTGTAGAAGTTGAATCAGATTCTGAATCTGATATTGTGTTGGAGTCTATAGATTCTGAGTCAGCTGGGATAACTGGGATGGATAATCAAAATGCACAAATGCCTCAAAATAGGCAAGAACAATCAATTAAAGAGTTGATTGCACCTGATGTGCATTATCAACCATTGTGCATAAATTATCCTGAGTTGGATGCTAACTTTGAGCTAAAATCTGGTCTAATCCATTTACTGCCTAAGTTTCATGGTATTGCAGGAGAAGATTCGCACAAGCACTTAAAAGAGTTCCATGTTGTCTGCTCTACCATGAGACCACATGGAGTTGGAGAAGAACAGATCAAATTAATAGCATTTCCTTTCTCTCTGGATGGGGCAGCCAAGGATTGGCTTTACTATCTACCCACTGCCTTGATAACAAGATGGGATGAGCTGAAGAAGTTGTTCTTAGAAAAATTCTTTCCAGCCTCCAGAACAGCAGCAATCAGGAAGGATATCAGTGGGATTAGACAGTTGAATGGTGAGTCTCTGCATGAATATTGGGAGAGGTTTAAGAAGCTTTGCTCATGTTGTCCAAACCACCAGATTTCAGAGCAGCTTCTCATCCAGTATTTCTATGAGGGATTACTGCCTATGGACAGATATATAGTTGATGCAGCTACTGGTGGGGCATTGGTGGATAAGACTCCTTCTGCAGCAAACGAATTGTTAGCCAAGATGGCCCAAAATGCTCAGCAATTTGGCACCAGATTGAGTGATCCAACAGTTACTGTCAATGAGGTGAGGACACCTCCCATGGAGCAACAAAGGATAGAAAATAAATTGGAAGAATTAGCTTCAATGGTGAGGCAATTGGCATTAAATCAGAGAACACAACAACAAGCCCCTCCTCTTTCAGCCTGTGGTATTTGTTCCCTGAATACCCACCATACTGATCAATGCCCTCAGCTGCAAGAGACCCCAACTGAGTTATGTGCTGGTATATTCCCTGGTAGACCCATGCAGCCACAACAACAGAGGTATGACCCATATTCCTCCACCTACAATCCTGGGTGGCGTGATCATCCAGCCTTCAAGTATGGGAATACATCCAACCCCCTTACCAGCCACCCCATGTAAGATACAATCAACCTGAAGCTAGTCATACACCTCATCCAGCACCCAAGAAACCTGAGCCTAGTCTTGAGGATCTAATGAAGCAACTGACTGCCAATACTCTTCAGTTCCAGGAAAGGACAGAAACAAATATGCAGAATTTGGAAACTAAGATTGGCCAGTTAGCCACAACAGTCAATGAGCTGAAAAGCCAAGGTTCAGGGAGTTTGCCATCCCAACCAGTGATCAACCCAAGAGGCAATGTGAGTGCCATCATCTTGAGGAGTGGCAAACAAGTAGACAGTCCAGCTTCTGAATCTGAACCAGAAAAATCAAATGTCCAACAAAGTGTTCCTTCATCTTCAACCAGTGAGCAAAATAAAAAGGATGAAGAAGTGGTTCAGAAAATTCCTCTTCCTTTCCCCAATAGGCAGACTCAATCAAGGAAAGCTTTTGAATTTGACATGGATAAAGAGATCATGGAGACCTTCAGGAAAATAGAGGTCAATATCCCACTTTTGGAAGCAATTAAGCAAATCCCCAAGTATGCCAAGTTCCTTAAAGAGTTGTGCACTCATAAGAGGCGTTTAAGGGGTAATGAGAGAGTTAATTTGGGAAGAAATGTGTCTGCACTCATCTAACCACCCATGCCACCCAAGTGCAAAGATCTTGGAACTTTCACAATACCATGCACAATAGGCAACATGGAGTTCTCTAATGCTATGCTGGATTTGGAAGCCTCAATCAATGTTATGCCCAAATCAGTGTACTCGAGCCTCAAGATTGGTGTTCTTTCACCAACTGGAGTGATTGTCCAACTTGCCAATAGGAGCACAGCACATCCAGCAGGAGTTTTAGAAGATGTCCTGGTAAGGGTTAAAGATCTCATTTTTCCTGCTGATTTTTATGTGCTTGATATGGAAAATGATATTACTCCTGGCCATGCACCATTAATACTTGGTAGACCTTTTCTGAAAACTACAAAAACCATCATTAATGTGCATGAAGGGACTTTGTCAATGGAGTTTGCTGGTAACAAAATTGATTTTAACATTTTGGATGCCATGAAACATCCTATAGAAAATCATTCCAATGTGCATGTGGTTAACTTTTTGGATTACTTAGTTGATGAGGCATGTGATGATTTCCAAACTAAATTAATTTCTGATTTTCTTGAATTCTCTGATTTGGTAGATGCCTTTGAATGAAACTGTGCTAGTTCTGAATTATGTCATGCTTGCACTAAAATTGAAAACTCTCTAAATGCTGACAATTATGAGTTGCATTCTGATTTGCATAGTGATTTAGATTCTGATGTGCATTCTGATTCTGTAAATTTCTCTAGCTTATACTTAGATTCTGTTTCTATTTTAGGTAGTTGTAGGTGTAGTGATTTAAATTGTAATGTTGCACATTCTTCATCTCTTTCCTCTTGTGCTGCTAACCCTTCCTTTTCTTTAGCCAAGGATTCTGTCTTTGAGCAAACTGAATTTGTAGGTGCCTCCTTGGATGTGATTCCACAAAAACTAATTCCATCCTCCATCCAACCACCTGCATTGGAGTTGAAGGATTTACCAGAAAACCTCAAGTATGCCTTCTTGGAGGTAGGAGACAAACTTCCAATCATTGTGGCCAACAACTTGAACCCCAATCAAGAAGAAAATTAATCAGTTTGCTGAAAAAGAATAAGAAGGCGATTGGGTGGACTCTAGCAGACATTCCTGGAATTAGTCCTTCAGTGTGCATGAACCGAATTCTCCTTGAAGAAGAGACAAAACCAGTGAGGCAACCCCAAAGAAGACTCAACCCCATGATTCTTGATGTGGTCAAGAAGGAGGTAAGTAAGCTCCTCCAAGCTGGTATTATTTATCCTATCTCTGATAGTAAGTGGGTGAGTCCGGTACAAGTAGTACCAAAGAAAACCGGGGTAACTGTTATAGCAAATGAAAATAATGAGTTAGTGCCCACTAGAGTTCAAAACAGTTGGCGTGTTTGCATTGATTATAAGAAGTTGAACCAAGCAACTAGAAAAGATCATTTTCCACTTCCTTTTATTGATCAAATGCTTGAGAGACTTGCTGACAAGTCTCATTACTGTTTTCTTGATGGTTTTTCTGGATATTTTCAAATTCACATTGCACCTAAAGATCAGGAGAAGACTACCTTCACCTGTCCTTTTGGTACTTTTGCATATAGACGCATGCCTTTTGGTCTCTGTAATGCACCTGGTACTTTTCAAAGATGCATGTTGAGCATATTTTCTGATTTGTTAGAGGATTACATGGAAGTGTTCATGGATGATTTTTCTGTTTATGGAGACTCATTTGATGCATGTTTGAAAAATTTGGAGAGAGTACTTGAGAGATGCATAGAGAAAAATTTGGTCTTGAATTATGAAAAATGTCATTTCATGGTAGAGCAAGGAATAGTCCTAGGCCACATAGTGTCATCACGTGGCATAGAAGTAGATAAAGCAAAAGTTGATGTTATCTCTTCTTTGCCTTACCCCGCTTCTGTGCGGGAAGTTCGCTATTTTCTTGGCCATGCAGGATTTTATAGAAGATTCATCAAGGACTTCAGTAGGATCGCTCTACCCCTATCTAAACTCCTCAAAAAAGAAACTAATTTCACTTTTAATGATGCTTGCAGGTCAGCTTTTGATGAGTTGAAGAAGCAACTTACCTCCCCTCCTATCATCCAACCTCCACAGTGGGAGCTTCCCTTTGAGCTCATGTGTGATGCCTCAAATTTTGCTGTAGGAGCAGTACTTTCACAAAGAGTAGAGAGGAAGTTGCATGTCATAGCCTATGCGTCCCGTACCCTTGATTCAGCTCAATCAAATTACACAACCACGGAGAAGGAGTTTTTAGCAATTGTTTTTGCTTTAGAAAAATTTAGATCATATTTGCTTGCCTCCAAAGTAATTGTGTTTTCTGACCATGCAGCACTGAAATATTTGTTGAAGAAACCAGATGCAAAGCCAAGATTGCTTAGATGGATGCTGCTCCTCCAAGAATTTGATGTGGAAATCAAGGATAAGAGTGGGGCAGAGAATGTAGTAGCAGATCACTTGAGTAGGCTTTCTGATCTTCCATTGGAACATCTCCCTATAAGAGACAATTTTCCAGATGAGTGTTTCCTCCTTTTGCATGGTATTAGTGAGCCTTGGTATGCTGATTTAGTGAATTATCTTGTTGCATCTGAATTGCCTGCATACCAAAATAGACATCAATTGAATAAATTAAGAAGCGAGGCTAGGTACTATGTGTGGGATGACCCTTATTTATGGAAAATTTGTAGTGACCAAATTATCAGGAGATGTATTCCAAATCATGAATTTGCATCTGTGCTGAATTTTTGTCATACTCTTGCATGTGGTGGACACTTTGGTCCCCAAAGAACAGCTAGAAAAGTGTTAGATTCTGGTTTATATTGGCCTACTTTGTTTAGGGATGCCTTTGATTTTTGCAAAAACTGTTCTAGGTGTCAAAGAACTGGAAATGTGTCTAAAAGAAATAAAATGCCTCATCAACCTCTTCTTTTTTGTGATGTTTTTGATGTTTGGGGTATTGACTTTATGGGTCCTTTTCCTGTTTCTTTTGGCTTCATGTATATCTTAGTTGCTGTGGATTATGTGTCGAAGTGGGTGGAATCTAAAGCCACCCGAACTGATGATTCTATTGTTGTTGTAGATTTCCTTCGTTCACATATTTTCTGCAGATTCGGTGTCCCCAAGGCCATAATCAGTGATCAAGGATCACACTTTTGTAATAGAAACATGCAAGGGCTATTGAAGAAATATGGGGTGGTGCACAAAACCTCTACACCTTACCACCCCCAAACCAATGGGCAAGCAGAAGTCTCCAACCGAGAGATAAAGCAAATATTAGAGAAAACTGTGCAACCCAACAGAAAAGATTGGAGTAAGAGGTTTGACGATGCGCTTTGGGCCTATAGAACCGCTTTCAAGACTCCCATCGGCATGTCTCCATACCGCTTGGTATTTGGTAAAGCATGTCACTTGCCGGTGGAGATTGCACATAAGGCATATTGGGCCGTTAAACAATGCAATATGGACATGACCCTAGCCGGTAAAGAAAGAAAGTTGCAACTTCAAGAACTGGAAGAACTAAGGCTAGGGGCTTATGAGAATGCGCGCATCTATAAAGAGAGGACAAAAGCTTTACATGATCAGAAAATTGAGAAAAAAGAATTCCAAGTGGGAGACAAAGTCCTTCTCTATAATTCTCGCCTCAAGCTAATGCCCGGTAAACTTCGCTCTAGATGGGTTGGCCCTTTTGTTATTACTAATGTCTTTCCTTTTGGTGCAGTATAAATTCAAAATGAGGCCACCAACAAGCAGTTCATGGTAAATGGGCAAAGGTTGAAGAAGTTCTACGAGGGCTTCAAAGAAGAAACTGTAGAGGAAATCAAACTCTACAACGTTCCGACTCCATGATAAGGCTGTACTCTTTCCCTCCTTTTAATTTATGTCCTCCTCATTTTATTTGATGTTTGGTAATAATTTGCATCGAGGACAATGCAATGTTTAAGTGTGGGGGGAGAGAATTTAATTGGAGCTGATTCTCAAAAAAAAAAGAAAAAAAAATGTCTCCTCTGTTTTCTCTGTTTTTGTCCAGAATTTTTGAGCTGTCTTGCATGAAATTTCTGTACTGATTGGCTACAAATTTTGCTAGTTTCTTTACATGTTTTTAAAGCTTTATATGTCTTCTAGCTGTAGAATTTTATTTGGTGTCTTTCGCATTTGTTTTGGTCTAGTTTTGTGTCAGTAAAGCTGAGTCGCCAGAATTTCTGCAGTGCAGAATTTTACTACTCTATTTTGCCCGAATTTGATGTTTTATTTTTAAAAAAAAATTGATGGAGTTTTGGTGTGGAATTATGCATGATGAAATAGTTAAAGTGTAGGTTGACTTAGCATAAAGAGAATTTAGCCTTATTTCTCTAAGGAATTCAAGTTAAATGGCAATGATGTTGATTTTAATGAATTTGTAGTAATAGTCTTTTAGCTGTGAGGATTTGAGCCTAAATGAAAAATGCTATTCTTTCTTTGTGTGCTGCCCTATCATGGATTTTCACTCTAGAACTTGTCTTGAATCTTTGGTTAAGGCTACATATCTTGTTCATGCTTGGAAATGATTTAGGCATTTGTTTCTTTTTACCCACTTTTAGTCAGATAGCCTTTCATGTGTTATTTCCATTGTATACCATTTGTGCCTTATCCATTTTCTTTCTTGCATTTTTTTTTCTTCCACCACTTTTTCTGCCTACAACAATATTTTTCTCTTTCAACTTAAGATGTGAGGAGTATTTTAAATTCTTTTAAGGGATCGAAGTGCTGAAAAATCTTGTGAATTTTGGGGTGTTTTGAACTATATTTCTTCTACTTCCTCTCAAGCAAAAGAAAAAAACTGGCCAGTCAAGAAGAAAAAAAAAAGAGAAAGAGAGAAAGAATAAAAAAAAAATTTGAAAAAAAAAAGAGAGAAAATAATGAAAAAAGAGGAGCAGATAGAACATTGAGACCCAAATTTATTTATACTCAGTCTCTTATATTTCACTTATAAATACTCTTCATTTTCTTGAGTTGTTACCATATTTTGTTTCATTGTTCAATCTTTCCCTTTGTTTCCCACTATTTTTCTTACCCACGTTACAACCTCGTAAAGTCCTTTTGATTCAAGTATGTATTGGATTCAAGTAGTGGAGATTTAGATTCTTGACAAGCTTATGGTAGTGAATTCTGTGATAAGTTGAATTTCGAGTGATTTACCCTAGACACTTGAGAGAATAGAGAGTAAACACATTCCTGGTGAGGAGGCTAATTACTTGAATTCATTCGTATCAAATTAAATTGCCATGATGCTTGGAATCTTAGAAATTTAAGATTAATTTCTTTCGAGTGCTAAATCTTTTCAAAATTTTAATTATTCTATTCTAGCATGCTTTCCACATTTTTCCTTTGGTGTCTTTTGGTGTTCTGAATATTATTTTGCCCAGGAGTGCAAAAGGCCAAGTGTGGGGGATTTGATATCGGGCATTTTTATATACTTTTTAGTCCCTATTTTAGTCCTTTTTGCCTCTTTAATTTTGTCAATTCTCTAATTTTATTATGTTTTGAAATTTATTGGGTATAAACTATTTATGGATTAAATGTGCTTCAATTTTATATTTTCAGAACTTGAATTGCAAAATGCTCAATCTAATTCCTACAAATCTCAATTTTGGAGAGAAAAGTGTTGACATTGACAAAGATGATGATTTGGATGCTAATGTGGCACTTTTTGGGTGATGCAGATGCTGACTAGGATATGCTGAATGTGGGGCCCACTTAAACTCTTATTAAAAGCCATAAAGTCAGAATTTGAGGGCAGAAACATTAAATTTCGTAGGTCAAAATATCATGGCTGAAATATTAATTTTTTCATGATATTCTGCTGCTGTTCTACTGCTGTTTGTCACTTTCTGCTGCAGAAATATTAATTCTGCTGCTGCCATACCTATCTGCTGCTGCAGAAACATTAATTATGCTGCTGTTTTGCTGTCAAAGTGCTGCCACATCATGGAAGAAGCATAAAAGAAAGCATCTAGGGTAGAATATTCTAAGGCATTGAAGGAGCATCAGTTTTTAGAGGAGAGAACACTTTTTATTTTGTAACGAGACTTAGAAAAATTCGCAGCTCTCTCTTCCTCTCTGTTTTTGCTTCTGTTGTTTGCTGTTTTGCTCTCATGGAGGGCTAAGTTTTCATTGTAATTAGTCACTAGACCACTGGGATGTTGTAGCTTGAACTAAGAATGCAAGCTAAGTGTTTTATTCTCCATTTTCATCTCATTTCGTTTCTGTTTTGCTGTCATGTTTATTTTGCTATCAAATTCTGATTAGAGCTTGAGAATGTAACATAAACTGACTTATATAAGACATAACCTTACTTGACTGATTAGGAAAGTGAGGAAGATGAAATGACTAGTTAGATGATATATTTAACTTGGTTTGGTTGAGATTTTCCACTGAATGCATCTAATTATAGTAGAGAGATGTTCTTGACTGTAATTAGTAGCATTAAATTCTAGATGTTATTCTAGAACCATTTGCATAAAGAACCAAACAATGGAATGAGAATAAAATTGAATCAATGAGTTAGGTAATGATAGTTACACTCCCATGAATCCTAGTGGCTGATTACATAGTCTCTTTACTGTCAATATCTTGCAATTTCTGCTGCTTCTGCTGTTACTGCTGTTACTGCTGTTGCTGCATATTTTGCTGCTGTTGTAGTATTTAATTGCTTTTCTGTTTTGTTTATTTTGTTAGTACTGCTACAAAACCCCCCCACGTTTATGTACTCTTAATTAGTGTTTAGGTGTTTAGAACGATTAATTAGTATCAAGAAGTGAGGCTCCTTGAGTGAATACGACCTGGGGATCACTATACTGCAAATTGCCACAAATTCAATTCTGGGCGATTTGGCATCATAGTGGCGTGAACCAATATTCTTCATACTTTTTTGGAACGAGGTTATTTTCGGCTGTTTTGGTGTTTGGGCAAGCCTTCTTTTTATTACATGTTGATGGGCCCCTCAGGCTGCCCTTTATTTGTTGACGTTTCTTTTTGCCATCTTGTGGCCAACAACTATTAGACGATTTGGCAAGTACACCAGTCGCACAAGTAATAAAGTGTGAGTAAGATATCGTTCCCAGGAAGACTAAGTGGCTAACTACCTAAGAAATTTGATGGAATTAGTTAGACGAAGTGGTTTGGATTGAAGATAGCTCTAAATATAACTAACAAATAAAAAGCATATGACAGTAAATTCTTTTGTTTTCTCAAATGATGCCAAACAATGCAAAGGCTAATGAAATTAATCTATTTAAAAGAATCTAGAGTTACTAATCCCTCTTCTTCATCCTAGAAATTGCAAAAGCCCTTTTATGTATTCACAAATTAATCAGCCATATAAGTTAATCCTAGGTTATTCTAATAACTTAAAAGAATTCTCCCAAATCTCAGTTAAGCTACTTAACGCTTACTCAATTCCTTAAGTGGGTTAAGTCTATACTAACCAACTTAGCTTTGATTAAACGAGATTAACTAATATCCCTATTAGCTAACAAGCAAAAACACTTAGTAAGGTTCACACACTCGTCTTCCCTAATCAGTGTTCTACTATCACCTCCCTCTGACGAGTTCAAAGGCAGCAACAAGCATAAATATAGGTTGATCAAGTCTATGTATAATACAGTAGTAAAATGAATAAAATTATTTATATTGATTGAAATAAGGTTTCAAATACATGAGAGAATGCAAAATCTATTCAGGAGTTGAGTTTATGGTAACCCTAGATGAAAAATCTAACTACTCGTGGAATTTAAATGATAGAAAGCAGAAAAAGGGATAAAGATGGCGATGAATCTGATGTTGGATGATGGATTGAGCCCCAAAAGCTTTGAAGATCAGGTTTCCCTTGCTCTACTCAGCCAAAATGGTGCTTTCTCCTTTGCTCCGGATCAGAATTACCCTAAAAAATAACTTCTAAAACTATTTAAAACATTCTTGATGTGGCTCTAAACACGCTCTGGCACTGCAGTGGTGGAAGGCAGAGATACAATCCAAAGAAAAGCTTCAGCATGGCACTTAAGAGTGCAGCGGGAGGTTTGGAGCTATAGTGATAGGAGACAAAAACATTTGTTGAAAAAAAATTGATGACCAGCACCGGGTGCTTGGCAGTTAGCGCTGGGCGCTGGGCAGTAACGCTGCAGCTGTATGTCTTTGCGTTGCAGTGAAGGGAGGTAAAAAAGCAACATAATTTCTGTTATTCCAGTGCCAGGCGCTGGGATGCTTTTCTTTTCATTAATCTTCTAATTTCTTGTTTGCAATATGACTTCCTTTCCTCTATTTGGTGACCCTTCTTTACACCCTGAAATGCAAGATCAAAGATGAATAATTAGCATAAAAGTGAGGGTAAAAATGGAGAAAATTGTAAGGACTTAGGGAAATATGAAATAGATAATCTTGAAGCTAAAATGTAACAAATCAATAAAAATCAAGCAATATTAAGGTTCAGATGTCAAGATAGAATGCACAAAATCATGTTGATTGGGAAATTGACACTCCCCCAAACTTGAACCTTTGCTTGTCCTCAAGTAAAAGCTTCAAATGAAAAAAACTCAGATATGAAAATGTGCAATCAGGAATATGTGTAACTAGGAGGAGTGAAGATTTGATAATATGTGAATTAAAGTAAGTCGAGCCTCATCAAACCATTAATCATAAGATTTAACTCAATAGTTTGGAATCATAAAGATTCAATAATAAGTGTTAACCAAACTATAAGAAAACTTGAAATCAAAACTTCACCTCTTAGAATAGTTTATTAAACTAAATTCACAAAAATTCTAAAACTAAATTGCTTCTTTGTTCTCAAGGGCATCGTTTTATTTCAATTCTCAAGGGCTTCACTGTTTTGTTCTCAAGGGCATTGCTTCCTTAATTTCCTTGTTTCCTTTTGGAAATTTTGCAAATTACTCATTTTATTTTAATTATAGGAGCCTACCTCTTATTGAAACCTTCAACTATCCCCTTATTGAACCCTTTTTTCACTAGCCCCTTATTGAACTTTTTTTTTTATGAATGTGATCTAAAAACCATTCAAAGAAACAAGAACATAACTACTGTAATTTTGAAGTAGATGGGTTAACACTTACTAAAATATATAAAACTTGAGATTAGCAAACTCAAGAGGTAAATCTTAAATATATACATATTTTTGACATGATTCGATTTGCGTATGTTCAACCAAAATTTTCTCAATAAAGGAACCCACATACATGCTAAACCTCTCCCCCAAACCTAAATCTAACATTGCCCTCAATGAACTAAAGAGGGTTTAAAACATGAGAATGCAAGCATTAATTTTCTCTCTCAACACACAGACAGCAAACATCAGAAATATTCAACATTCACAGCACAATATCATTATCACAATAAAATAGTCCAAAAATTGAAATTGCTATCTAACAACCATGCACCGTCATAAGTGCAATACAATATCAACATCCACCACAGCAACATCAAGTCCCAAGGAAACAAAGTTCCACCAAAACAACTTCATAATCACAACCAAGCAATAAAAAACTACTAAAAACCAAGCAACAACACAACAAAAGCAAAACAAAACAATTAAAATTAAGAAAATAAGGAAACTTGGGTTGCCTCCCAAGAACGCTAAGTTTATAGTCTTCAGCCAGACTTTACTGATTTATCCTGGATCAAAAGAACTGTTGGAAGAGTCTTGAAGCTGAATTGCCTTCCCCCAATCTTGCCACTGTTTTTTGTTTTTTCTTTGATTGGTTCTTTGGCTTTGCATGGAGGAAATCCAAATAGTTCAACAATCATTGTTTCTTCTTTATGGTCATAGGGTTCCTTTTCAACAGGTGATTCAACAATGTCAAACACATTAAAAGTCTCCCCCTCATTTTGGACTATAAGAATTAATGTCCCTTGAGCCATATCAATTACCATTCCTGAAGTAGCCAAGAACGGTCTACCCAGAATGAGAGGGATTTCCTAGTCCTCTGCCATGTCTAAAACCATAAAGTCCACAGGAAAGAAAAGTTTTCCTACTTTGACTAGTACGTCTTCCACTACCTTATATGGATGTCTCAATGATCGATCGGCAAGCTGAAGGGTCATCATAGTTGGTTTCACTTGACCAATCCCAAGTCTTTTAAAAACTAACAAGGGCATTAGATTGATACTAGCCTTAAGATTACATAAGGTCCTCTTAAGTGTAACACTTCTAATAGTACAGAGAATAGAGAAATTCCTTGGATTTTTGAATTTCGTAGGCAACTTCTTATGTATAATTGCTCTACACTCTTCATTCAACATAACTCACTCATCATTCCCCATCTTCCTCTTTTTGAACAACATCTCTTTCATGAACTTTGCATAAACAAGCATTTGTTACAAAGCTTCAGCAAATGGTATGTTTATTTGTAACTTTTTAAATACCTCCAAAAATCTGTTGTATTGCTTCTCATTGTTCTATTTATGAAGCCTTTGAGGAAAGGACACCTTGATGTATGGTGTAGCAATACAATGTTTGTCAACTTTCTCAACGTTCTCCTTACTTCTCGAATCATGAGGGGAAGTGCTATGAGTTACAGAATTGTCATCTTTAGTCAACTGCATACTCACCTCTTTATCTACCACTTCTTTCCTAGACATAGGTGATAACATGCTTTTTCCATTTATTTTAGTCCCTATTTTAGTCCTTTTTGCCTCTTTAATTTTGTCAATTCTCTAATTTTATTATGTTTTAGAATTTATTGAGTATAAACTATTTATGGATTGAATGTGTCTCAATTATATATTTTTAGAACTTGAATTGTAAAATGCTTAATTTAATTCCTACAAATTTTAATTTTGGAGAGAAAAGTGTTGACATGGACAAAGATGTTGATTTGGATGCTAATGTGGCACTTTTTGGGTGATGTAGATGCTGACTAGGATATGCTGGATGTGGGGCCCACTTGAACTCTTATTGAATGCCATGTAGTCAGAATTTTTGGGCAGAAATATTAATTTTTGTAGGTCAAAAAAAAGCATGGCTGAAATATTAATTTTGCCATGATATTCTGCTGCTGTTTGTCACTTTCTGCTGCAGAAATATTAATTCTGCTGCTACCATACCATTCTGCTGCTACCATACCTTTCTGCTGCTGCAGAAATATTAATTTTGCTGCTGTTTTGCTGTCAAAGTGCTGCCATATCATGGAAGAGGCATCGAAGGAGGCATCTAGGGCAGAATATCCCTTTAGGCATGTGTTAGATCAGTTTTATATTTGCAAAATCGAAATTTATTAAGGAGGCTAAGTCATTTTTCTGATGTGAAGTCCTAGCACCATTTTTCTGCCTTCCTTGGGCAGCAGTGGCTGGGAGCAACATAGAGGCAACTCTCTAGCTTGGTTAGAGGGAAAGGAAGCCTTCCCACTTGGGAATGGCTCTCCTTGTCCCATTTTCCTTCCTTTTCTTGCATTTTCCTTCATAGTTTCTTAGATTTCTGTTGTATTTTCTGTTTTCTGTCATGTTTTTCCTTCTCTTCCATGTAATTTTCTAAGTTTAAGGATTGATGTAGTTTGGTTCTATGATGTTTTATTGCTGAACAATTTCGATTTTAATGCACTTTCGTTTAATGGAATGGATTTTACCGATTATTAAGCTCTTGAATGCTTGATTAACCTTCAATGAGTTTGGGATTTTGATGTTTATGCTAGAGTTAGCTAGATATTGAGCTTGACCTTGTAATTTCCACCATAAATTAGATTATCTAGATATAGACAGTTTTATTTATGTGGCTTGAATAAATTTCTTGAGCTTCATAATTTAATTGAATGGTTGATCTAAGATTTTAGTCAATTATTTTGGTTAAGTTAGATTGTAATTTCAAAGTTTTTGGATTCAATCATATTTTAGAAAATTGGCCAACATTGAATGGATTGTAATTTAATTGAATTGTTCTTCAATGATTCAAAGATTAATTTGTCTATGAATTAATCGGATTGGACCAACGAAATCAATCTCATTTTCTTGTGTAGTCGGTCATTTGATGAAATGGAAATTGTACTTTAATTCATTTGGACCAATGAGTATTTTCTTGGCCAAAGTTCTATTTTATTTATTGTCCTATGAAGCTTGTTATTTATACATGCATGCGATTGCTACGTATTTGTAATGAGGAGGACAAGAGATAATATGTCATATGCGATTGCGGGACATTGATGTGATTAGGACTTGATCAGATTATATTTGAGTTATAGATTAGTGAAGATCTTCCTAACTATAATTTTAATATAATTCAGTCTTAGAAGACTTTCTAAGAATTTTAGATTGAAGATTACATAATGGAATTAGCCAAGGATATTGAAAGGAAAGGATGATGATGTACAATTTCATGGAATTTGTGACCAGTTCCACATCTTTTGTCTGTTTTATTTTCTGTTTAGTCATTTAAATTTCAGTTATTTATTTTGCGTTGTTTCAATCATCCCCCCCCTTTTGTGTAATTTCTAAAATTTCTTTCATAAGTCTTAATAGCATTTCACTTAGCCTAATTGAATTTTATTTGATACCTCAATCTCTGTGGGACGATACTCTACTTATCACTTTATTACTTGTTGCGACCCAGTATACTTGCTGGAATATTTTATGTGCTATAAAATATACGCACCAAGTTTTTGGCGCCGTTGCCGGGGATTGATGGTTGTCAAATTGATTTTTCTCTAAAGCCAAAGTGTTGTTATTTTAGACATTGTCTTTTCTTGTTTTAGTCTTTACAATTTCAAGTGTTTTTAGCTTTTCAAGTGTCTTTATTAGTTTGATTTCTTCTTGTTACCTTGCTTATTTGATATGTCTCTCGTGTTATTTCTCTTTGTTGCATGTGAGGTACTTGATCATTTTCCTTGACGAAGGAAATAAAAAAAAATCAAAGAGAAAGTAAGGAAAACAAAGAAGAAGCGACGCTAAGCATAGACAGCAAATAAAGTCTGGCTAAGGACTTTAAACCAAGCGTTCTTGGGAGGCAACCCAAGTTTTTCTAATCTTTCTCTTTTTAATTTTGTTGTTGTATTTCTTTCGTAATTTTAATCTTGTTTGTCTTTTTTCTGTTGTCCATTTGTTTTTCTCTGTTTTCTCTGTTTTGGCAGAAATTTTGTCATCTTGCATGAATATTCTGTACTGCTTGGCTATAGTTTTTGCCACTTTCTCTACATGTTTTTAAACCTTTATATGTCTTCTAGTTGTAGAATTTTATTTGGAGTGATTCGCATCCATTTTGGGGTCGTTCTATATCGGTAAAGCTCTGTCGCCAGAAATTCTGCACTGCAGAATTTTGCTACTCTGTTTTGTCCGAATTTGATGCTCACTTTTTAAATTTTTGATGGAGTTTTGGTGTGGAATTATGCATGATGAAATAGCTAAAGTGTAGATTGACTTAGCATGAAGAGAATTTAGTCTTATTTCTCTAAGGAATTCAAGTTAAATGGCAATGACGTTGACTTTAATGAATTTGTAGTAATAGTCTTTTAGCTGTGAGGATTTGAGCCTAAGTGAAAAATGCTATTCTTCTTGTTGTGTGTTCTCTATCATGGATTGTCACTCTAGAACTTGTCTTGAATCTTTGATTGAGGCTACATTTCTTGTACATACTTGGAAATGATTTAGGCATTTGTTTCCTGTAACCATTGTTTAACCAAATAGCTTTCCATACGTTGTTTCCATTGTATGTCATTTTGTGCCTTATCCATTTTCTTTCTTGTGTTTTTCCACCACTTTTTCTTTGTACAAAAATATATTTTTTTTTCTCTTCCAACTTAAAGATTTGAGGAGTATTTTAAATTCTTTTAAGGGGTTGATATGCTGAAAAATCTTGTGAATTTTGGGGTATTTTGAACTATATTTCTTCTACTTCCTCTCAAGCAAAAGAAAAAGATTGGCCAATCAAGAAGAAAAAGAAAGAAAAATTTTGACTGACGTCATCAAAAAGAAAAAAAAAGGGAAGAAAGAATAAAAAAAATTTGAAAAAAAAAGAAAATGATGAAAAAGAGGAGCAGGTAGAACATTGAGACCCAAAATTTATTTATACTCAATCTCTTATATTTTACTTGTAAGTACTCTTCATTTTCTTGAGTTGTTGCCATATTTTGTTTCATTGTTCAATCTTTCCCTTTTGTTTCCCACTATTTTTCCTACCCACGTTACAACCTTATAAAGTCCTTTTGATTCAAGTATGTATTGGATTCAAGTAGTGGAGATTTAGATTCTTGACAAGCTTATGGTAGTAAATTTGTGATAGGATGATTTTGAGTGATTCCATCTTAAACACTTGAGAGAGTAGAGGATAAACACCTTGCCCTGTGAGGAGATTGTTACTTAAATTCATTCTTATCAAAATAATTGCCATGAAGCTTGCAACTTTTTTTTAAGAAAATAAAGATTAATTTTTCCTAGCGTTAAATCTTTCCAAATTTTAATTATTTCATTATTGTATATTTTCTACACTTTGCTTGTTGTGTTCTTTGGTTGTCTCTGTTATATTTAATTGATTTTGCCCAGGAGTGCAAAAGGCCTAGTGTGGGGGATTTGATAACATGCTTTTTTCATTTATTTTAGTCCCTATTTTAGTCCTTTTTGCCTCTTTAATTTTGTCAATTCTCTAATTTTATTATGTTTTGGAATTTATTGAGTATAAACTATTTATGGATTGAATGTGTCTCAATTATATATTTTTAGAACTTGAATTGTAAAATGCTTAATTTAATTCCTACAAATTTTAATTTTGGAGAGAAAAGTGTTGACATGGACAAAGATGTTGATTTGGATGCTAATGTGGCACTTTTTGGGTGATGTAGATGCTGACTAGGATATGCTGGATGTGGGGCCCACTTGAACTCTTATTCAATGCCATGTAGTCAGAATTTTTGGGCAGAAATATTAATTTTCGTAGGTCAAAAAAAAGCATGGCTGAAATATTAATTTTGCCATGATATTCTACTGCTGTTTGTCACTTTCTGCTGCAGAAATATTAATTCTGCTGCTACCATACCATTCTGCTGCTGCCATACTTTTTGCTGCTGCAGAAATATTAATTTTGCTGCTGTTTTGCTGTCAAAGTGCTGCCATATCATGGAAGAGGCATCCAAGGAGGCATCTAGGGCAGAATATCCCTTTAGGCATGTGTTAGATCAGTTTTATATTTGCAAAATCGAAATTTATTAAGGAGGCTAAGTCATTTTTCTGATGTGAAGTCCTAGCACCATTTTTCTGCCTTCCTTGGGCAGCAGTGGCTTGGAGCAACATAGAGGCAACTCTCTAGCTTGGTTAGAGGAAAAGGAAGCCTTCCCACTTGGGAATGGCTCTCCTTCTCCCATTTTCCGTCCTTTTCTTGCATTTTCCTTCATAGTTTCTTAGATTTCTATTGTATTTTCTGTTTTCTGTCATATTTTTCCTTCTCTTCCATGTAATTTTCTAAGTTTAAGGATTGATGTAGTTTGGTTCTATGATGTTTTATTGCTGAACAATTTCGATTTTAATGCACTTTCGTTTAATGGAATGGATTTTACCGATTATTAAGCTCTTGAATGCTTGATTAACCTTCAATGAGTTTGGGATTTTGATGTTTATGCTAGAGTTAGCTAGATATTGAGCTTGACCTTGTAATTTCCACCATAAATTAGATTATCTAGATATAGACAGTTTTATTTATGTGGCTTGAATAATTTTCTTGAGCTTCATAATTTAATTGAATGGTTGATCTAAGATTTTAGTCAATTATTTTGGTTAAGTTAGATTGTAATTTCAAAGTTTTTGGATTCAATCATATTTTAGAAAATTGGCCAACATTGAATGGATTGTAATTTAATTGAATTGTTCTTCAATGATTCAAAGATTAATTTGTCTATGAATTAATCGGATTGGACCAACGAAATCAATCTCATTTTCTTGTGTAGTCGGTCATTTGATGAAATGGAAATTGTACTTTAATTCATTTGGACCAATGAGTATTTTCTTGGCCAAAGTTCTATTTTATTTATTGTCCTATGAAGCTTGTTATTTATACATGCATGCGATTGCTACGTATTTGTAATGAGGAGGACAAGAGATAACATGTCATATGCGATTGCGGGACATTGATGTGATTAGGACTTGATCGGATTATATTTGAGTTATAGATTAGTGAAGATCTTCCTAACTATAATTTTAATATAATTCAGTCTTAGAAGACTTTCTAAGAATTTTAGATTGAAGATTACATAATGGAATTAGCCAAGGATATTGAAAGGAAAGGATGATGATGTACAATTTCATGGAATTTGTGACCAGTTCCACATCTTTTGTCTGTTTTATTTTCTGTTTAGTCATTTAAATTTCAGTTATTTATTTTGCGTTGTTTCAATCATCCCCCCCCCTTTTGTGTAATTTCTGAAATTTCCTTCATAAGTCTTAATAGCATTTCACTTGGCCTAATTGAATTTTATTTGATACCTCAATCTCTGTGGGACGATACTCTACTTATCACTTTATTACTTGTTGCGACCCAGTATACTTGCTGGAATATTTTATGTGCTATAAAATATACGCACCAATAGGTTCTATCACCTTCCCACTCTTAGTGGTTATGGCATTCACATGCTCTGTCGGATTAACAATAGTGTCACTAGGCAATGATCCTTGAGGCCTATTTATCAAAGCACTTGCCAATTGGCCCATTTGTGTCTCTAAATTATTGATGGCAGCACTTTGAGTTTGGCTTATTGTCTCAGTCCTTTCCATAAATTTTATGAACATCTCTTCCATAGATGACTTCTTTTCTACCTGAGGTGGTAGAGCTTGTTCTGGGGAAGATAGTTACTCTGATTTTTAAAGCCAAGAGGGTGAGATGGCTTACCAGAGGATGAAGCTGAGGGGTTTAAGCAGTGATTATTGCTCCAAGAAAAATTAGGATGATTCATCAAGCTCAGATGATATGTTTTGGAGTACTAGTTGTTCTAGTTCCTTTGCAAATTACCTATGTAATTTAAATGTTCCACTGAAGGAAATTCGTCACAACACCCATTGACGTGAGCCCCTTCACAGAAATCACATTTTGCACCCAGCATAATTATCGTATTCATCTTCATCGATTCATTTTGTCTTGAGCATAACATGTCCACTTTCCTGGCTAATGCTTCATTATGAGCTAACAAAGCATTTAACATGTCTAATTCCATGGCTCCCCTTCTTGAAGCATTCTTGGATCAGCTGGATGCATTTTGGCTCACCCTCATAGTCTCTATTATCTCTTTTACTTGCACTATAGATCTTGCCATCATAGCACCGCCAGCTGCGGTGTCCAATTTATCTCAAGTCTCTTATGTGAGACCATGATTAGGACACTTCATCAGTAAGTCCTTAAACCATTCCCAAGCTTCATAAAGACTTTTTCCTTTATGTTGATAAAAGGCAGTGATCTCATTCCTCAATTTAACTGACCTTGAGGGAGGGAAGAACTTATCCAAGAAATTTCTCTAAAGTTGATCCTATGTAGTAATGCTCCCTTTTGGTTGAGAATTAAGCCAACTCTGCCATATCCCTTAAGGAAAAAGTGAACAGACGGAAGTGAATAGCATCATCAGTGACTCCGTTGATCTTAGCCATGTCACAAATATCCAAAAAATTTGTGATGTAGTTATTCGGGTCTTCCATGGAGCTTCTTATATATTGATTCTGTTGAACCAAATTTAGCAAGATAGCTCTAATTTCAGAGTTGCTAGCACCGAGTAGATGTTTTACTATACAAGAGGCATCTCCAGCATTATTTAGTGAGCCACAGTCCCATACAACTCTATTGTAGTCTTGTTGCAACTGTGTAACTCTATTTCGCCCATTATTTTCAATGCCTCCCAAATTTACATTACCCTCTACCATTTCTTCTTGAGAACTTTGCCCCTTTTGGACTTTTCTCTCCTTGGATTCTTTTTGAGTTCTCCTTGCAAGCCTTTTGATCTCAGGATCAAAGAGAATATCAGCTTGGTTGTTGGTACCTAGCATACATAGTAGATAGATACCAATTAGCACTGAAAAATGCAGCAACAATAATCAACAAAATAAACATTAAAATGACTAAAAACTTTAAATAGAACATAAAAGAAAGAAAACAAAAAAAAAAGTGTCTAAGCTAACACTTTCAAATCTCTTTGAATATTAGTATAACACTTAGTCCCTAACAACGGTACCAAAAACTTGTTAGACAATTTGGTAAGTGCACCAGTCGCATAAGTAATAAAGTGTGAATAAGATATCATTTCCACGAGGACTAAGTGGCTAACTACCTAAGAAATTTGATGGAATTAGTTAGATGAAGTAGTTTGGATTGAAGATAGCACTAAATAGAACTAAAAAATAAAAAACATATGACAGTAAATTTTATGAGTTTTCTTAAATGATAGCAAACAACACAAAGGCTTATGAAATTAATCTATGTAAAAGAACCTACAGTTACTAATCCCTCTTCTCCATTCTAGAAATTGTAAAATCCCTCTTATGCATTAGTAAATTAATCAGCCATATAAGTTAATCCTAGGTTATTCTAATAACTTAAAAGAATTCTCCCGAGTCTCAGTTAATATACTTAACAACTACTTAATTTCTTATGTGGGTTAAGCCTATACTAACCAACCCAGCTTTAATTAAATGAGATTGACTAATATCCCTCTTAGCTAATAAGTGAAAACACTTAGTAAGGTTCACGCACTCATCTTCCCTAATTAGTGTTATACTATCACCTTTCTCCCCCAAGTTCGAAGGCAGCAACAAGCTTAAATATAGGTTGATTAAGTTCATATAATGCAGCAGTAAAATGAATGAAAAGACTTATATTGATTAACAAGGTTAGAAATATATGAGAGAATACAAAATCTATTTAGGAGTCAATTTCATAGTAACCCTAGATGAAAAATCTAGCTACTCATTGAATTTAAATGACAGAAAGTAGAAAAAAAAGGATAAATATGGCCATGAATTTGATGTTGGATGATGAATTGAGCCCCAAAAACCTTGAAGATCAGGTTCCCCTTGCCCTCCTCAACTAGCCCCTTTGCTCTGGATTAGAATTAAAATATTCCTGATGTGGCTCCGACGATGCTTTGGCGTTGCAGTGGTGCAAATTCATTACTGTAGTAGTGGAAGGCAGAGATACATCCCAAAGAAAGGCTTTATCATGGCGCTTAAGAGTGTAGTAGGAGATCTAGCGTTGTAGTGGTGCGAACTCACCGCTACAGCAGTAGGAGACAAAAACATTTGCTGAAAAAAAATTGATGACTAGCATCGAGCACTGGGCAACTAGCACTGGGTGCTGGGTGGTAGCACTATAGCTGTATGTCTTGATGATGCAGTGAAGGGAGGCAAAGAAGCAATATAATTTATGCTACTCCAGCGCCAGGCACTGGGATGCTTTTCTTTTCATCAATCTTCTAATTTCTTGTTTCCAATATGGCTTCTTTTCCTCCATTTGGTGACCCTTCTTTGCACCCTGAAATGCAAGATCAAAGATCAATAACTAGTATAAAAGTGAGGTTAAAAATGGAGAAAATTGTAAGGACTTAGGGAAATCAGAATTAGAAAATCTTGAAGCTAAAAAGTAATAAATCAATAAAAATCAAGCAATAGTAAGGTTCAGATGTCAAGATAGAATGCACAAAAATCATGTTAATTGGGAAATTTACAACAACTAGGGGGTATATCTTGTCCTTCAGACATAGGTACGGGTCCCCATTCAGTCTTCTCATTGTCTATTGCATTTATTGGTGGCATGAGTTATTATGCTAATATAGTGAAGTATTGTAGCTTTTGGGCGACTAGACTAGCAAGTGTGTGAGACTATTGTAGAAGTCTTTGGCTTTGTGCTTGGACATAGTATGAAGAAATGGCTCAATGATCTGTGATAGATTCTAGGCAGGCTAAATTCTAGCGCATAGGTGGAAGCCCAAGCATTTGGTGTCAATGGTTGAAGAACTATGTTTTCTTTTTCTTTTCTACATTAAAAAGTAATATTTTTTTTTTGTTTGAATTACCAATATACAAAAACTCACTTTCACTTCCAATTAATCTAGTGTCATGCCCAGTGTTTTTGGACTCGACCTAGCCCAGGCCAAGTCACATATTTAGACTAGTCTACATGTGAACTAGCATTGACCCGATTAACTTGATTGGGTCAAAGCCGACCCGGGCTTTGATCCAATTGGGTCAAACTAGTTGACATAGACTTTTTTTTTATGGTTCAAATTTGTATGACAATTTAGAAAAGTGTGCAATCACCAAGAATCAAACTCTATCCCCTAACCTATAGGTTATGTGTCTTACCATCTTGCTATCAACTTTTTAATTTGTATTGGTGAAATATTATATATATATAAGGTGCTAAAATTATTATAACCCAAAAGCCAAAATGTGCATATGGCAAGATGGTAAAAACTAAAAGGGAGAAGACATTTAATTTAACAAAAAAAGTATAATATATTTATATAATTATTTGATGCAAAAAAATTAAATCAAGAAAAATTGAAGAGCATAAACAAAATTTTTATATAATCATCTAATATAATAAAAATAACAATCAAATATTTTTAAAGACACTATTTGTAATTTTATGAGTAAAAAAATTACTTATGAATATTTGTATTTTAATTATTTATGACCAATGACTATGGTTTTAAGACTTTGAAGTGTGAAAATTGCATATAAATTATTTATTTTACTTAGTTTTATATTTTTTACAAAAAATATAACTATATATATATTTAATTTATTTATCCAGTTTAGCAATTGATCCTGTGACTCGGTGTTTGAACCAATTACCCGGTGACTTAGAGGCCAACACAGGTTAATGATCGGTCAATTCCAAAAACATTGGTCACGCCGCAATTTGCATTAATGACCAGCACAGGGTGGCCTCCATGCCACTATCATAAGCCTAGACCATATTAACCATACACCTATAAATCAAAATGCAATATACTATTAACAAGTAAGAGAGTTACTGATAATATAGTATGGATATTTAATTGAACATTCAAATAGTTATACACAAAAGCAATAAACCATGTTTCCAAGCCTTCGTCTTCATAATGCATAATTTAAATAGGTAAAAGAGAAACATTCCAATATATGACCAACAAAAAATATACAAAAAGAATGATCTACATTTCCTCACGTAAACATCCAAGTACAATCACATTCTAGGTGTCCTATTTTGCTACAGAGCCTAACACCAAAACACAAAACAACCCAAAAGACACTACAACACCAACCCCTAAACAAGTGGGATTGGAGATTAGAGGCCTTGTTACTCCTCATGTGAAGACTTGATAGCTATTTTAAAATCTGCAAGGGTACACACAAGAGGAGAGTGTAATACCTCGGGTTCCTGGGTGTTAATATTGGTGAAATATCAGTATAGATGTGGAAAGATGTGAGAAAATTTTTTGCTTACTTAAAAGAAAAATGGATGCATGTGATTGAATTTATTGCTTATACATATGAATGAATATGATGTTTAACATAATGGAAAATTAACCATAGTTATGTGTGATGAGTCAGGGAGAAATAATGTAACGTGGATAGGTAGATGAGGGACCAAACTAAAAAGATGTTGAAACTTAGGGTAAAATGGTAATTTTTGAATATGGGATGTTGGGTGAGTGATTAGAGTGTTGAGAGTGATAATTGCTAAGCATAGGGAGAAATTGGAAAAGAAAATGATTTAATTAGTTTTGGATGGAAAAAAATACCTAAATTGCACTTGGACCCATACTTAAAGTTTGAGAAAGGATTAAATGAGAGGCCAAGGTTCAATTTCTAAAAAAATACCACTCCCTATACTTAAGCAACATCAAGACCCTAACTCTCATTCTCATCTCTCTCTCACGACAACCTTTCCCTCTATTTTCTCTTTTATCCTTTCTTCTGTCTTTAAATCCCAATCACTAAATCCTCCAAGTTGGGTTTCTTCAGTGGTTGTAGGTGCATCTCCGGTCACCGATAGTCTACCCTCATCAATAGAAAGCACAAAGGTTCTATGTGAGCATCATAATTTTGAACATCCCTCTCATTTTCGTATCTAAGAACACTAGGTGCTGAAACTTAGTTTTTGGAGTGATTTGAGTATGATCTTGGAGTTTTTTTTTTTGCAAGAATATAGTTTCTCAACCTCCCTTCTCTAAATTATAGTTGTTTTGGCTAACCAAATGGGTGAAAAATATGATTTTCATGGTGGAATATGAAGCCAAGATAGAAAATTAGAAATAGAAAGGGTTTTAGGGAAACCTTGGTTTAATTCTTGAATGTTATTGTGAAAACAAGTTGGTAAATGTGGTTTTATGGTTCAAAAACTCATTTGGGTGGCCAAAACATTGTGGAAATGTTTTATTTTGGTTTGGGATTGAAATGAAGATTAGAGGAAGAATAGAAACCCAAAATCACCTTTTTTTTGTCATGGGTTTAGTCTTGTGGCATTGCAGTGCCACCCTTAATCGTTGTAGTGGCACAAAAATAGAGAACAATGCTTTTTTACCAGTTTCCACCGCTGCAGTGTTGGTTCACAGTGTGTCTTCTAGTTAGTTTTCAAATGGCCATAACTCTCTCATCCAAACACCGTTTTTATTAAATCTTAGATCACTGGAAAGCTATTTGAGTATAGTTTCTAATGATATAAGTTTCATTTCAAAATGCTATATAGTTTAAGAGTTATGAATAAAGATCAAAGTTGGTGCCAAGAAATTTAATCCATTAAGTCCTTGATATGTTTTTGGCATCGTTTTCTCATAGGATTGGGTTCTTTGATGTTTCTTCAACACTTTTATGATGGAATGGATAGCTTGGAGTTGTGATAAGGATTTCTCTTCCTTTCTCTTGTTTATTTCTTCACTTATTGTTGTCCTAGCATAACTGGTGATTAAAATGAGTTTTCTTACTATGATTATGTGAATATGTAATGCATATGTGAAAATACCCTCATTTATATGGAATGTTTGGCTAAATACCAATATGAGTATGAAATTTAATGGAAGTAGTATGAAAGAAATTATATACTAGTGGAACATTATTGAAATGGTTTTTTACATGAAAATACCTTGAGTGTATGTTCATTGCTTGCATGTATTTGGAATTGAGAATACGACCACAAGTTGATGTGTGTTATTGTATTATAGGACGATGCTGTTGATTGTGCGCTGGACATGTACAAAACCTTATCTTACTAATGTGAAAATGCTTACTAAGTGTATGTATACTCTTGTGAACCCATTCCCATCCGTCAAGAGGAGCTTGAGGCAATACCTATATATAGATGCTTTCACATATAAGTATCACCATACCTTTTTTTTTTTGCTTTGGAATTGTAAATCCAATAAGGACACTTGTAGGCAAATATGAGGTCTAACTAACTTATAAACTAACCCTATGGTCACGTGGACCCTCATACCTACTTGTTTTCAAGTCTTGCAAAGAAATCTTTAAACCTAAATTTTTGGAGGTGAATTTGTACATTTTCTTACACATATCATCATTCTACCATTGCAAAGCTGTGAGAAAAATATGTCTTATAAGTGGAATAGATATTTGATTATGGATGAGGATTGGGGCTCTAGTGATACACCCCTAAAGATCATGAATTAGGAATACCGGTAAAGGTATGAACAAAGGTCGAGATAATAAGGTGTATATCAGAGAAAGTCAGATGATATTTATATATGATCAATGATAGAATTAGAGTATTATAATATGAGTTTGTATTTGGGCATGGTAAGTGTATAAACCTTGCATGTCTTAGTAATTATGGTGTGATGAATACGAATGATTGTCATGTGTTTTTTTTAAAAAAATTTTAAGGATAAGATGGCAATGTATGATACTGTAAACATGTGAGTATAATAGACTTAGATCTCATTATATCATGATTGTATGTGGTTGGGGTGATTGTTTATGTGATTGTGGTTGAGGCTTTAGTGATACATATCTAAAGGCCACGAATTAGGGATTTCCATGTGAGGGCATGAACCATGGTTAAGAGATTCCTAGAGGTCGTGAATTGGGGATTGTCGAAGAAAGCATGAACTAAGCTCAAAGGAACAAAGTGTTCATAGGAAAAACCCAAATTGGTTATGTGCATGATCTAGAGTCCTCGTATAGACTCCCAGCGATGATAGTTATTAGATGCCTGGGATAGGCTCCTGCTAGAATCCAGAAAGAGTATGGAATATAGACATGAATCTGGTGATTGCTTGGATGATTATAGATTGTTTTGATTGTGGTATAGTTATTCCTTATGATAGGTGATAGTTTTATTTCGGATTTGGTATACCGTGGTATGTGGAGTTAATTATGTGATGGGATATGTGCATATATACATATATATGCCTGTATTTTGTTTGCACTAGGATGACTTTGGTGAAAGTGATCGTGCCAGAAGACAAAGGTATATGGGACTATGGGATTAGGTCACGTATAGTAAATATGGAACCGAGATACCAGTTACTCTTCTTGAAAGGTATTTATTGCTTTGTTTTGCTAATGCATGATGATTATTTCTATATATATATGTATATCTGCATGATGGGATCATTTTATAGGGCTATTATAAGGGGTGTACCTGTACAATTTTCTGGTATAGTTATATGTAAGTTTATTGCATGTATCTGTTTATTTTCTTGTGCTTGGTAGAGATATTTGGGTGAGTCACATGGATTTAACTTACCCTATCACAGTTTTAAGATTCGAAGATGTTATGACGTGATGGTTCTAGTAGCATGGTAACGAGGATGCCTCCCTTTTCGTTTTGGGTAAGGTATTTGTCCTTATTTCTTGTTAAGTTAATCTTAGTATACTCTGTAATCGGTAGGCCACCTAAGATTTATATGTATCTTCTTGGGTTTGTTAGTGAAACATCAGGCTTACGGTAGTGTGTGTGATGCACTAATTGCGTCGGTCACAGCCCTAAGTATGGGTTGTGATCGAGAGTAAGTAAAACATACTTAGTGAGGAAAGTAATAAAACAGAATGAACACTTACAGAGTACCATTTGCGACATGTAATAATTTCTAGATAAATCTAATCACAACATCACACCTGTAATCATTAAGTTTATAAGTAAACAATTGATAAGCATGGTGATTCAACGTTTAGATAAATAAGTAGCCTTAGCAGCTCCATAATAGACTTTTATCTCTTATAATAGAAAAGGCCACACAAGCTCTTTGATATATTGATGCCTCTCATAATAAAGAGGGCCACACAGACTTTTCCCTATATCATTAGTACCATTAGTTTGAGATGGCCACATAGGCTTCTTGAAATGTCCCTAATGTACATTTGAAAGAGAGCCTCAAGGCTTTTCATCTCATACACAATGATTAAACTACCTAGGGCTTTTCATTTATTCTTCTCATCCATATTCTAGGAGAGCCATATAGGCTTCCTATAACATCATTAGTCATATTGTGAGAGAATTCATAACTCTTCATAATATCACTAATTTATCCTTCGGTAAAGTACACACAAATTATTGGACAACTCTCCTGCATGAGTTATCCCATATAAATCGTCCATGATACGTGAATTCCCATAAGTAAGAGAACTTTAACCATCAAATGTGACTATTAGCATCCATAATTTGATGCCAACATACAAGATCGATTTTTGAATTTAATATGATAATTAAGACATAATAACATGAATGACAAGTAGAAGAGAGAAATTAGTCCTTTACCTTTACATTTCGGATCACTAAATTGAGTGAAAAGCTCGAGGATGGTTTCCAAAATGTTTTAAGATTAAAGCCCTATAAATTTAGAGTGAAAAGAAGGTTTTAATAATCATGGAAAACATAACTTTTACCAATGTAGTGCCCAAACCTAGCACTGTAGTGTAAGGAGACAGAACAAAATAATAATTGGTGTAGGGCCTGCTGCTACAGCACCTCGACCTGGGTGGTACAGAGATGGGCCATATAATACTTGGTACACATTTTGTGGCTCACCACTACAGTGGTAAGTAGTGTAGCTACAGCAGTGGCCCTTGCTTTACAACATAAAAGTGGCATGTTTTGATGCCGATGATCTCCATTTAACCTCCCAAACTCTCATAAGAAGTTAGTAAAACTAATTTGGGTGTTATTAGATCATAGAAACCAAACCTAATCACTTCTCATTTTCAAAATCAAACTCGGTTCTGCACAAATCTTGTCATATATTGTTCTTGACAATAGAAAAGCATTTATGGTAGCAATCCACACTTTCACACCATTTATCATCAATAAATACATCCTAGCCATCCCACAAAACATTCATTAATGTCATAAAACACATTTATATCTGATATCGGGTATTTTTATATACTTTTTAGTCCCTATCTTAGTCCTATGGCTATTCCAATGTTGCCAATTCTCTAATTTTATTATGTTTTGAAATTTATTGGGTATAAACTATTTATGGATTGAATGTGTTTCAATTTTATATTTTTAGAACTTGAATTGTAAAATGCTCAATTTAATTCCTACAAATTTTAATTTTAGAGAGAAAAATGCTGACATGGACAAAGATGATGATTTGGATGCTAATGTGGCACTTTTTGGATGATGCAAATGCTGACTAGGATATGCTGGATGTGGGGCCCACTTGAACTCTTATTGAATGCCATGTAGTCAGAATTTGAAGGCATGAATATTAAATTTCGTAGGTCAGAAAGCAAGGCTGAAATATCAATTCTTCCATGCTGTTCTGCTGCTGCCATACCTATGTTCTGCTGCTGTTTCCTACTTTCTGCTGCAGAAATATTAAATCTGCTGCTGCCATGCCTACTTTCTGCTGCAGAAACATTAATTATACTGATGTTTTGCTGTCAAAGTGCTGCTACATCATGGAGGAAGCATCTAGGGTAGAATATTCTAAGGCATTGAAGGGGCATCCGTTTTAGAAATAAGAATACATTCATTTTAGGCAACCAGACTTGGAAAATTCGCAGCTCTCTCTTCCCCTCTGTTTTTGCTTCTGTTATTGGCTGTTTTGCTCTTATGGAGGGCTAAGTTTTCATTGTAATTAGTCACTAGACCACTGGGATGTTGTAGCTTGAACTAAGAATGCAAGTTAAGTGTTTTGTTCTCCATTTTCATCTCATTTCGTTTCTGTTTTGCTGTCATGTTTATTTTGCTGTCAAATTCTGATTAGAGCTTGAGTTGTAACATAAACTGACTTATATATAAGACATAACCTTGCTTGACTGATTAGGAAAGTGAGGGAGGCGAAATGACTAGTTAAATGATATATATAACTTGGTTTGGTTGAGATTTTCCACTGAATGCATCTAGTTATAGTAGAGAGATGTTCTTGACTGTAATTAGTAGCATTAAATTCTAGATGTTATTCTAGAAACATTTTCATAAAGAACCAAACAATGGAATGAGAACAAAACTGAATCAATGAGTTAGGTAATGATAGTTACACTCCCATGAATCCTAGTGGCTGATTACATAGTCTCTTTACTGTCAATTTCTTGCAATTTCTGCTGCTGCTGCTGTTTCTGCTGTTACTGCTGTTGCTGCATATTTTGCTGCTGTTGTAGTGTTTAATTGCTGTTCTGTTTTATTTATTTAGTTAGTATTGCTACAAAACCCCCCCCCACGTTTATGTACTCTTAATTGGTGTTTAGGTGTTTAGAACGATTAATTAGTATCAAGAAGTGAGGCTCCTTGAGTGAATACGACCTGGGGATCACTATACTGCAAATTGCCACAAATTCAATTCTGGGCGATTTGGCATCGTAGTGGCGTGAACCAGAATTTTGGCGCCGTTGCCGGGGAGCCAATTCATTTCAAAGTGTTAATTAGTTGTTCTATCGTGTTCTTGTTTGATTTTAAGTGGCTTGGTATTGTTGGAAGTGATTACAAATTTTTCAAGTCAACTTTTCAAGTTTCCTAGTATATTTCAGTACTATTCATCAGCTTAAAAAACTAAATCGGATTGACTTGAAAAATTGGTAGTCCACTAAACACGACCCTTTCGGGCAAAACTCCTCACGACTTTGTCGTGAGGAGCACCGCCCTATCTCGGCTAAATTCCAACGTTTAGACCACTTTTTCCATTTTACAATGATTTTAGCTATTCTTCTAATTAATTGTGATTTTTGGTTTGATTTTTGTAGATCTTATTTTTGAGTTCTGTTTTTTGATTTTGTGCCTCCAATTGGTGAAGGATTTTTCCAAGAAAAATCAGATTTTTCTGAGATACTTCATTTTTGGTCATTTTCCTTGGTTGGACCATTTTGTGCTTATTTTGCTCTTTTTGTTCTTTTTGTTGTTTTCTCGTGAATTTGTGCCCTTTCTAGTATATGAGAAGGTCTGGTCACGTGGACTTACCACCTTTTGATCCAGAAATTGATAGGACCTTCCATAGGCTAGTGAGAAGTAATAGCATTAGGACTAGTATAGTTTCTGAAATTCTTGCTGAAATTGTTGAGTTAGCTATTGATAGTGTAGAAGTTGAATCAGATTCTGAATCTGATATTGTGTTGGAGTCTACAGATTCTGAGTCAGCTGGGATAACTGGGATGGATAATCAAAATGCACAAATGCCTCAAAATAGGCAAGAACAATCAATTAAAGAGTTGATTGCACCTGATGTGCATTATCAACCATTGTGCATAAATTATCCTGAGTTGGATGCTAACTTTGAACTAAAATCTGGTCTAATCCATTTGTTGCCTAAGTTTCATGGTCTTGCAGGAGAAGATCCGCACAAGCACTTAAAGGAGTTCCATGTTGTCTGCTCTACCATGAGACCACATGGAGTTGGAGAAGAACAGATCAAATTAATAGCATTTCCTTTCTCTCTGGATGGGGCAGCCAAGGATTGGCTTTACTATCTACCCACTGCCTTGATAACAAGATGGGATGAGCTGAAGAAGTTGTTCTTAGAAAAATTCTTTCCAGCCTCCAGAACAGCAGCAATCAGGAAAGATATCAGTGGGATTAGACAGTTGAATGGTGAATCTCTGCATGAATATTGGGAGAGGTTTAAGAAGCTTTGCTCATGCTGTCCAAACCATCAGATTTCAGAGCAGCTTCTCATCCAGTATTTCTATGAGGGATTACTGCCTATGGACAGATATATAGTTGATGCAGCTGCTGGTGGGGCATTGGTGGATAAGACTCCTACTGCAGCAAATGAATTGTTGGCCAAGATGGCCCAAAATGCTCAGCAATTTGGCACCAGATTGAGTGATCCAACAGTTACTGTCAATGAGGTGAGGACACCTCCCATGGAGCAGCAAAGGATAGAAAATAAATTGGAGGAATTAGCTTCAATGGTGAGGCAATTGGCATTAAATCAGAGAACACAACAACAAGCCCCTCCTCCTTCAACCTGTGGTATTTGTTCCCTGAATACCCACCATACTGATCAATGCCCTCAGCTGCAAGAGACCTCAACTGAGTCATGTGCTGGTATATTCCCTGGTAGACCCATGCAGCCACAACAACAGAGATATGACCCATATTCCTCCACCTACAATCCTGGGTGGCGTGATCATCCAGCTTTCAAGTATGGGAATACATCTAACCCCCCTTACCAGCCACCCCATGTAAGATACAATCAACCTGAAGCTAGCCATACACCTCCTCCAGCACCCAAGAAACCTGAGCCTAGTCTTGAGGATCTAATGAAGCAACTGACTGCCAATACTCTTCAGTTCCAGCAAAGGACAGAAACAAATATGCAGAATTTGGAAACTAAGATTGGCCAGTTAGCCACAACAGTCAATGAGCTGAAAAGCCAAGGTTCAGGGAGTTTGCCATCCCAACCAGTGATCAACCCAAGAGGCAATGTGAGTGCCATCATCTTGAGGAGTGGCAAACAAGTAGACAGTCCAGCTTCTGAATCTGAACCAGAAAAATCAAATGTCCAGCAAAGTGTTCCTTCATCTTCAACCAGTGAGCAAAATAAAAAGGATGAAGAAGTGGTTCAGAAAATTCCTCTTCCTTTCCCTAATAGGCAGACTCAATCGAGGAAAGCTTCTGAATCTGACATGGATAAGGAGATCATGGAGACCTTCAGGAAAATAGAGGTCAATATCCCACTTTTGGAAGCAATTAAGCAAATCCCCAAGTATGCCAAGTTCCTCAAAGAGTTGTGCACTCATAAGAGGCGTTTAAGGGGTAATGAGAGAGTCAATTTGGGAAGAAATGTGTCTGCACTCATCCAACCACCCATGCCACCCAAGTGCAAAGATCCTGGAACTTTCACAATACCATGCACAATAGGCAACATGGAGTTCTCCAACGCTATGCTGGATTTGGGAGCCTCAATCAATGTTATGCCCAAATCAGTGTACTCGAGCCTCAAGATTGGTGTTCTTTCACCAACTGGAGTGATTGTCCAACTTGCCAATAGGAGCACAGCACATCCAGCAGGAGTTTTAGAAGATGTTCTGGTAAGAGTTAAAGATCTCATTTTTCCTGCTGATTTTTATGTGCTTGATATGGAAAATGATAATACTCCTGGCCATGCACCATTAATACTTGGTAGACCTTTTCTGAAAACTGCAAAAACCATCATTAATGTGCATGAAGGGACTTTGTCAATGGAGTTTGCTGGTAATAAAATTGATTTTAACATTTTGGATGCCATGAAACATCCTATAGAAAATCATTCCAATGTGCATGTAGTTAACTTTTTGGATTACTTAGTTGATGAGGCATGTGAAGATTTCCAAAATGAATTAATTTCTGATTTTCCTGAATTCTCTGATTTGGTAGATGCCTTTGAATGCAACTGTGCTGGTTCTGAATTTTGTCATGCTTGCACTGAAATTGAAAACTCTCTAAATGCTGACAATTCTGAGTTGCATTCTGATTTGCATAGTGATTTGGATTCTGATGTGCATCCTGATTCTGTAAATTTCTCTAGCTTATACTTAGATTCTGTTTCTATTTTAGGTAGTTGTAGGTGTAGTGATTTAAATTGTAATGTTGCACATTCTTCATCTCTTTCCTCTTGTGCTGCTAACCCTTCCTCCTCTTTAGCCAAGGATTCTGTCTTTGAGCAAACTGAATTTGTAGGTGCTTCCTTGGATGTGATTCCACAAAAACTAATTCCATCCTCCATCCAACCACCTGCATTGGAGTTGAAGGCTTTACCAGAAAACCTCAAGTATGCCTTCTTGGAAGTAGGAGACAAACTTCCAATCATTGTGGCCAACAACTTGAACCCCAATCAAGAAGAAAAATTGATCAGTTTGCTGAAAAAGAATAAGAAGGCGATTGGGTGGACTCTAGCAGACATTCCTGGAATTAGTCCTTCAGTGTGCATGCACCGAATTCTCCTTGAAGAAGAGACAAAACCAGTGAGGCAACCCCAAAGAAGACTCAACCCCATGATTCTTGATGTGGTCAAGAAGGAGGTAAGTAAGCTCCTCCAAGCTGGTATTATTTATCCTATCTCTGATAGTAAGTGGGTGAGTCCGGTACAAGTAGTGCCAAAGAAAACCGGGGTAACTGTTATAGCAAATGAAAATAATGAGTTAGTGCCCACTAGAGTTCAAAACAGTTGGCGTGTTTGCATTGATTATAGGAAGTTGAACCAAGCAACTAGAAAAGATCATTTTCCTCTTCCTTTTATTGATCAAATGCTTGAGAGACTTGCTGGCAAGTCTCATTACTGTTTCCTTGATGGTTTTTCTGGGTATTTTCAAATTCACATTGCACCTGAAGATCAGGAGAAGACTACCTTCACCTGTCCTTTTGGTACTTTTGCATATAGACGCATGCCTTTTGGTCTCTGTAATGCACCTGGCACTTTTCAAAGATGCATGTTGAGCATATTTTCTGATTTGTTAGAGGATTGCATGGAAGTGTTCATGGATGATTTTTCTGTTTATGGAGACTCATTTGATGCATGTCTGAAAAATTTGGAGAGAGTACTTGAAAGATGCATAGAGAAAAATTTGGTCTTGAATTATGAAAAATGTCATTTCATGGTAGAGCAAGGAATAGTCCTAGGCCACATAGTGTCACCACGTGGCATAGAAGTAGATAAAGCCAAAGTTGATGTTATCTCTTCTTTGCCTTAGCGGGAAGTTCGCTCTTTTCTTGGCCATGCAGGATTTTATAGGAGATTCATCAAGGACTTCAGTAAGATCGCTCTACCCCTATCTAAACTCCTCCAAAAAGAAACTGATTTCGTTTTTAATGATGCTTGCAGGTCAGCTTTTGATGAGTTGAAGAAGCAACTTACCTCCCCTCCTATCATCCAACCTCCACAGTGGGAGCTTCCCTTTGAGCTCATGTGCGATGCCTCAAATTTTGCTGTAGGAGCAGTACTTTCACAAAGAGTAGAGAGGAAGTTGCATGTCATAGCCTATGCGTCCCGTACCCTTGATTCAGCTCAATCAAATTACACAACCACAGAGAAGGAGTTTTTAGCAATTGTTTTTGCTTTAGAAAAATTTAGATCATATTTGCTTGCCTCCAAAGTAACTGTGTTTTCTGACCATGCAGCACTGAAATATTTGTTGAAGAAGCCAGATGCAAAGCCAAGATTGCTTAGATGGATGCTGCTCCTCCAAGAATTTGATTTGGAAATCAAGGATAAGAGTGGGGCAGAGAATGTAGTAGCAGATCACTTGAGTAGGCTTTCTGATCTTCCATTGGAACATCTCCCTGTAAGAGACAATTTTCCAGATGAGTGTTTCCTCCTTTTGCATGGTACTGGTGAGCCTTGGTATGCTGATTTGGTGAATTATCTTGTTGCATCTGAATTGCCTGCATACCAAAATAGACATCAATTGAATAAATTAAGAAGCGAGGCTAGGTACTATGTGTGGGATGACCCTTATTTGTGGAAAATTTGTAGTGACCAAATTATTAGGAGATGTGTTCCAAATCATGAATTTGCATCTGTGCTGAATTTTTGTCATACTCTTGCATGTGGTGGACACTTTGGTCCCCAAAGAACAGCTAGAAAAGTGTTAGATTCTGGTTTATATTGGCCTACTTTATTTAGGGATGCCTTTGATTTTTGCAAAAATTGTTCCAGATGTCAAAGAACTGGAAATGTGTCTAAAAGAAATGAAATGCCTCAACAACCTCTTCTTTTTTGTGATGTTTTTGATGTTTGGGGTATTGACTTTATGGGTCCTTTTCCTGTTTCTTTTGGCTTCATGTATATCTTAGTTGCTGTGGATTATGTGTCGAAGTGGGTGGAAGCTAAAGCCACCCGAACTGATGATTCTATTGTTGTTGTAGATTTCCTTCGTTCACATATTTTCTGCAGATTCGGTGTCCCCAAGGCCATAATCAGTGATCAAGGATCACACTTTTGTAATAGAAACATGCAAGGGCTATTGAAGAAATATGGGGTGGTGCACAAAACCTCTACACCTTACCACCCCCAAACTAATGGGCAAGCAGAAGTCTCCAACCGAGAGATAAAGCAAATATTAGAGAAAACTGTGCAACCCAACAGAAAAGATTGGAGTAAGAGGCTTGACGATGCGCTTTGGGCCTATAGAACCGCTTTCAAGACTCCCATCGGCATGTCTCCATACCGCTTGGTATTTGGTAAAGCATGTCACTTGCCGGTGGAGATTGCACATAAGGCATATTGGGCCGTTAAACAATGCAATATGGACATGACCCTAGCCGGTAAAGAAAGAAAGTTGCAACTTCAAGAACTGGAAGAACTAAGGCTAGGGGCTTATGAGAATGCGCGCATCTATAAAGAGAGGACAAAAGCTTTACATGATCAGAAAATTGAGAAAAAAGAATTTCAAGTGGGAGACAAAGTCCTTCTCTATAATTCTCGCCTCAAGCTAATGCCCGGTAAGCTTCGCTCTAGATGGGTTGGCCCTTTTGTTATTACTAATGTCTTTCCTTTTGGTGCAGTAGAAATTCAAAATGAGGCCACCAACAAGCAGTTCATGGTAAATGGGCAAAGGTTGAAGAAGTTCTACGAGGGCTTCAAAGAAGAAACTGTAGAGGAAATCAAACTCTACAACGTTCCGGCTCCATGATAAGGCCGTACTCTTTCCCTCCTTTCAATTTATGTCCTCCTCATTTTTTTTTTTGATGTTTGGTAATAATTTGCATCGAGGACAATGCAATGTTTAAGTGTGGGGGGAGAGAATTTGAGTTTATTCAAAAAAAAAAAAAAAAAAAATTTCTGCTTTCTCCTCTGTTTTCTCTGTTTCTGTCCAGAATTTTTGAGCTGTCTTGCATGAATTTTCTGTACTGATTGGCTACGAATTTTGCTAGTTTCTTTACATGTTTTTAAAGCCTTATATGTCTTCTAGCTGTAGAATTTTATTTGGTGTCTTTCGCATTTGTTTTGGTGTAGTTTTGTGTCAGTAAAGCTGAGTCGCCAGAATTTCTGCAGTGCAGAATTTTGCTACTCTGTTTTGCCCGAATTTGATGTTTTATTTTTGAAAAAAAAAAAAAATTTGATGGAGTTTTGGTGTGGAATTATGCATGATGAAATAGTTAAAGTGTAGATTGACTTAGCATGAAGAGAATTTAGCCTTATTTCTCTAAGGAATTCAAGTTAAATGGCAATGACGTTGACTTTAATGAATTTGTAGTAATAGTCTTTTAGCTGTGAGGATTTGAGCCTAAGTGAAAAATGCTATTCCTCTTGTTGCGTGTTCTCTATCATGGATTGTCACTCTAGAACTTGTCTTGAATCTTTGATTGAGGCTACATATCTTGTACATGCTTGGAAATGATTTAGGCATTTGTTTCTTGTAACCACTTTTAGCCAAATAGCCATCCATTATCATTGTTTCCATTGTATGTCATTTTGTGCCTTATCCATTTTCTTTCTTGCGTCCTTCCACCACTTTTTCTGCCTACAAACAACATTTTTCTCTTTCAACTTAAGATGTGAGGAGTATTTTAAATTCTTTTAAGAGATCGATATGCTGAAAAAAAAAAATCCTGTGAACTTTGGGGAGTTTTGAACTATATTTCTTCTACTTCCTCTCAAGCAAAAGAAAAAAAAAAAGAGAAAAAAAAAAGAGAAAGAAAGAAAGAAAGAATTAAAAAAAAAAATTTTTGAAAAAAAAAAAAGAGAGAAAATAATGAAAAAGAGGAACATATAGAACATTGAGACCCAAATTTATTTATACTCAGTCTCTTATATTTCACTTGTAAATACTCTTCATTTTCTTGAGTTGTTACCATATTTTGTTTCATTGTTCAATCTTTCCATTTGTTTCCCACTACTTTTCTTACCCACGTTACAACCTAGTAAAGTCCTTTTGATTCAAGTATGTATTGGATTCAAGTAGTGGAGATTTAGATTCTTGACAAGCTTATGGTAGTGAATTCTGTGAAAAGTTGAATTTCGAGTGATTTACCCTAGACACTTGAGAGAATAGAGAGTAAACACATTCCTGGTGAGGAGGCTAATTACTTGAATTCATTCGTATCAAATTAAATTGCCATGATGCTTGGAATCTTAGAAATTTAAGATTAATTCCTTCGAGTGCTAAATCTTTTCAAAATTTTGATTATTCTATTCTAGCATGCTTTCCACATTTTTCCTTTGGTGTCTTTTTGGTGTTCCGAATATTATTTTGCCCAGGAGTGCAAAAGGCCAAGTGTGGGGGATTTGATATCGGGTATTTTTATATACTTTTTAGTCCCTATCTTAGTCCTATGGCTATTCCAATGTTGCCAATTCTCTAATTTTATT
Source organism: Biancaea sappan (assembly GCA_037074585.1). Lineage (NCBI taxonomy): Eukaryota > Viridiplantae > Streptophyta > Magnoliopsida > Fabales > Fabaceae > Biancaea > Biancaea sappan. The sequence continues at coordinate 79,593,797 of CM073492.1, read as the reverse complement.
ATGTTTTGAAATTTATTGGGTATAAACTATTTATGGATTGAATGTGTTTCAATTTTATATTTTTAGAACTTGAATTGTAAAATGCTCAATTTAATTCCTACAAATTTTAATTTTAGAGAGAAAAATGCTGACATGGACAAAGATGATGATTTGGATGCTAATGTGGCACTTTTTGGATGATGCAAATGCTGACTAGGATATGCTGGATGTGGGGCCCACTTGAACTCTTATTGAATGCCATGTAGTCAGAATTTGAAGGCATGAATATTAAATTTCGTAGGTCAGAAAGCAAGGCTGAAATATCAATTCTTCCATGCTGTTCTGCTGCTGCCATACCTATGTTCTGCTGCTGTTTCCTACTTTCTGCTGCAGAAATATTAAATCTGCTGCTGCCATGCCTACTTTCTGCTGCAGAAACATTAATTATACTGATGTTTTGCTGTCAAAGTGCTGCTACATCATGGAGGAAGCATCTAGGGTAGAATATTCTAAGGCATTGAAGGGGCATCAGTTTTAGAAATAAGAATACATTCATTTTAGGCAACCAGACTTGGAAAATTCGCAGCTCTCTCTTCCCCTCTGTTTTTGCTTCTGTTATTGGCTGTTTTGCTCTTATGGAGGGCTAAGTTTTCATTGTAATTAGTCACTAGACCACTGGGATGTTGTAGCTTGAACTAAGAATGCAAGTTAAGTGTTTTGTTCTCCATTTTCATCTCATTTCGTTTCTGTTTTGCTGTCATGTTTATTTTGCTGTCAAATTCTGATTAGAGCTTGAGTTGTAACATAAACTGACTTATATATAAGACATAACCTTGCTTGACTGATTAGGAAAGTGAGGGAGGCGAAATGACTAGTTAAATGATATATATAACTTGGTTTGGTTGAGATTTTCCACTGAATGCATCTAGTTATAGTAGAGAGATGTTCTTGACTGTAATTAGTAGCATTAAATTCTAGATGTTATTCTAGAAACATTTTCATAAAGAACCAAACAATGGAATGAGAACAAAACTGAATCAATGAGTTAGGTAATGATAGTTACACTCCCATGAATCCTAGTGGCTGATTACATAGTCTCTTTACTGTCAATTTCTTGCAATTTCTGCTGCTGCTGCTGTTTCTGCTGTTACTGCTGTTGCTGCATATTTTGCTGCTGTTGTAGTGTTTAATTGCTGTTCTGTTTTATTTATTTAGTTAGTATTGCTACAAAACCCCCCCACGTTTATGTACTCTTAATTGGTGTTTAGGTGTTTAGAACGATTAATTAGTATCAAGAAGTGAGGCTCCTTGAGTGAATACGACCTGGGGATCACTATACTGCAAATTGCCACAAATTCAATTCTGGGCGATTTGGCATCGTAGTGGCGTGAACCAATATCACCATGGAAGGGTTTTGGAAACATAAATCAGTCCAAGACATCAAAATTCCCAAAGTGCTCCTTAAGGTTTCCAATAACATGAAAATGAGAATAGGAAGGTTTTTCCTAAATTACTTACCTTAAATCTATGTTTACAAGATGAAAAGAAGCTACCAAAAGATCTTCTTCATCCTAAAACCAAGAAATGAGAAGGGAGCTTTGAAATTGTGGGAAGAGTGGGAGATAAGAGAAGCTCACAATTTTCATGAGGGAGGGAGAGACAGAGTGAGACTAGGGCTAGAGGGAGGCTTCTTATGTTTCCTTTCACTATCTTTTTTTTTTAAAAAAATAATTCCAAAAAATTTTTCCCTTATACCTCACCTCATATTCCCACATTAGATTAAAATAAAACACTTCCCCAGATGCCCTTTTGCACAACTATGTTTAATAAAGCACGTAACAGGATAACTTGCAAAAAATTTACACACAATTTGACACCCCAGGTTCCTAGGTGTTACTGTAGCTAGTTTAGTTGTTTATGTATAAAATTATAAAGGTAATGTTTTTTGGATAAGAGAAAATGGCATGGAGTTTGGCACCTGGTAAATTTTAGTGAGCGGTAAGGAATGAGAGAGACACATAATGAACTATAAGTCTGTAAAGGGACTAAGTTGAAATATGACTATTTTATAATGCCCTTCAATGTTGAAGAAAAATAGCTAGAATTTGGGAAAATGAGTGGTGAAGAATGTGAGGCACTATGAAAATGTGGAAATTTATTCGAGTAAGAGGAAATTATAATTTTACCCTCAGTTAACAGTTGGGTCTTGGGTTTGACTCAATGGCAATTCTATAATTTCCTTCTAAGTGTGTATTTATATATATTTCTGTGTGTGTATGTGACTCACCCATATTGCCTCAGACCATTCATTCTCCAATGCTTCTTCATCTTTCTCATGCTCTCTTCCTCATTCCTGTCTCTCACCCTTAACTCTATAAGGCCTCATCCTTCTAAGCTTATGGCCATTGTTCTCTAGCATGGACATGGTCCTTCGACAATCGAGCATCATCAGAGAAGAGGAAATCAGAGGTAAAGACTTCCAAATCCTTTTTCTTTTTACTCATTTTCAAATATATGGAAAATGGGGATAAATTGGGGCTCTAAAGAAAGAATATGAGTATGGGTGATAAATTAAAACATTCCTACATGTTTGTTAAAGAATATGGAACAAGAAATTCAAAGGAAACCATGAGAAATCTTAGGATTTGGGGCTGAGGAAGAGAAAATATAAAAAATGAGAAAACTTACGTTTTGAGTCAAAAAGGTAGATGAATCTTAGTTGTGATTAGATTTTATTATTTGGAGATGATTCCTAGTGATTATAAGTATGGATTAGAACCAAAAATTAGGAGAAATGATCAAGATTTTGATTGGAATGAGGATTGGAAGAGATTGAGATATTTTTATGATATCATTTTTTAAATCTGCTATGTGATAGGTCGATTGTCGAGTGTAAAGTAATCAACCGGCTGCCTTTGGTTCTCTTTGACTAGAACTGGCCAAGACGCACTAGTCAACTGGTAAGGCATCATCAGTTAACTAGTTGCTTTTAGGTTGAAATTTGATCGACTGGTAGGGTGTCACTGGTCAACTAGTTACTCTCGAGTTGGGTCTAGTAATGCCGAGTTAGTTAATCGCCAATGGAAAAGGTAGTCAACTAGTTGTTACTAGATTACTTTTGCCCTCTTTTATGACCTTGACATGTTTTTACATGGTTTTCTCATAGGAATGGACCCTTAATGTGGCTTCCAGATCTTTTGGGGATGGAATGGCTAGCTTGGAGTAAAGGTGAGGGTTTTCTCTACCTTGCTTCATTGTCTTTTCTTTCTAAGATTGTTTTCTTTTACTATTGGTGATGTGTTTGGATCATTTTGCTATAGCAATATGAATGAAAGTGTATATACATATATATGAAACCCTTAATGTATGAGATATGTTGGATGAATCTAATTGTGAGTATAAAACTTAAGTAGCGTGGAAACTTTGCTTGCTAGGGAAACTTTGAGAAATTGGCTATAACACAGAAATAGCTTGAATATATATATATATATATGTATAATGATGGATACTGAAATTGTGTGGTGAACATATTTGCAAAGGTTGTATTAATTTAGATTTAAGGCTATAAACACAAAGTAAAGTACGTGTATGGCACCACTAAATGACGTCACTGAGTGTATGTTGGTATATATACAAAGTCGTGTCATATTTGTATAGAAGTTCCTACTAAGTGTGTGTGCTTACTCACATAGACCCACTCTTACTCATGAAGAAGGGTGTTAAATGACACCTATAGATATGGGAACATATGTAAATGGTATTATAACTCTTATAGTATTATAAATTGGCTGAGGACACGTGTATGCATATATGAGGTCTAGTCAATCTATGAACTACTACATCAAGCACGTGTACACGTACACTTACCCACTTCCAAGTTTTGGTAAATTTCCTTCACATTTAGATTTTGAGGGTGAAATTGTACATATGCTTACATACATAACCATATCACCCACATGAAGGGATGAGAATAATATGTCCCTACATGGACCAGAGAATTATATAGTATGTATGGATTAGGGTAAATATATGACATAGCAAAAGGTATGATGACTACTACGTCTTGCATGAACAATGAGGATGGTTAAGGTTGGGATTAAGTGAATTATGTGGTCGATATGTGATGTAGTTGTGGTAATGTAGTATATAATGATTATGGACTTTGTGTGTGTTATGACGAATGTGTGTGGTTGTGGTGATTGTGTGTGTGTTTGTGATTGTTGCTAAAGTGGCTGATATGCCTTCAAGGGTTGGGAATTGGTGAATGTCTGTGTGGACAGGAACCAAGGCGAGAGAGAAGGTATACCAATAGATAACCAGATAAGATACAAGCATGGGCTAAGATCCAAGTCAGGGTCAATACTACGAGTTGTTGGTATAGGCATGAGCTTAGACTCTTGAGTGACAGATTTAGGATCAAAAGCTGGCAGTCGCTTGGGCAATGATGTGGTGAACATGAATGGTTTTGTATGTTATGTTTGTATTTGCTAAACATGACATATTGTGGTTGTGAATATGAAGTATGTGATCATGATGCTATGTATCTATTATTGGGAATTTGGTTTTTCCTTATGGTATAGCATGTATAACTACGTTGTACGATCAGTATATTGTGGTATGTGGAATTTATTATATATATATATGTATATACATATATATATATATATACTTGAGTTGTATATGGACAAGGTATAAAGAAATAATGGAAATGGGAAACTACGAGCACAAAGTACCCTGGCATTGGTCATGTGTGGTAAGCGTGGAATTAAGGTACCAATGTTTGTAGCCATATGGCAATGGCATTAAAGGTATTGTCTATAGATGCATGATGGTTACATGTATTTGCAAGATGGGAAGAATTGTTGGGTTTACTTTGCCTATGCACACATTCTATCTGGGTTTAACCCTTTAAACATTTGGTCAATGTTATTATTTAGTTGTGCTAGGTAGAGGTGTTTTAGTGAGTCCATTGGATTGGACTCACCCCCTCACAATTTTGGGTACTGAAGACATTTCGGTTTGGTGGTTTGAGTAGCGTGGATGCTTTGAATGGATCTTTTAGCATGCTCTGTCATCAGGTAGGCCACCTAGGTTGTATATATCATGTTTGGGTTAGTTGGTGAAATAGTAGGCTTGTGATAGTATGGTGGCATATCATCCACGCCCATTATAGCTCCTACTCTAGGCTAACACACATGTCCACACAACCATGCCAATCAAATCTCTTACCACAAACCATACCCCTCTTTCACCTAAGTCCCTACACAAGGGCCATTGGGTTTGAGGTACTCACCATATTTAGTCAAGTAGAAAGTTTAGACCCATAAGCAATGTACATACAATTTCACAAGAAAAATTAATTATGCTCAAAGCCATGTAGCATAAGCAATTGACCATTCCAAAATTTACTTACATACACATACATGAAAATTCATCATAATAGGGTACATCAAAAATCACAAGTATCATATCTAGCTCAGTTCATGTTGGATTTCAAAGATGCAAAGTTTTTATAATGTCAAATTACTTGAATCAGCCAATGTTATTAAAATTTTTAATCTCCAGAGCATCATCTAGTGGGTTTAGATTTTTTTATAAAAGCACTACAAAAAAAAAGCAATTTAGGGAAGGACATAAAGCTTGACATTCCCTCAAAATTCTATAGTTGAGGTTATCCTCCAAGGAACAACATTGTTTTAGCGAGGAACAGGTCCCTTGCTAATGTTTAGACATTAATTAACAAGGGATTACAAAGGAAATAACTGATCGTTAATTTCCCTAGCTAACATATTAGCAAAGAAATTTCCTTCATAAAGTGGGCATTGTTTGCCCAATTATGTTGGTTGAATTCCCTCATTAATTAGTCTCATGCTATTTCATTACCTTTGTCTTGCTATTTGTTTTTATTTTCAAGTATCAAAATATATTCTTACAAATATCAACCAATTTTTTTCTAAACAATATCTAGTCTTTTTACATGTCCTCATGATCATCTATGACTAGTCATCTTTTTTCACTGCTTGGATGAGTAAGAATCAGTTGTGACTTGGGTCTATAATTGACCATCCAACCTGGTTCATGAGCGTCAACATGAATTGGGTTTCCAATATCCAGATAATGGTGTCTTGGACATATCTATTGATGATTTACCACATTGTGTGGTTCACAATTGTAGAACTTAGTCTCTCTGAAGGCGCCTTTGATGAGGACGAGGCACCCTATTGAGGGGCCAATCCCCCCTTAAGACCTTGGATATGGCCTTTTTAGTTCAATTTGGAAACCTGCCTCAACGCGTATGGATTGACCTCTAGATATTTTGTAATAATTGTGGTTTTGTGACTAAGACTTAAAATGTGATCACCATTATCTATAAGCATATGTGTGTGAATCGTGTGGATGATGATGGTTGATTGATGTGTATACTGCTTGAATCATGTTGAGTAATAAAACATATTACTTTAGTAGTTATGTCTGATGTATGTGCATTGCTTATTGAATGAAACATGAAATCCTTGTGTTCATGTGAAAGTATAAGAGTTACTTATGAGATAATGAATATGGTTAACTAATAATAGCGTGTGGATATGAAAATTTATCTGTATGTATAGATGATGATGTGTAACGTATGATAAGAGCATGGTTCTATACATTTAAGTCACTTTAAGGGACCAAAATGATGAAAAGATGAAACCTTTGGATTTGTATAAAAATGAATGGTAATTTTAGTGCTTGATGTGAGCATGTATGGTTGCAATGATTGTAGTGATGTGGTTCCGGTTTGGTGTGTGCTAGGGGCATGGTTCTTTTATTTTTAAGGAAGTTTCCAACTAACCCTTGGACCACATTTTATGTAATGCCATTGGTTTTTAAGGTGCCTCAGATAATGGAATTTGAGTTGCTATCTGTACAGAAAAAAAATTTCTAAGACTAGATTAAAATTTTTTCGTCTAATAAATAAATTTGTAGTGAAGTTACATGTGAAATTGGTGTTCTCCTATAATTTTAAAACATTAATAAGGTACTAATGAACTGCAGATATAACATCCGGTCTCTAGGGGTCTGTGAATTTTTGTGAACACTTTTGCATAAAACTGTTGGTACCAAATATTTATGTGATTTTAGTAATTAACTTGATTTACATCTAAATTATTTTGATATTTGAGGAATTTCATCATGTATGATGGCATGAGTTTTGTGGATGTCAGGATGTGGCTTAAATTGTTTGGATATTGTGTTTTAATTAAAATATTGCCAAGTGTTGGGGATGTTGACTTTGGAAAGGATGGGTTAAGGGACATAGAGGGGAATACTCTATTGTTGCTTCTTAAAATCATTTTTCTTCTTAGAGCATTTTCATTGTCCATTCAAGCACTTAACTCTCTCCTTCTTCCTCCATTGTCGCCTGTACCTCCTCTCCCAATAGCTCTCTATCTCCTTCTTATAGAGGTATCTTGGTGGTTGCTATTTCCTTTTTCCTTAAGAGAGAAGCTTCAAGTTTGGTAAGCATTCTTCCCCATCTATTCTCTTTTCGCATTTTAAGAACCCTAGGTGGAATGAATGGGATTTTCTGAAAATGGGAGGTTAGGTGTGGTGCTAAACCTTTCCATTACTGATTTATAATTTTTTGAGGGATCTTTTGTGGAATCTTGGCAATCTTGGATGTTTTCTCCACAAAACAAAAAAATGGGGAAGTTTCGGGAATTTCTTGGCTGTTAAATATTGCGGTTTCTTTAAGCTTTGGATGAGTATTTTTGTAGGCTTTTGGGTGATATTTCTTCATGGTTGAATTTGGTTTACAATTAGAATGTTTTGGAAAGGGATTGGGGAAATTTGGAAAGTTGATTGTGGTTTCTTTAAGCTTTGGATAAGTATTTTTTTAGGCTTTTGGGTGATATTTCTTCATGGTTGAATTTGGTTTACAATTAGAATGTTTTGGAAAGGGATTGGGGAAATTTGGAAAGTTGATTATCGAATTTTGATGGCGACCAGTCGACCATCGTGGAGATTACATAGGGTTAGTTAAAATTGTTCATGCATTTGGTAAATAGGGTTTATGTACCCAGCCTCTCCCTATTTCTCTATTGTACTTATCTTTTCACTTAGCTCCCCTTAAATGTAACTTGAGGTTTCTCTTTAAACAATGCAGTTTGATTACATAGGGTTAGTATAGGAACATGATGCAAAAAAGAAACCGTAGAGACAGAGCCGAAGCCATATGAAGAGTAGAAATAGAATTTCTATGTTTTCAATGTAAAATCATGCATATACCTAGGTTTGACCTAGTCATCTCTTATGGCTCAAAGAGTTGACTATAGATAAGTCCATAGTCATGCCATATAGCTTACAATATATATATGAATAATGAGATCACATATATGATACATGTCTAATTCAAAATCTGATGAGACTAATTAAGAAAACCCTCGAATAATATTAAAGCTAAAGTCTTACATTAATATAGGGAAAACCAAAGATCTTCTTAAAGCTTGGGTTGTTGGACTCTCTCCAAGCCTGGCTTTAAGTTGATCATGCTCAAACCATTGAGATATGATCTTATTATTAATGGCCCAGCTTTAACTAGAAGCATTGATTTGTTGGACTCTCTCTAATGTGGACAAAGGCTAAGTTGGGCTATATACATATGATGTGTATGAGTCAAGAGTTGACAAGCCCAATGATTAGTGCACACATCAATAGTTAATTGCACTGGTCGATGGTTGCATACACGATGCAATTGGTATGAGATACCTTCCATTTGATCTAAGATGGCTTGTTGGACTCTCTCCAAGGTCATTCAAAGTGAGTTTTAAACATCAAGCCCACTAAGAGAACTTTCAATCGGTTCTCCTAAATCCAAAATGGGGTTTTTTTTTGGTTTTGGGTTCCTAATAAAATAGTGGGAGTAATAATTTGTTATATTAAAAAAATAATTTATCATGCATTCATGTACATAATTTAACAAGCTCAAGTTTTTACATTTAGGTTGATAGAATCATGAAATCCCCTGTGAATTTGAGATCAATTCTTGAGTCAAATAAGTTGACTAGGGCAAATTTCTTGTACTAGCTAAGAAACTTGAGAATCATTCTCAAGGCTAAACGCATAGCCTATGTTCTTGATGTGGCACTCTCTGAATCCTTTGCTAATGACGCTGATAAGGCCCAAGTGTTAGCCTATAAAAGGCGGATGGGTGATGATGGCTAGCAACATGTATCATGTTAGCCTCTATGACACCCGAGCTTTAGAAGCAACATGAGGCCATGGAAGTATGCATCATGATCTTCCATCTAAGGGTATTTGATAAGCAAGAAAGAACTGAAAGGTTCGATGTCTCACATTTGCTTTTTCATTCCAAGATGCAAGAAGGGGCATCTATAGTGCAACACATACTTAAGATGAATGGCTACATTGAAAGGTTAGTAGCACTAGGTTTCATGATGGATCATGAATTAAGTATTGACTTAATTCTCCATAGTTTACCTAATAATTACGCACAATTTGTAATGAACTATCAAATGAACCATATATCATCGACTATACCAGAGCTTATCAACCTCCTCAAGGTAACTGAGACTTCTGTTAAGAAAGAGAAGAAGGTTGTTATACTAGTGGATTCTTCTAAGATTATAGGGAAAAGTTCCAAGAAGAAGAAACTCGTTAAGGCTTAGGGAGGTATCAAGAAAAAGCAGGCCAAAAGGGTAGAGAAAGCTGCACCCAAGGGAACTTGCTTCCATTGTGGCAAAGATGACCATTGGAGGAGGAATTATAAGAACTATCTAGAGTTCCTGAAGAAGACAAAGGCATCTGATGCTGAAACTACTAGAGGTATTTTCATTTTTGAGATAAATATTATTTCTAGTAAAACTTAGGTATTAGATAATGGTTGTCGCTCACACACATGTACTGATATGCAGGGCATAAAGAACAATAGATTCTTGACTAGAGGAAAAGCAGACCTATGAGTCAGAAATGGAGCAAGAGTTGCTGCATTAGCTATAGGAACTTATTCATTGCCTTTACCTAGTCGTTTAATTTTAAAACTAGACAACTATTATTTTGTTCCATCATTGATTAAAAACATTGTTTCAATTTTGATTTTGAATAAAAAAGGGTTTTCATTTAACATTTAGTAACAACTGTTGTCACATAATGTTACATGGCATTCTTTATGGCATTGAAACTTTATGCAATGGGATTTATGTATTTGATACATGTAACCCGATTTATGGCAACCGTAAATGCCTAAAACATGATAATGGACTAATCTTATATTTATGGCATTGTCGTCTAGGTCATATAAGTGAGAAATGCATGAGTAAGTTACATAAAGGAGGTGACTGAAGGTCATTTGATTATGCATCATATGACACATACATCTCTTGCTTAAAGGGCAAGATGACTAAATCACCTTTTAGTGGAAAGGGTGAACATGTAATTGACTTATTGGGTCTAATACATATCGATGTATGTGGACAAATGTCAACACACGCCATGAATGATTATGTCTACTTTTTACCTTTATCGATGACTATTCTAGATACGGGTATGTGTATCTAATGAGATACAAATATGATGCCTTTGGGAAGTCTAAAGAATTCAGAAATGAAGTAGATAAACAACTTGGTAAAAGTATCAAGACACTAAGATCTGATCAAGGTGACGAATACTTAAACTAAGAGTTCTAGGATTATATTAGGGACAATGGGATATTGTCCCAATGGACTCCACCATACATGCCACAACATAATGGTGTGGCTGAAAGGAGAAACCAAACCTTGTTAATCATGGTTAGGTCCATGATAAGTCATGCAAAGCTTCCTAAGTCTTTTTGGGGCTATGCACTCAAGACCGCTGTTCACATCCTGAATAGAGTCCCAACTAAGGTAGTTGATGTTACTCCATTCGAGAAATTGTTTAACAAGAAACTCATCTTATCTTACTTAGAGATATGGGGTTGTTTAGGTTACGTGAAATCTGATAGCTGTTTGTTTGTGTGATACCCTTAGGAGACAAGTGTATATCAATTCTACCACACTTTTGGAATAAAAGGTGTTTGTCTCAAGGCATGCTGTCTTTCTAGAGAAAGAATTTCTCTTAATGGAAAATAGTAGGAGTATGATTGAATTTGAGGAATTCAAGATGCTTAAGTAAACATAGAACAACTGCCTACTCAAGAGCCGATAGATACAGAATATCTACCAACTCAAGAGCCAGAGCCATTCACTAATTGAAGAAGAGTAATGGCTAAACCTTCCGAATAAGCATAAATGCTTTGTAGATCTAGTAGGGTACATAGCACTCCTGAGAGATATGGATTTCTCATAAGTGAATCTAGTGATGTACTATTTATAGAAGATAAGGAACCTACGACCTATGTAGAAGTTCTAAAAATTCAGAATCTGATAAATGGCTCAATGCCATGAAATCAGAAATGGATTCCATGTATGACAACCAAGTATGGACTTTGGTTGATCCACCTGAGGGGATTAAGCCCATCAGGTGTAAATGGGTTTTCAAGAAGAAAACTAACATGTAAGGTAACGTTGCAATCTATAAAGCAAGGATGGTTGCAAAGGAATATCATCAAAAAGAAGGTGTTGATTATGATGAAACTTTTTTCACTGGTAGCCATGCTTAAATCCATTAGGATACTCCTAGCTATAGTAACTCATTATGATTATGAGATATTGCAAATGGATCTGAAGATAGCTTTCCTCAATAGAAACTTGACCAAGTAAATATTAGTCTAAACTTAGTGAGGGTCATTGGGTGGCTGTTAAGAATATCCTTAAGTACTTAAGAAGGACAAATGGTTCATTCTTAATATATAGAGAAGGAATCTCAAGAAAAGCGAGTATACAGATGCCAACTTCCAAACCGACAGGGATGATTCAAGATCCCATTCAGTTACATATTCATACTAAATGGAGGTGTGGTTGTTGGAAAAGTTCCAAGTAAGAAACAATTGCAGATTCTACCACTAAAGCAAAGTACATTGCGGCTTCTGAGGTAGCAAAAGAAGCGGTTTGGATTAAGAAGTTCATTACTGAACTGGGAGTGATTCCTAGCATTGTTGATGCAGTACCAAACTATTTGTGACAACAATGGAACCATTTCACAAGCAAAAAAGCCACAGTCTCATAAAAAATAAAACATGTACTCCAACAATACCACTTGATTAGGGAGATCATTGGTAGAAATGATGTGAAAATAGAGAGAGTTCCCATTAATAGAAATCTAGCTGATGCGCTAACTAAGCCACAGCCCCAATCTAAGTTTGAGACACATAAACGCCTATGGTATCAGATACAAAGGTGATTGGTTTTAGTGCAAGTGGGAGATTGTTAGAAATGTGCTCTAAAGGTAATCACCTTGAACATCAGATGTATAAGCTCATTTATTAATTCAAAAAGGTTTTCTCCATTATTTATGTTCATATTCATAAATTCAAGACTACACAAAACATAACATGAAGGAAATTATGATGGTGATCATAATGTGAGATTCCTATCATGTATAATTATGTATGTATCTAAACTATCCCTAGCCATAGGATTACCTGAGACTAGACATCAATGATCTGGATAAACTAGCACATGTTATGCTCTTTGATTTAATCAAGCAACTGTCCTCATAAGCTATAACTATGAGATGTTTTAAGTAAACATATGAATGCTTGTTAAGGGTAACAAGTACATTAGATAACTTGTATGAGACATCATATGGATACCTATTCAAATGTCAGTGATAGGTTGATAGCAGCTAACAGTGCAAGTATCCTTGGACTTGAGGAACTCAAGTTATCTTGGATATTGATCCTGTGTTTTGACTCCATTCCTTGTTACCCACCATATGTTGTACTTAGGGTGGTGATTGAGCACAACGTGAAGTATTTGAAGATATTTGAGTAGTCAATAGAGGATTCACCACTCTTGATAGAAGGAAGTATGCCTATGGCCACTTTTTGGGATAATCACTAAGAAATCTTTGGCCAAAGCAAACTTGTCATGAAGATGGTCTTCAGTGACATAGTTGAAAGTGATTGATCCCACAGAACAAGGAACTAACTACTTAGGCTAGATATGACATAATCAAGTCTAGTGGGAGTTGACACATAGGCCATAATCTGAACCAAATGGGTATAAGACAATGAAGGGACACATTGTATAGACATGTTTTAGCTATAGAAGGGTTTAAAGTTAAATAATTGACGTTTCGATCAATTGTGGGTCACAATTTAGTGCTAGATATTGCTCGTGATCTATTTACAATCAAGTGTTGATTTTGAATAGCCAACATAGTCAGAAACTTAATGGGTCACACATATAGAAATTCATTGGGAATGTAAAATGGGCATGAAGATTTGATCCTCAATTAGAGAATTAATTAAAAGGGAGATAAGAGAATAAAAAGAATAAGAATATGTTCCTATTCCTACCCAAATAAGGAGAAGTCCAAAGGAGAACACCTCTTGACTGACCTCTCTCAAAGAGATTAGGCTTTTTAAGGTGCCACCTTAAGAAGCCCAATAAGGGAATGGCGCCCACTAAGGGAATTAGGGCTTTAGGGTTTGTCGTAGCACCTATCATTTAAAGAGTGATAGTGATAGCCACACGCCATAGTCATTCTCTCAATGGTTGAGAATCTTATTTAGGAAATACTCTTGTTTTTTTTCTTCATCCAAGAAGGTTTTCTCCATAGCTTCTTCATGCTTGCTAGTACAAGAATAAAAAGGAACCCTATTACCAAAATTTGTTTTCTTAATGTAATTTCGCGTAGATTACCATTAGAGATATTCCACTTTAGATACTTGCATTTTTCTTGGAGAGGGTGCTACGCTACACGAGGTATTTCTCTTCGTCTTGTTTTCATGGTTAATGTAATGGCAATATAGGTTGATCCATTGGTAAATAGGTTTTAGAGAAATTTTTTAAAATTTTGATGCGTTCTATGATCTCTAAAATCCTAAATCTCAAGTGCCACACTTCAGCACTGAGTGAATATTTCAAGTGCCACGCTTCTGCACCGAGTAAATATCTCAAGTGCCATACCTCAACACCGAGTAAATATCTCAAGTGCCACACCTCAGCACTAAGTAAATATTATCATACACCAATCTCACAATCTACCTAACCACAACAAACATTGACCATTTATTTGCATAACTCTGTCAACCATTACTACTACATGTATAAAGGTTCATGGATTTCAACATGGCCAAATATTTTACCAATACTAAGTATTAATTTGACTTACACCAACCAATATGAACCTCATTATAAATGGGTGGTCACCATGCCATCATCTTATCCTGAGGATTAGGTGTAAGCATATATGCATGTATGCAAATATTCATACCTATACCCTCGGGTTTATGTTTTATGAAATCTCGAGGCACGTGTAAATAAATACGACCCTTCCTTCACGAACTTATGGTCTGGCACTTACATGTATATGTAAATATCTTTCAATTTGTCTTTAAGATATGATACACAAACTCCTTTGTACATATAAATGCCAGTGCTTAACCCAATATGAATATGCATCTACATTACGCACCTCACAATTGCTTTCCTAATAGCAAAGGTGTGAGTATGTGCATTTACACATGTATATATATATATATCCTCAATATATATACATCTTTGTTTTCTCATAAAATAATTTATTGGCCAAAGCCTTAACCCCAATTCATGCAACCAATATTCATGCATTCGTTACCTCACAGGAATAAAGCATTCAAGTTATTTTTCATGCAAGATCAAATTCACATAATCTCCCTAGCACATAATCTCCCTTTTTCTACTTCAATCCAATTTCACACTCACAAGGGAATCTACCCAAGTATTCCCATAGGTGGGGGATCTTTACTTACAGGCATCTACACATGCAGATCACCATGGCATGACAATTTATTGTAATTACCAAATATGCTAATAGAGTAATAAATGAATGAGTAAACAAACAAGGGTTAAGGTAGAGAATTCCCTCACCTCAATATCCATTCCAAAATGGGAGGAGAATGGAGAAGTTGGGAGTTCTTACCTTTGATGTTTTATTCTCTACTGATGCTCGATTGTCAGAGGATGATGTCTATACTGGGGAATGGCAGTCAAAGGTTAAGAGAGCATGGTTCCATGGAGTAAGTAGTGAGAAGCAAGAGAGAGAGAGAGAATGGTGGAAGAGAAGATAGACCATGAATGATGGGGATGTAAAAGGGGGGTCTGAAGGGTGTAGGAATATAACACGCAAACATGGGAGTTGAATACTACAAAAAATGCCCTTGGTTCGACCTTGTATTCAAAAGAGTAAAATTGCGATTTTTCAAACCCACATATTATGCTATATCTCCATAAATGCAACATGACCCCAACATCTATTCCTCATTTTTCTACATAAAATTTTTAAATTATCTAAATCCTCTTATTTTCCCTGTGTCTTTACCCTTTCTCATTCCTTCCACTTGTCAAATTTCCCAAGGTATTGGGCTCCTTTACACCACTTCTTTTCTTCCGAATGAAAAATTTTCCACATATTTTCACATTCACACTGATATACCCTCACAGTAACACCAATAAACCTAGGATGTTACAATACTTCCCCCTCAAAAAAATTTGGCCCCTAAATTTCCACTTCCAAATTGAACCCAATTTTCTCAAAAGATTCATAGGCTAATGGTAACCATCTATATGGTTGATGCTGAGTTTCAACATTCAAATCAAGATATTCTGACTCTATTCCTTGCTAAAACTCTCCTCATAACCATAATAGCAATCTTCTACTTTCCCAAATGTGATTATTACACCGTATCCTTGCTTAACTATAACCATAAGCCAACTCCTATATCAACGATATTTCTTCCACAAATTAATCTTATTCATCTTGAAACTTGTTAATTTTCTCACATTGCATAAGTGACTCATCCGTCCATCCTAAAGCATACTTATATATTATAGACCAAGCCGCATAACTATGACATATGCAACACAGAAAAAGGTTATATGGAAACTAACATATCAAGGTACACAGAGATCAGGCATTCACGGCCTTCTCTATAAATCATATTTGCTCAGCATCCAATGGATCTGAATCATGGATCTATCCCTCAAGGGTTCTAGCTCATGCCAACGCTGGCAACTCACACTATATACCTTAGGGAAATCCTTCCTCTATTTTTTTATCCATGCCTCACAAATAATCTAACCCTTATAGGTACATCCCTCTTGGCTTAGTCTATGTGCCATACTCGTGCAACCACTGGTTTTCAGCCTTAGGAGTGCACCACTATGTTTTACCTAAATGCAGTCATCATCTTAAATGTCCATCCTCTTGTTATAATCAACTCTCATAAGGTAAGATTGCTATCTATCGATGTCATATTAGAAATCCCCATTATGACACAGGATGGACTCTTACTAGGAGTCACAATCTATATAAGAAGGTCACCCTACCATACTTTTATGATATCTCTTTGTACCACCTCATACTGACCACCCCAACTAATTGCCCACTATCAATCCCATATCCTTTCACCCAGAGGAATGAGAATAAAGTCCTACCAAGACTTCCTCCTTAAGTTCAAAAATACTCTCTCAAGGCAAAAGTCATTTGCTAACTCATCCTTTAGACCAAACATAAACTAATAAGTCATGGTCAACATTACAAATAGAATCTAAAATTGCTCTTCTCATGTATTTCTAACTCCATTGTTTACGTTGTCCTCTTATTTTACCAATAGGGCCTTGACCCTCGTCGAGTCACGATTCCAACTGGTGGCATAATGGTAATTTTACAAAGTTGAGATAATAAAATCCTCCTAGCCCTATGGTCCCCACACCTTTCTCACTCTTTATTCTCTTCACTCACACTGTGTCTCTCTACCCTTCACCACTCTTTATTTCTCTTATACTCTTGAACTTTGCCCTGGTGTTTTCATCCAAAGAGAGCTAAGGGAAATTGGGTTTTGGGTTACATTTGGCAAGGAAGGATCAACCTCAAGGTAAGTTTCAAGATTTCTCCTTTCTCCTTTTAATTTTTTTATTTCCAAAACACTGGGGTTGGATTAATGAAAAATTAGTAAGTTTGGGTAATTTAATGCTTCTAGTCTCTTCCTACAAGTAAAGTAATGACTAGAGAAACCTAAATGAATGCTTTATGATGCATAATCATAGATTAAACTTGGTGAATTGGTGAAAATAACTTTGTGGCTATTAAAGAAAAATTTTGCTATCATGTTAGGAAAAAATATTGTGAATAAAAGAATCCAACTTTGTTTTGATGTTTTGAGAGGTATTTGGGATAGTTTATTGAGTATTTTGATTGATGGAAGTGATTGAAATTGACCCATGAAAGTTTAGGGGCAAGTTGGGGACATTTGGACATGGTTTGGTGTGAACTCAAGGTTGGGTTCTGATTTGCACTGTTATAGTGCTACTGCTGAGCATTGCAACAGTGGAGCTCGTTGGTTGCTAGCACGGCAGTGCTAGGTTTGGGTGTTACAACGATGGTCCCTACACTTTACAGTGTCAGGTTTCAGCATTACAGGGGTAGGAATTATGTTATGCCATGAATTTTAAATGCTCTTTTGTTTCGATATGGTAGGACTTCAATCTTAAACATCTTGGACAATCACTCATGAGCTTTTAACAAAGTAATCGACCAATTCAGTGACACAACTTTAAGATAAGGGATAAACACAAACTCTATGATATTGCGCATAGCTTTTTCAATTTGTGGAATGTAGACAACTTCAATCACAGTATGGCTTCTTGTGATGATAAGGATCTTTGCATTTAAATTGTGATGATTATATGTTTTACTATGCATCCACTTAGGTTGGAATACATAGGTATAAACTTTGTGACTGATGAGACTACTATTTATTTAGCATCTTTATTACATTCCATTGAATGGGATGATGTGTAAATGATGCATGGATGAATTGCAAGGTTACTCACTTCATAGTGTAGTGAAATGTTTTGCTTGATTAGTTATGGTTTCATTTGCAATGAATTTATTTCTTGTAAATTATGTGTGTGAAGCCTATGAGAGGAACATGGTCTATGAGAGGCTCTAATTACATTAATGAGAATGGTTGTTCATATAAGAAACACATTGTTTATGAGAAACACACCTTAAAACAATCAATTGGACATGGTTAACATATTGTTGCATGTGATTAATATGTGGTATTACGATGGATATGTTTGTGCGATTTGCCTATTTGATGTTGGAATTTATTGGGATGTTTTGTAAAAGTTATGATATATATGGAATTATTTTATGATAATGAAAGTTCTTGTTGTTCTCTCTTGGTGGATATTGTTGTGCATAGACTTTATACGTTAGGCCCATTTATTGTCTTGGACTATAAATTCTGAATTTTTGAAATTATTTAATGGAGACCTGTGTGGTTAATGTAATTACGGGTGACCCCAATTGGTTAAGATAGTGCATTGCAGAAAGACCCTAAAATTGTTATAGAAGTCATGTGACCAATTCATATATATGTGGCCCCAATTGCTTGAGATAGTGCATTGTGGGAAGAGCCCTAGAATCTAATTTGATGCTAATGTGACAAACAAAGACCCCTATGTAAGGAAACGTGGGCACCTATGTGGCGGAGTAAGTTCTTGTTATATAGGAATTTGGACTTCAAGTATAATTTATATTATGTCTTTGCCTATGGAAATTTATGTATACGATGTGTACTCCATGGATTTGTATGGAAAATAGTAGGTTATGTTGAATGGTGGCTGTGGAGTAGTATTAGTAGTTTTATATATGTATTAAGTGTATATTGCATGTTGGCCATATGCGTGGTGTGAGCTAGTGTTAGCGGGGGAGAATCTTCCAATGGTCCTACCGCTGTGAAGGTTTAGTTTGTTTATTTTCCTTCATTGAGTTTTACACTCACTCTTTCTTTTATACCCCCTTGCAAGTTTCTTAGGTAGTTGGTGAGTCTCTATATGAGGAGTAGTGTAGTCCCTAGGTCCATATTCCTTTAATTTGCAATGTTGGTTTGTCTATAGCAGTTGTTGTGGGTTGAGTCACTTTGTAGTTAGGTGGAACACCTAGGGATTTTGTGTTGGTAGTGAAATGTATTTGAAACATGATACTTATATATGTTGTTAACTTCTGTCAGGTTTTAATTATTTTTCTTATAATGAATGACATGGTTATAATGGACAAATTCTCAAAACAATGTGACAACTATAATAAATTATCTTATTATGATGAAATGGAATTTGTGTATTGCTCTTAGTTTATGTGCTGGTTGTTTAATGTTAGGCTTATGGTGGTGGATGGAGCCCACTACCATGTCGGTCATGTTTTCAAAATAGGACAAGACATTTTAGCCTTTCTTTGGTTAAAGGGAAACTTCAACTTTTGGAATCCACCCATACACACTTAAAATCAATCATACACTCTTTCATCATCTCAATCCTATTCATCTCCTACAACCCATGCCCAAAACCTTGCCTTCTCTTCCTTCCCACCAAATCTTTACAAAAATCTTGGATCCAATCAACTATCTAGGAAGTCCCCTCCTCTAGCAACCTTTTACTTCATCGGAAACCCTTCAATTCAAGGTAAGTTTTCTAGAAATGTCCTATATACTCTATTTTTTCGTGCATTTGGAACCCTAGAATAGGTTTTTGAAATCATGTCTCTTCTGGCAAAATCATGCTTCGAGACCTCCACTCCCTTGATTTCATGCACCATGAACTTATTTTGAATGATATATTTCAAAGGAAATGTAGGAGAGCCTTGATGATGTAATCTTAGAGATTTTGGGAATTTTAAGGATCTTTGAAATAAAGAGTATCATTGAGATTTGGGAGATCTTGAAATAATTAAAATGAATTTTTGTCACCCAAAGTGTTGTTAGATATTTACAATGAGATTTGGAAGCATGAGAGGAGCCCTAGGGAAGGTTTCTTATTGTTTTCATGATGCAAATTATTCTTCGTCGATGTAGCGATAAACATGTAATGTTGTTGGCACAACTATAACACCTGAGGTCCTCAAGTATTAGTGTAATTGGACTTCTAATGAGTACTCAGATGTAGGGAAAAAATTTCTATTTAGTCAAGAAGGAAATCCAAGGTTATAAGTGGTATAGTAAGTGAAGTGATGCATGGCTAAGGAAAAAGGGTGCGCACATGGCGGGAAGAGTCATGTGAACATCAAATATGAGGAAAGACTAGTTTGAAATTAAAAGAAATATGAGGGGTCTTTTTAGAAAAATGAAAAAAGTCAGTAATGGGAAGTGTGTGTTGCCTAATAAGAATAAGAAACCCAAATTGTTAAAATTACAATTGTTCCCATTAATAAAGTTGATTGGGGGTAGATCGACGGTAAAACTATAACTTTCCTTATGAGTATATATATAGGACCACATACATCACGTGCACACTCCCACACTTTCTCTCCCTCACGTGGCCCTCTTCCCCTAAAGCCCTCTCTCCTTCATTTCTTCACCTTCCATTCATCCTCCTCTATCTAAGGCCATACACAAGCTCCGGTTGCCATTCTCCAGTGAAGGTTTAGGCCTCTGGTGGCGAACAACCATTGAAAAATAGAGAAGCCATGGTAAACTTCCTACTTACCCATTTTCTACTCTATGTTTGGATTTGTGAGGAATTGGGTTGGAATTGGGTTTATTCAAAAGTTGTAGAGCTTGGGTAGTGATTTAAAACATTCCTTGATGTAATTAAATTAAAATCAAGAATTGCTAGATTAAACATGGAAAAAGTAGGATTAAAGTGGGTGAAGCTTAAAGGGAAAACTTGGGGTTTTCAAAGGGATTTTGATGGTTGGAGCTTACAATATTGATAATAACTTGAGACATAAGTGTAGTTTTGATCCTTAACGTCAATATTGAAAACCCATGGAAGAAATCATGAAAATTGATGAGGATTTGGGTTAATTTCGTGGAAAATCTACGCTAGGTATGTATGAATAATATAGGGCGTGTAGGGTGCCATGCCACAGAAATAGAGGCATGGCATGGGTAAGGGTGCTAGCACCTCAAGTGACACTACCTGCAAAGGTACCCAAGGCTGATGCTTTGGAGGAGATTTAGGGAGTGCTATGGTGCCACAGCCTGAACATGGTTTTCTTCCATATGTTTGTGTGATAAAATTGTACTTTGTTGATCAAAAGGCATGGTCATGGTTTGAGGTTTGGGTGAGGCTCCATTCAAAAACCAGAAACGCTCCAATTCCAGGTGAAGGATCTAGCCTTGCTCTAGTTGTTTTACTTCTTATGTTTTTATTTCCCAGAGTTGTGTAGCAAATGCAATTAAATGATAAATGTTGATATGTTTTGTATACATGAAAACAGACTTTGCATGCCAATAAGATTAGTATGCTTATCTATATATAAATGATATCTTGCATTGTGTGCCAATGGTGGCAATGAAATAAGTCTTGTGGTGATATATGTATATTTAGTGTGAACAACACCCTCGTTAGTATAAGTTGATGTGCTTGGAATATGGAAATACATATAATTTTGTACTTATGCATATAGCATAGGAGAAGTAGATGAGTGGCAAAGAGAACGTGTAAGGGATAAATTTATGGTTAATACTATGAATGTGTGAATGGCTCATAATAAGGATTTAACTTGGGAAAAGGAAATAATTTGGATTGGACTTGTATGTTTGGTTAGATTTAGGTTAGATTTGTGAGTGAGATGGCAATGTAGGGGCTAGGTTAAGGAAGCCGAAGTAGGCTATATGATCCTCCCGAGGGGTAACATCATGGCAGAGTAAGGCCTAAGTTGAGAGATGCTTAAACAAGCTATTAACTCGTTGGTAATGCATCCATTTGATTTGGGATAAATTGCAATGGGACTGTTAGGTGCTTGACTTGTTTATTGTTTATTGATGTGTAGATGTAAACTTACGCAAGGATGTAGACCGCGTGGGGATGCAGACTATAGGGATGTAGACTCTTGTTGATGAAGCCATAAGGATTGACCTTGTTTTGGTTTAGGCACAAGATACTGTATATTTTCACTACAACATGGTGTTCTTTGCTACCAATCATTACTGCAATGACGAGTAGTGATGGGAGACAAAGAGCTCTCCCTTTCCACATGCTTCCATCATTGTAGGGATAAGTATACTGCTGCAGTGACAGAGGAGGAAATTTTTCTTCAAATTTTATTGTCTTTCTCACTTGTTTTCATTCCCAAATCATTAGACATTCTTCTTAAAACATTCAAACAACCTTTCCCTCCAAACCACCAAGGTTAAAGGTAGATTCATAGTTCATAGCGAAGGTGTAGGAAAAACTTTACTTGCTCTTATTTATTTTCTTCACACATCCTTAGAATTCTAGAAATGTGATATGTGTTTATTTTTGGTTGGTTGGTAAGTTTTAAACATATGGGTTGGATGTTATGAATGGATGAGTAAATAGATAATTTTGAGTTAGATGGGCATGAGAAATATATGTATAAATGTGTAGGCCCATTAAGGTAAGATCATGTATGATGAGTGTGACTAATTGTAAAAACGTTGCTCACAATAATTAATTGATTGGAAGTTCATTGCCTTTATGGTAAACTTTAGGATGATGTTATTACCTTTAATAGTAAATGTACTTGGATGAAAAAGTTTGATATGCACCTTAGCCTTTGAGTCCTATGATGTAGGGCAAAACATGCATATACCCTGACTCTCAGATTTAGCTTTTAAGGATGATGTTTTAGTGGTAATTGTGTATGTTAAAAACATGGGAAAGGCATGGGCATATGACCCATGGGATGGAATAATAAGGGATACTTGAAGCTAATAAGGGAAGATTATACCATAAGATTGGCGACGGCCATCAGTACACTTATGGGATGATATTGAAGCCTTCGGGAGTCTAATTGGACACTAGTGGAATGAAATGGGAAAAGTGCCCCTGCTATGAAATGACATGTAACACATGTTTTATGAACTATTTTGTTACATATATTATATATCTCTTCTATTTGTTCTTTGAGTAACTTTTCTATCATTGAGTAGAGTTGAGTGTTTTTGCTCTTTGAGTATTATTGTACTTACCCCTTTCGTTCCCTTACAGATTTAGCAGTTAACAAAGAGACATACCCTACATAGTAGCCTACCAGAGTCACCATCCTTTTGTTCGGGTATTGAAAAATGTTTTCTATACACTCGTTTTCTTTTGAAAATTCTAGTAGTTGCTTTGTAATCAGGTAAGTGGTTCCTTGAGAGATGCATATATTTTGAGAATATCTATTTTTAACATTCTTGTATAGGCTTGATGTTAAGAATGAATACAAATAGAGACGAGACAATGTAAATTTTTATTTTGGTTAATCAAAGACTACTCTTCTAAATTCTTTTGAAATGATTTAGTCATTCATAATTATCATAACTGTGGTCCTATATTGTTGAATGCTTATAGTGTGTGTTAGAATAGTAATAATGTAGGCATACGAGGTAAGGTGAGGTAAGGCTCACTCACCTTGTCAGTAATGTGACTAATTTTGGCCACAACATCCCTATGGAAAGAGCATCACTTGATTTTGGGATGATAGAGAATTCATGACTACCCATCTTTACGTCCTTTTGAACTGTGATGAAGAGGAGCCATGTCTTGAGTAAGAAATGCATTGTACTTCCTAGTTTTAATATTTAATCAAACATTGTATTTCTATTATGTATGCTCACTTATGTTAATTTTTCATGGTAGTACTTTTGAACAATATCATGGAAGTTTAACTCCCCACATTAGCAACAAAGATATTGATACAATTATTGAATCAAAGTTTGCCTTCTAGTTCAAAAAACTTGTAAGTGGCGTCACGACTTAATTGGATAAAATGCATTAATTGGTTTATTTTTCTGTGAAGATCATTAATTAATTCTTCATTCACCATCACTAGGTACATACTCAACCTAGTATTTAAACTAGTCCACACTACAAGGAAAGTGGCTGTTGTTGGCAGTTTTAAAAAATCACTAGAAAAAGCTACATTTTTTCGACTATTCTATGAACTGCCAGTAAAAGTGAACAATTTTTGGTTGTTTTAAATCATTTATCGGCGGTTTTGTAACCACCGATAATTGCAACCATTCATTCTCCTTATCTCTAATTGGCTAAAATTTCCCTCTCAATCTTTCATTATCGCTCTTTAATTCGCGATTTGTAGGCTGCTTGCAAATCTTTGTTTCTCCTATTTTGTTTTCATTTTCTAATTTGCTTTGTTTTTCTCTCTCAAGTTCCCATTCCTTCCTATTTCGACTTCAATCTTTAAACACTAGCATTAATATTGCAGTTTTTGTCCATTATTGTACACGCATAGGAAGAGGAGTAAATGAGACTACATAGCTTTAAAGGAAGTATATGAGCTGGGGATAAATTTGCCATTCCTCACGAAGAACAAAGGAAGAGTGTGACGGAACAGGGGAAGAGCCATGAAGGAAGAAGAGAAAACTGAGAAAAAACTAAGGGAAGTTGCCTGTCTTTCTTCTTTTCTCAACCTTTTTTTTGGTGCCTTGTTTGGTATTCTTACTATTTTTATTTATTTTAGCACAGATAGAGTTTTGATTTGAATATTTAATCTAGACTTAGTTTTTGTTTAGGTCTCATGGGCTTTAAGTGTACATGAATCTCTTATTTAGCCATTTGATGGTCTTTGATTATGTGATTCTATAGAGTTCCAAGGTCCTTATTGTTTCTTCAATGTTCATTGTGTCAAGAATTTGGAGTTTGAACTTTAGATAGCGTGAATATTCATCTTACATGCTGCATTGAAATAAATGTTGCAAATTGTGTGGATAATTTCATATTTGATTTGGGATTGATTTTTGTTACTTTTTACAAGAGTAATTAAGAACAATCCTTAATCTTCTTCATTAAAGTTAAGAATTAGTTGTTCAGAAGTAGTTGTTGACTGGTCTTGCTTGTGTTAAGTCTCATTGCCAAGTAAATACTTATGTAATTCATTTTCCTGTCAAATTCATTAAAGTTAAGAATCATTAAAATTACTTATGCAATTCATTTCTCTGATTTTTTGCATCTCGGGGACTAGTGGCCGTTTGGAATAACAAGGCCTCCAAGATACCTTTTGTAAGTCTTAATTTTTTAACTTGTTCCTACTCAACGTTATGGATTTCTACTAAGTGTTGGATTTGAATTGGTTATAACATTCTATTTTGCTGTTTTTAGTTCTTATAATGAAATTGATTTTATTGAAATTTATGATTATTTTCTAGTTATTGAGGTCTTAGCCTTCCTTTTAGAATGTCTGCATGACTAGTGTATTATCTAGCCATTATCAATAGTCACTTCTTGGAAATTAGAGAGAATTGTGCAAAAGAATTTCAATGTCTTTTATAACTTTTTTTTAACTTATATCTATCTAATATATAAGTCTATGATAGTTGATTGTAGCTAACATTGATGTATATCAAGAGGAACTAGAATAGATTTTTAAGCATTGTATGTTAATTTTACTACTGTGTGCTTAGGGAAAAGAGTACCCCTAATATGAAAACAATTTAGATATTATATATGCAATATATTAATAGTAAATTTTAGAAGAATTTATTATATGCTAGGTTTAGTTTTTGACACAACCATCTTCTTGGTTATGTTAATTTATATTACTTCTTTGTATTGAAAGCAAAACTTAGTATATTGTTATGCGTATAGAAGAAGAATCTATCTCAAACTTCTATTAGAATAATATATGAGTTGACTTTAGGATTTATTTATTTATTTATTTTTCACTCATTCTAAACCCTTCCTAAAAAATCTACTCTACATTTTGGATGGTGATTTATGTAAAGATGAATGACAATATAGATGTCAAAAAGTTTATATAAGTTGCAAGTTGGACCAAGTGTACGTAAATACTACTCTAACTCTCTACTGAACAATGACTAGTTTGCTTGTTGTCTGATCATATGAAATAATATAAAATATAAAATATATATAAAGATATAAATTTTGTAAAAAATACAAAACCATCAAAGTCTCATTATATTTCAATAAAACAAGCTTCAATGTCATACAATTAGTAAAGAAAGAAAAATAAAGATCAACCTCTACTTTCTATTGTATTTAGAAAGCTTTTTTTTTCCTCACCAAATAGACACTTACTTCTTCAAAACTTATAATATGATATCTCATTATCAACTTTCACTAAGCTAAGTTAAAAATTGAATAAATTATGAGTGGTAAGACTATAATTGTACAGTATTAGTAAAGATTTAAGTTAGTTTAATAATTTTTTCCATCTCAATCATGGTAATCAAGATTTAGATCTTGCTCACAAGATTGTAAAAGATCAGGATCTTGACAACAAAAGCATGCAAGATCGTAGGTAGGATCTTTTTTGCTTCAAGATCACATGAGATATAGAACTTGCTCGTAAGATCATACAATATTGTACATGATCCTAACACCTGATTTTTTTTATATGGCTCCACATTCAATTTTTTTTTATGGAAATAACTCATAAATTTATGGAAAATTTTATTTTTGATAAATTTATGCTTATCTAGCAATTTTAGCAAATTATATAAATATTTTTTATACTTATTTTTTAAAATTTGCATAGGATCACACAATCTTCGATTTAATCTTTTCTATGTCTTTATTTATTTATTTTTCTCTCATTCTAAAACCTAAAAAATCTACTCTACATTTTGGATGGTGATTTATGTAAAGATAAATGACAATATAGATGTCAAAAAGTGTATATAAGTTGCAAGTTGGACCAAGTGTACGTAAATACTACTCAGACTCTCTATAGAACAATGACCAGTTTGCTTGTTGTCTGATCATATGAAATAATATAAAAAATAAAATAATATATATATAAAGATATAAATTTTGTAAAAAATACAAAACCGTCAAATTCTCATTATATTTCAATAAAACAAGCTTCAATGTCATACAATTAGTAAAGAAAGAAAAATAAAGATCAACCTCTACTTTCTATTGTATTTAGAAAGCCTTTTTTTTCTCACCAAATAGACACTTACTTCTTCAAAACTTATAATATGATATCTCATTGCCAACTTTCACTAAGCTAAGTTAAAAATTGAACAAATTATGAGTGGCAAGACTGTAATTGTACAATATTAGTAAAGATTTAAGTTAGTTTAATAATTTTTTCCATCCCAATCATGGTAATCAAGATCTAGATCTTGCTCACAAGATCATAAAAGATCAGGATCTTGACAACAAAAACATGCAAGATCACATGTAGGATCTTTTTTGCATCAAGATCACATGAGATATAGAACTTGCTCGTAAGATCATACAATATTGTACAAGATCCTCACACCTGTTTTTTTTTTATATGGCTCCACATTCATTTTTTTTTATGGAAATAACTGATAAATTTATGGAAATATTTTGATTTTTGATAAATTTATGCTTATCTAGCAATTTTAGCAAATTATATAAATATTTTTTATACTTATTTTTTAAAATTTGCATAGGATCTCACAATCTTCTATTTAATCTTTTCTATGCCTCTCCGATCTTGTACAAGATCTCAATCTTGATTACCTTGATCCCATTTGGCCTAATAGATTATAAACGTATCAACAAATAAAAAAGACAAAAATTCAAAATGATATAGGATCGATAAAACCGTAAAATTGTAAGATTTTAAGATTTAAATCGAGATCCTATTAACATCCTAGTAGATTTAGATCTTACATAGGATCATGATCATTCAAGTTGTTTGAAATTGTAAGATAAGATTTAGATTGAGATCTTGAAAAACCATGGTTTTTATCATGAAAAGAAAAGTAAAAGGTCAAATTTTTGAAGATGTGTAGTCTGGGAAGCAACCAGTCAACTGGCCCCTGCCTAACAGTCGACATGTTAATCATTGTAGGGCCACTTGAGAGCAATTAGTTGACTGGTTACTCCTTACCAGTCGACTGGTGTGCTATGGCCAAGTCTGGTTAGCCATCTAATATTCAGCCAGTTGACTGCCCTCCACGACAGTCAATTGGTTGCCATCTTGCAACTAAAAAATGAACTTCCTAACATCCTTTTTATGCTTCCTAAACCATCCAATCCCTATCCTCAGCAATTAGGTCACAATATATAAGTTCCCAACAACCAAATACACTCTAAAACTTCTATTACAAATTGGGTTTCAAGGTTGAAATCATTTAGCCAATAATTTTTTTGATTTTTGTGTTTCAGCTTTGAAGATTAGATATCACCATAAAAATTAAGTCTTAACCTAATACAACCTCTCAAATTGCAAGGATTAAGAGAAGGAAAGTTTGGAAGTAATAAGTACAAGTTTTAAAGTTCAAAAGAACCTTAAATCACCAAATTTCTCAACTTTTCCAACTACGGTTCATATTTTTGAAAATGATGGAGAAATGGAAAAACTTGCCTTTACCTGGAATTGTGGAGTTTTTGACTTATAGGTGAGTCACAGGTGCTGGAAATACACTGGGTATTGAGGAAAAGGCAAGATTTGACAATATTTGATGATTAGGACTTGGAAGCACAAGAGAGGCATAGGGATGAGTGTTTAGGTGTGTGAGTGTGTTGTATGCTGAAGGAACTTCTAATTTTTGCTTAAGTATGGAGAGTCCCTTGGCCGATATGACCATTTTTCCCTTCACCCCCCATAGTAAAGAAACATGGAGTCATGGGCAATAATGGAAACCCTTTTTAAAGACAAAATTTTTTCCAACTACACCCCACACTTAACCAATATTATCATAAGCACACAAACACATGCCAACACAACCCCTCCTCTTATTTTCACAATAATACCTCATATTTCCACATCTTTTAGATTAGGTCCATCATATAACTCATTCGAGTTATTTTAATTCCCTCGATGCCTCACACACAACTATGGATCAAAACCATTAAAGAAGAATCATGAACTATTACACAAGCATCATACACATGGTCCTAAACATTACACAACATGTACATTTCATTCATTTTATCCCCAAATCCGGACTTAATTCACAGGAGAGTATTCGATGAGCATTTTACATCAATAGTTATCATTGACATGTGTAATAACACAAAATTAGACTAAAACTAAGAAATAAACATGAAAAGGTGAAGGAAGTCAATTGCCAAGGGAAGAAGTTAACTGCCTAACTCCAAAAACAAGCAAAGATGTTAAGCAGAAGCAAATGGTCAACTACCTAAAGAGGAACAATCGACTGGCATCTTATAGAAAGGACAAAAATGAGAGAAAGAAGCAAGCAAGTTGTCTACCTAAGGCATGATAGTTGAAGGGCTTTATAAAAAATATCAAGTTGACATATTTTAATCAATAACTGTTAAAGGAATTTATTGGAAGATAACCTACATTCAATGAATAGTGAATGCTAAAGTGAATCTAAAAATTACTAAGTAAATAATGAATTAGTAGTTAATGAATGTTAGTACAAGATGTACATAGCATGATAAATTGGAATATATTATTCTCTAGTTAAAATTGTTAGTTTTCTGGTTACTTTCTAGTTGGATAGTTTCTAGTTAGAAGAATTCTTAAGTAATAAGAAAAGCCCTCTAGGAAAAGTCTATAAATAGGATAGCTGAGTGAAAAGAAAGACATAAAAAAATTTAAGAAAAACATAGAAGGTGCACGAAAGAAGAAAAATAAGAGTACTTAAGTGCTAAAGGTCTAAGGTTAGGCTAAATTGCAGTAAAGGGACTAAGGGATTTTAGCAAGAAGATCAAGACATCAATTGAGGTAGCTTAGAAATTCATAAAAGCATGTTTTTCTCAGACTGATCTCTTTATGAAATTGTCCATAAATTTGTTTTCTTTAAAGTTTAAATGTACATAATGTTTTTATGTAAACTAAGCATGGTAAAGGTTTGGAATTTATTCCAAGAAATGAATGAATAATTGAATTGAAGCTCAATTTGAGAGACTGCATAAACATTCCTTCCTTAAGAGGAATGGACTAGAGATACTGTAGTATTTACTTTCAAGGAGTTGTGTGTGCCACCAACTAAATGAATGAAGATTAAGGCTTGTTAAGATCTCACACTTGACTAAAATGTTTTCATAAATTATTGATTGCACATGTTTTCTCTATGCATGGACTGATATGGCTTTTATGACTGGAATAACATTTTTGAACAAGCTAGCTACTATTATATCCTATCTCATTTTTCCATGTTTTCAACTTACCATTCCATGGGATTCAATAAAAGGGAAAAAGTTGTACTAAAATAATCAGGGGGAAATTAGAGTATTTGATAAGTGCTGAGGAGAAGTCTTCCTTAAGAATTTATGAAAACACATGTTTTTGTACTTACAAGAACATTACACTATGTAATTTAAACTGTTAATTTGGGTAACAAAAGCAACAAAATTATAATTCTATACAATTCAATTAATTTATGTTAGTATTAGATATTACATAAATACTTAAGTAAAATAAAAATCACATTAAGAAAATGAGATTCATTAGATAATTAAGTTGCAAATGTTGTTAGTATTAAGATGGAAATCCAACTTGCATGGATCTTTCATAATCAAAGGCACAAGGAAGAAAATAGTAGAAGTTTTTATCAAAGAAATCAATTTTTAAACCAACCAGTCGACCAGCTCTCTTCTAAATTTCTTTTTGAAGGCAAACAAAGAGGAAACAACTAGTTGATAACCTCCAAGTAGCCAACTATTTCACTCCTACCAAGCATCAAACATTTTCATCAAAATTCTGCTACATGCCAATTCTTGTACCTCAATTTTTAAAAGGAAGTAAAATATAAGTAACATAATTTGAAAATGGTTGCTTTACTTATCTAAGAAAGGAAAGAATTCAAATAAAAGATTGAGCCTTTTTAAATAAACAAAGTCTAGAATTGGAATTTGGAACAATGATGTTGTCTTCGAAGGTTATTAACAGAAAAGGGAGAATTAATACTGTAAAGTAAAAAAACTATAATTTGTAAGGAATTAATAACAAAGCAAACAAATTTAAGAAAATAGTTAGAAATCATTTATTAAGAAAAGGCACAACATATTTTGGTATCAAAGCAAAATAGTTGGGCTTAATAAATATAAAAAAAATACTTGAATTAGAAGGGATGTTACACCATGCATACACACGGTATAGACACATATGCAAGCACTAAATACATCACACAATTACATCGATGAGCCACTCATGTGGACTTTACAAGGCCCAGGTATTATAGTGAGTGTGCGTGTAGCTTGAGGGAGGGTTCCTTGAGCCACATTCATATGTGACTCTCCATGACCAATACATTTTTGACTAACTCTCAGTCACTAATTTAATAAAAGAATTTTTGTGGGACATTGTGTTAGCAGAGATGGATAAATTTCTTATTCCTACGACATTTTCAATAGCAAAACATGGGAGAAGACAATTAGTAGTTATTCAATTAGTGTCAGTCTCAAATTTTCAATTGAAATTTGTGTACAATCCTATAGTGGGAGGAGGCAAATCAGTATGCATTCTGACAATGAAGGAAAAATGTCGACACCAGTTAGAAAAACATTAATCCATAAACATAAGATAATTAAAGGGAAATTTGACACATACTTTGAAATCATCAAAGTGTATGTCCTTCATATCAACCTAGTAGTACTTCCACTGCACAATGGAGCTTGGCATGTGAGAAAACCTAGCGCATGATGTGCATAGTGATGGAAGTAGGTTCAAACCTAACTATTCCTAGATGCACGTAGTTATATCAGAATAAATCTTATAAGAATTAAATAGTAACAAAACACTTACATTATATCTTTAAACATGATTGAAATGAGCCACTACTTGTTTTCATTGCTACTAGTAGATGAACGGGCACTTGGTGGAAGTTGTGTGGCCAACGAGGGCACAATCAAGAAAGCTGGCCACATGGAACCACTACAAAAAAATACAAACAATATTTAAAAGAACATTACTATTAATTAAAAGAATATCGAGTGTTCCACGAGGTGACAAGGACTATGATGGTAGCGCTACATACAAGTGTACTAGGCTATGGAATCATTGATATCATTGGTGGGGTACTCATGCTTATAGGCTGGTCTTGGCTGAAAGAGGACCCATAAGATTTTCCCTGTCCATAAGCATATATATTGGACGTCGAAATCTTCACCTATATTACAAATGATTATATTTTATATCTTGGTATATTTTCCTCACAGGGGTTTTGTGTTTAAACCATATGTCATCTTTTCTACAATGTAGGCTTGAACTCTTAATTAAAAATTTCATCTATAAAAATAAGTAAACTAAATTAATTGTGAAAAGCTAGATTAAACTGAGAATCTCTCATCTTAGTTTCCACAAGAGCAAAGTTTCCCAACTATAATGAAAGCTTGAAAGTGGAAATGGAAAAGTGGGAATTTGATTGGAAAGATATAGAAACTTTTTGACATTAGTAAAAAGTCAAAAAACAAAAAATACTCCTGAATTATTACAACAAGGAATTTGAAGTAAAATAACCAAGAAAAAAATGACAAAGTTGTTGTTAAGACATAAGAAAGTAGAAAATATGCAGGAAAAAGGACCTATTGTATTCACAATTACAAATGAATATATACTTGTACATGTAAAGTGAAAAAAGAAAACAAATTATATAGTGTCCTATTGCTAACAAATCTCAATAATGGTTGATCAATAGCCATTTGTCTTAACATCCTTGAGTGGTAGAGTAATCAGGTGTATGTGAGACTAACTGAGCTTCAGTATGTGATTCAGTGCAGTAGAATGTACAGTAGCAATTATGCTCTAACTCCCCCACTCAAACTTGTGGGTATATATATCAACTTCTCCAAGTTTGTTTCTCAAAAAGGCTAGTCTGCTGGTAGAAAGAGCTTTAGTCAGGCAATCTGATGTTTGCTCATAAGTAGGAACATACCTCACTTGTACTTCATTTGTTGCAACCTTGTATCTAATAAAATGAACATCAATCTTCATGTGCTTAGTGTGAGAATGATACATGGGGTTAACAAACAAAGAGCCAACTCTTATATTATCATACCAGATTATAGCTAGTTTAATTATAGGGCATCTTAGCTCATTTAATAAAGAAGCAATCCTGGAGAGTTCTAAAGCCACATCAACCATGGCTTTGTATTTGGACTTCATGCTTGACTGAGAGACCATGTGTTTGCATCCACAAAATTAATAAGTTCCCAAGGAAAACATAATAGCCAGAGATTGATTTTTTGTCTTCATGAGCTACCCCCCAATCAGCATCACAATACCCATGAAGATTCAATTGTGATGACGGTTTCAAATGAATACCGTAGTCTATAGTACCTTTTAGATATCTTAACACGTGTTTTGCTGCTTGCCACTATTTGATAGTGGGCTTACTGAGATAACAACTAAGGTTATTCATAGAGAAAGTAATGTTAGGACTAGTATTTGTAACATATTGTAGAGCATTAATTAATCTAAAGAAAATTGTGGGATTCTACAGAATCTCATCTCCATCATTCATGAATAACTTACTTGGTACCATTGAGGAAGGACATGAAGAATAGTTTTCCTATTGAATCTTGACAATAAATCAAGAGCATACTTCTTTTGTGAAATAAACATCTCGATTTCGTCTCTTTTTATTTCAAGTCCCAGGAAATAATGAACATATCCTAGGTCTTTTAGAGCAAAGGTGGAATTGAGTCTACTGATAAACTTGTTCAGCTCTAGTTCATTGCTTCCAGTCACAAGTACATCATCACCATAGATAATGATGATTAAGATTGAGTTTTTGCTTTTGTGAATGAACAACGAAGTGTTTCCCTTTATATTATAGAAGCCCCATTTGATCAATGTATTTCTTAAACTCTCAAACTATGCTCTCAGTGCTCATTAAGGCTGTAAAGAGGTTTGTGTAATTTACACACATCATGTGGACCTTTTAGACCTCAAAACCTCTTGGTTGCCACATGTAGACATCTTCTTATAGAATGTCATTTAAAAAGGAATTGTTAACATCCAACTGTCTCACTTTCCAATTCAATGTAGTCGCAAGAGCCAACACGATCTTGATAGTTGTTATTCTTGCCACAAGACTGAAGGTATCACCAAAATTTACCCCTAGATCCTGTTGAAAGCCTTTGGCAACTAGTCCAGCTTTATACCTCTCTACTTCCCCATTTGCTTTAAATTTGGTTTTGAAAACCCATTTACAATCCACAATTCTTAAGTCACTGCTGTATGGAACTAGTTGCCATGTATGATTTTTCTTAATTAAGAGTAGTAAGTTGTTCATTCATGGCATGTTTCCATTGTGGTATAGATAAAGCTTTAGTAATTGGCTCAGGTTCAGAGACAAATGAATTACTTACAGTGGAAGTGTTCAGGTTACTTACTATTTGAGTGACATCACCTATGTATAGCAGCTTAGGCTTAGTGATGCCTCTCATACCCCTTATAGTGACTCTGTTATTCACCTCCTGTGACTGACCACCATGTTTAGCATCAATATTAGGTATATCAAGAGTAATCTCTGATTGCCTTTCATCAGTTATAAGCATAAAACACTGTGCAACTTGATCTCCACTGGTTTCACCAATTGTAGCTTCTTTACTCTAATCTTTAGAACCATAAGAACTTTGACTTTCATGCTATTGATTTCCAATTCTATTGTTGCTGTGTTAAAATAGTATCTGATAAGTGTGGTCTACTATCATGCTACCACTCAGAGAAGAAGTTAGTACAAGGTAATGACATAAGATAAGAGACTTGTTGCTCATTTTGTTTGGTGTTAAGGAACCCCTTTATGAAGGGAAAATCCTTTTCATTGAAGACAACATCCCTTGATACATAAATATGTCCAATTGAAAAAAGGCACTTAAAGCCTTTGTGTTGTCCACTAATATCACGCCCCAAAAAAGGGCATATTAATAATCATACAAACCTAGGAATACCTCAGTGGTAGCCCATAATATACAAAGTGAATTACAATTAAATAAATAAAATCCCTAAAATATCATAGGACCTAGATGGCTTATAGGATTACAGAGCATTTCTATAGGTTCAGATAGTATCCTCCGACTACGTGGAGTATGTCTCCAAGTCACTAACCTCCAGTAGTTTCCCAACCTCCTTAGTTGCTAAATCGGAAACAACAATAGAGAGTGTGAGTTTTATAAAAACTCAGTGAGTAAATTACTGTGCAAGGAAATAGGCACAAGTGCAAATACTAGCCTCACTACCATAATCAAAGTGAACACAATCAACACTTATCAGTAAAAAGAATATAAATAGCATACCGTACCCCACAACCACAATCCGCAACCCTTATGTCAGTCTACAATCTCACAAGACAATTCATAAACAATTCTCAAACGCATAAAAAACGTAAGTAAACAATCACTCTAAAATGCATTATGTAATGCATGATGTATATTTGCATTTTCCACACCCTTTCCCACACACCACATTGAAGACTGAGCCTCACTAAGTCTTCCCTCTTGCGACATGGATAAATGTAATATGCAAGGCCTATCCCCTTTCTCTACTCATTGAAGACCAACCCTCAATAAGTGTATTCCAAAAGCACACACCTTTGAATATATCCACATCTTGCAGAAGACCATCCCTCTGCTTTCCACATTTCTTTTCTTTTCTTTTTTCATAAGCAATATAAATATGCAGATGATGATATATGATGCATTTTCCACACAACAATCCATCCACTCATTCCACACACATTCCATACCACAACAACGATAAACATTCCACTCATAGTTCCACTTTCTAAATAATATAATTAACTAGAAGTACAAATAAACATAAACTTCCAAATACAATTAAACATAAAACCCATTATTTTATAAAATAAACCCCACAAGATAACTCCCACAATCATTCAATGAAATCCCTCAATCTAGTTATTTCCACTAACTAGGGAATTTCACTGATTATTTACCAACTATGGTGTGAATGAGATTTATATTGACTTCGCCAAATAATTTATTAAAAACTTAATGGCAAGGTCATCCATTCACCTCAATGCCGATAAGGTTTATCACATAAGAAGTCCCAGGAGACAAAGCCAATGAAGCTCCCAAGTCACTTGGAACCAACCCAAATCAATAACTAAATAAATACAGAAAATCCTCACCATAACCCTGACCTTTGGTTATTCATTTGGTCATAACTCTTATTCAGTAATTCATTTTCAAATGAAACTTAACCATTGGAAATTAGAGTCAAAGAGATTTCCAATGATATAAAGTTTGTTAAAAATGAAATCCGAATGAAGGAGTTATGACCATTTGAAAAATAGACCAAAAGCCTTGGAATGGCTGGCTCCTGGGCGCCATGCCTGGAGCCTAAGCACCATACACTTGATTGGCGCCTGGGTGCTACACCTGGCACCTGGGCGCTAAGCCCATTTCTTCAGAAGTGTGATGTTTGGTCACCACAATTGATGCTTGGGTGCCATGATCGCGACAAAACGAGATCTGACTCGGATTTGGTCCAGATCTGACCAAATCTTCACCGTTTTCATGATTTCTTCGATGGGATCTCATCCTTGATGTCTAAGGAGCATTTAGACATCAAAAGCCCCCATTTTAATTGAGAAGTGAAGCCAGAATCTCGATTTTACCAAAAATACCCCTAAAACTAGAAAATAGAGAAAATGTTCGATGAATCAGAATCCTTACCTTGATTCCTTGCTTGCCCTAGGTTGTTTAGCCTCTAATGGCTCGCCCCACCACCGGTTCTCTGAAGCTAGATCAAAAAGGTAGAGAGAGAGTAGAGAGAAGGTAGAGAGAACGAGAGAAGAGAGAGTGAGGAGAAAGAGAGGGAAGTGAGAAATGAGGAAAAAGGTGTGGAACCATCTATATATACCCGCCTAGGGTGAAATTACTACTTTGCCCCTAGGTAACTCTTGGTTAACCTTGATAGTGACAAACTCATAATTTCTCCAATTTGGGTATTTTCTATATCTTAAATACCACCTAGTTCTTCATTTCACTTTATTCCCTCCTTGGACCTCATAAGTACTCGGCCTTTTCTTTACCTTATGATTACTCTCTTTTTATTCCTTGTCTCACGACTCTATCTCCACGAAATTTCCTCTTTCTCTTATCTTTCCTCTTTCTCTTATCTTTCGTCAACTCTCAAAAATATTATCCGCACTAAAATAATCGGTCCTATTATTTATCTCTACTTCCATAAATAATACACAAAATAATAAATTAAACATAGAAAATTAAAATTAACCCAACATTAAAAGAATTTGGTCCCCCAAATTCAAAAACTTACTACAAACCTCGAGAGTCACAATGATAATCGATGAGATGTGGCACTCTCTAGTTTCCATCGAAAATTAAAATATAAGTATATTACCACTCATAAAGCCCCACGTTCTCTAGAACAAAAATAGAAATAAAAACTAAAGTCCTCAGCAGTTATACAGCTCCAATAGACTGTGGAGCTCCATAACTTTCCTCACTCAGGGATAAGCATGAATTGCTCCAAGATCAAAACTCAAAGCACAGAACCTCTCATATGATGCCTAGAAGGGTATCATATCTGTGCTATTCTCATAGTTGCTACCACAAACAAAGTTAAGGAACTTAGGGTGTCTTAAGTAATTACCACACATAAGTTCCTTTACCACTCAACCTCGAAATGCCCACATCCAAAAGCATAAATAAATAATAAATTAAAACAAAACAAAATAAATAAAATGCCCTCGGGATAATTATTCCATACAGTATCTGGTCGTCTCATAAGCATATGTGCAATATGGTATCTTGCCTGTGATTCACACAGAGTGTATATTGATACCATTATGTACTACCTTTCACATTAACCTCATCAATCCTACACTTTATATTATATGCACCACAAGCATAAACCACATGCATATATCGCAATAATATAAAATATATGCACCCTGCCCGAAGGCATCATCCCAAGATCGGCAGGTTGCCCTTTGGGTATCAGGCTCAACTTGGGCTTCTATATTGCCATCATGTCCACTATCCACATCCACAACAATAAAAATAAATCATTTAAATAAACAAAAAGAAGATAAATTATGTATAAAGCCACATAGACACCACATAAACAATCCTCCCATAGTTCGATGATCCAATGGGATTCCCACTCAAGAATCCTGTCACGTGAGTTTATGATTTCACGGACTGCATATCTTTATAAGGCTGTTCCTTAACCTTTTTTGTTCTCAGGTGCATTCCCTATGGTCATAGTCCCTACGTTCTATATTAACAGTCACTGGTTTTTGACTTCAAGAGTACACCTGAACCACACCCATAATGCTAATTAATGATTATCTAATCAATACAAATCTCACCAAAGGAAAGCAAGTCCTGATTTTCATTCCTTTATGGACCTTAACACTTGAATTTCCACAATGTCAAGTAGCTTACGTCACAGGAATAACTACCCCAGAAATCAAGCTCATGAAATGAATCATTAATGATTACCCCATAAATCCAGCTCATGAAATGAATCATTCCATTGATTTCTAGGGTAAACCCCTCCACTCTAAGTCTTACCAAACTCTCATGTGCACTAAACCTATCCTATCTTGCAGTCTGTTAGGTCATGTCCATGACCAACAATAGGCCAATAAGAACATATCTGCAACCAAAACACACCAATTTACAATCCAAAGCCTCTACCTTAGTCTATGGAATTAAACTAAGCCTACTTCCACACTTCCCCAAAGAAATTTATATTTGGGGTCATACATAACTACACATATATACACACTCCACGTATATTCATATATGAGCCATCATGTTTCCACACATACCCAAATGCATTTCCTCTCAACTAACGTACATGCGCCTAAGGTACTCACTCTAGCACCAATGAGTTTAGGTTTAACCTAAACTCATCCCAGGCCATTTTCATGGCATCATTCCCTTACCCTTAACATAGAACACCCTTGATATTGACTCCACCAACATAAAAAGTTCCTTAATCATCCTCCATCGAATTCAACCTACTAAGCGTGTTACATAATCACAAATATGTACACACTATGGGCCATATCTCTCATTAACTTATGACATCAAGCACCCATTATCAATTCTACCTAACTCAAGTGACACTCAAGCCAAAAGCCTACCCACAACACACTTAGACCATTTATATGTCATGAGGTTTCCAACCCCTTATTGAGATAGAAATGCTCATAACCTAACCTCTACCTCATCATACCTCCTCGGGTAAGGACTTCACTCATCTTTACATTCCCACACCGACTGTATCCTCACCCATTAACTATCGAGACCTTGTCTTATGAGTCCTTTCTTCTCTCAAAGGCTAATCCTACCTATCTAAGCATACTCACCGCCCCGTATGATCACCTACAAACCTTTAACAATGCAGGTGCAACCTAGTCAAGTTGCCTCAAAAGATTTACAACTCACTCTAATCACGCTTATATCACCTTCCACCACACTAAGGTGTTTCTCTCAAGAGAACTACACAATATACATTAGTTCCCTCAACTTAATCTCCAATACTGCTAGATTTCTACGAGATATATACTCAAGTATGCATCCCAACTCTAACAACTCATGTTTTCTCCTTCAGATTCATCTTGAGGTACGCCTTGTAGCTGTAAAAGAAACAGCCATAGCTTACTGTCTACTAATAGTACTCACTTGAACTTCCATATTCCAAACATCAAGATCATTATCTTCTAGCCTGAGAATTACCCTGACTAGAAGAACTACAACCACTTCAATTCTCAGGATGGAACCTATATCTTAACCCTTAGTACTTCAAACGTAAGCATTCTCCCCCTCGTGCTCTATTTCTTTCTACCGGCTCTTATATACTTCAACCTCCACCATCCAAATTCAACTTAAAATAACTTGGTTGAAGTACCTGCTTACACACTGCCTACCTAGAATGCCATCAACACTTAGGAGGATGGACTATACGCCTATCCACGTAGGTGTTGATTTAGAAAATCCCAAGTAATCACATAAAAGCACCTAAAAGAAGCCCCAAACTCTCAGCCACCAACTCCCTCTTGGCACCTAAGGCACCAAGCCCAAACCCTCAATAAATAACCTGGGTTTTCCACTATTCACGAATTTTAGGAAGAAATTTCCCAAAAATTTATTTACAGTTTTCCCCTTCTTTCTTTGGCTTGCTAAGTCAAAATAATATTCATGATGTAATTTAGAGCAATTAAATCTCAAAACAAACAATTTTCATGAATTTTCCCAAATTCTCTAGAAATCCTAACAAGAACATGAAAATAGTTTGTTTGCCACAATGAACTAAATTGTATCAAACTATAAAAGAAGTCCCTCATTCCACTTAACTAATCACCTAAGCCATAAAGAATGCCCACATACTTCATGGGTATGCATTTCCTATCCATAGCAAAATACAATACAATACATGTGTATATATAATGTATTTCGGTTATAGATATAATATAACCATTTCCCACTTTTCTCCTAATACCAATTTCCAAAATTCATTAAATATATATAAATGAAAATTTGTGCAAAATATAAATGGAAACCCACCACAAGAAATCTCAGCAAGTTTTCTCTAACTTCCTAATATATATAAATGTACTCATAAAACCACCACACATTGACAAGACAAGTCTTATCATACCATTCAAATTAATAACTGATATCTCAGTTTCCCACTTACCACTTACAATCCCATTACAAATACATATATATAAACATATACATACCTTCCAATAAATAACTAAGTTTACATTCCACAACATACCAAATCAAAAATAAATTATAACAGATAACCACACATCACATGGAAAACCCGTATTTCAATAATCCATAACCACACACGCACCCACATGCTGATAAAAAATATTTAGAACCACCTCGGTGGTAATGTAGCAAAGCTACATCGGGATTGAGCTTATGAGCTCTCTTTGCTCCGAGGATTTCTCCTCTATCTGGAGCCAACCACTTGCATATAAGCACTAGTACTTCTTATGATAATAAGATTATTTCCGACTCACCCCACCGAGGAGTAAGTCACAAAAGAAAAACTTAACATCCTATAGCGCCTTTTATGGAACCTAAACCCATGGTCATGCTATGCAGTTCATGACAATGGGGAAGGACCCACAAAGAACACCATTGCTCTGTAATCTATAAGAGACCTAAACTCAAACCTCCCCTCTGATACCATTTTGTCACGCCTCGAAAAATGAGCATATCAATAATCATACAAACCTAGGAATACCTCAATGGTAGCCCATAATTTACAAAGTGAACTACAATTAAATAAATAAAATCCCTAAAATATCACAGGACCTAGGTGGCTTGTAGGATTACAGAGCATTTCTATAGGTTCAGATAGTATCCTACGACTAAGTGGAGTATGTCTCCAAGCCGCTAACCTCCAGCGGTTTCCCAACCTCCTCAATTGTTAAATCTGAAACAACAATAGAGAGTGTGAGTTTTATAAAAACTCAGTGAGTAAATAATTGTGCAAAGAAATAAGGCACAAGTGTAAATACTAGCCTCACTACCATAATCAGAGTGCACACAATCAGTACTTATCAGTAAAAAGAATATAAATAGCATACCTTACCCCACAACCACAATCCGTAACCCTTATATGAGTCTACAATCGCACAAGACAATTCATAATCAATTCTCAAATGCATGAAAAGCATAAGTAAATAATCACTCCAAAATGCATTATGTAATGCATGATGTATATTTGCATTTTCCACTCCCTTTCCCATACACCACATTGAAGACTGAGCCTCAATGAGTTTTCCCTCTCGCGATGTGGATAAATGCAACCCAAATCAATAACTAAATAAATACAGAAAATCCTCGGCATAACCCTGATCTTTGGTCATTCATTTGGTCATAACTCTTATTGGGTAATTAATTTTCAAATGAAACTTAAGCCATTTGAAATTAGACTCAAAGAGCTTTCCAACGATATAAAGTTTGTTAAAAATGGAGTCCGGATAAAGGAGTTATGACCATTTGAAAAATTGACTAAGAGCCTTAGAATGGTTGGCGCCTGGGCACCACACACATGATTGGTGCCTAGGTGCCAAGCCCATTTCTTCAGATGTGTGGCGCCTGGGTGCCACGATCGCGATAGAATGTGATCTGGCTCAGATTTGGCCCAAATTTAGCTAAATCTTCACCGTTTTCCATGATTTTTTCCATCAGATCTCATCCTTGATGTCTAAGAAGCATTTAGACACCAAAAGCCTCAATTTTAATTGAGAAACAAAGCTAAAATCTCAATTTTACACCAAATACCCCTAAAACTAGAAAATAGAGAAAATGTTCAGTGAATTGAAATCCTTACCTTGATTCCTTGCTTTCCCTAGGTTGTTTTGGCCTCCAATGGCTCGCCCCACCACCGGAGAAAAGTTCTCCAAAGCTCGGTTGAAAAGGTAGAGACAGAATAGGGAGAAGGCAGAGAGAAAGAGAAAAGAGAGGGGGAGGAGAGAGAGAGAGAAAGGAATGTGAGAAATGAGGAAAAAGGCATGGAAACACCTATATATACCCATCTAGGGTGAAATTACTACTTTGCCCCTAGGTAACTCTTAGTTAACCTTGATAATGGCGAACTCATAATTTCTCCAATTTAGGTATTTTCTATATCTTAAATACTGCCTAGTTCCTCATTTCACTTTAATCCCTCTTTGGACCTCATAAGTATTTGGCCTTTTCTTTACCTTATGATTACTCTCTTTTTATTCCTTGTCTCTGGACTCTATGTCCATGAAACTTCCTCTTTGGTGCGTTATTTCCCGACAAGTGTATCAGGTCGCACAAGTAGTAAAGTGAGAGAGAAAGTTATCATACTCAGGGATTAACTTTAACAATTACCAATTTCACTAGATCAACTTATATTTGGACAAATAAAAAGGTTGAGCAATTGAGTCTAATTTTAACTAAAGTAAACTAAATTAAGACACGAACTAGGCTAGCACAACAAAGAACTATATGAGAACAAAGCAAGTATAGGGGATTGATTTTACTTAACTCCTAATTCGATTAATGCATAGACAAACCAATCTTTGAGTTATTAGATAATACTTCAATACAATTGCAAATTCCTCTTATTGTTGATTAAGTTCACATGGATATTTTAACCCAATGTCTTGGTGAAACAAATCTTCCTCACTTAATTAATTAGCTAATGTCTTAATCAAATTAATTGATTCAGAGTTTAAGCTTAGGATCTCATAAAAATCACGCAATTAAGATTATCTATGTCTAGACTAACTTGAATCACGGTAGAAATTACAAAGGCAAGTCTATATCAAGCTATGTCTAGCATTAGTATAAACCCTAGGTTCATTGAAGATGGTAGCTAAGCATCCAAGAGTAATAAAAAGCGGTAAAGTCTACTCCAATAATCGAAATTGCAATTATATTAAAGCATTCAATAACAAAGCTTCATAGGAGTCAATTACATCAATCCCCTAACCCTAGATACTTAGTTACAC
Source organism: Biancaea sappan (assembly GCA_037074585.1). Classification (NCBI taxonomy): domain Eukaryota; kingdom Viridiplantae; phylum Streptophyta; class Magnoliopsida; order Fabales; family Fabaceae; genus Biancaea; species Biancaea sappan. The sequence continues at coordinate 79,550,359 of CM073492.1, read as the reverse complement.
ATGGTGGGAGAAGAGAAAAACATCACAAATACATAAATACACATAATACAAGAGGAAGGAGAGAAAGAAATAAACATCAAACTCAATGAAGAAGAGGTCTCCCTTCTCCTCCAACTGTGCCCTAGCAGAGCTCTTTTTTCCCAGCCAAAAGATTCCCAAAAATGCTTCAGAAAACCAATTTATAGGTTGAGTCACGAAAAGGTCAGAATCCCAACGCCTAGGAGCCCTGCGTGGCGCCTAGGCGCCATGCAGAAAATAATTGGAATTAGCCTATCCTGGTGCCTGAGGCGCTACCTTCAAGCATCGAGACAGAGAATTGGTGCCAGCATTAATTCTTTAGGCAGAGAGTTTATGTATTAGCGCCTTAGGCGCCATGCGTGGTGCCTAGGCGCCAGCCTTCAATTCTGCACTTTGTTCCTAAAATCTTCAGCTCCCCAACTTGCATCATCCCAAAGTATACACCTGCAAGGAAATACATAAAGATTACTCCAAAATGTAGGAAAAAAGGGAATAAAAAAAGAAAAGAACACGGAGAACTACAAAATAAAAATAAAATGCAAGAACTAAGATAAATAGTGCAAAAAGGAAAGCAAAATATGAGTAAGGGAAAGAAAAAGCCCAGTAAAACCAAAGGAAAATAACTAAAATAACGGACTTATCAACTCCCTCAAACCAAGACTTTTGCTTGTCGTCATGCAAAACACTAACCGAAAACTAAAACTAAAACTAAACTAAACTAAGCCTAAGGATTTTTCAATATAAAAGAAGCACTGAACACATAAACATTAAACCAAGACAAGCCAATTTCATGCAGTCATCTCAATAAAAATAACTCGTAGTGGATAATTTTTAAATCTAAAGATAGAAAAAGAGAAGTTTCAAAAATTTTAAAGACAAATTGCAAACACCCTTACTTTCTAAAATTATTCTTTCAAAAACTTAAAAAAAATTTCTTTTTGCTTGACAATTTTTTGGCTCTCAAGGAAACTTCTCAGTAGATATGAACCATAAAGATAAAACGATTGAAGTGAAGACAGTGCGCCTAATCCACACATCTCCCCCTCAATCAATCAATGTAAAAAGAAAGGAAAGCGAGGCTAAGGAAACAACGAGTCGCCCGTGCGCCAACTCCACACAACAACACTTTGTCCGTCGCCTTTATTTGAAAGGAAAATGTGATTCATTGGTTAGAACAAGTATTGTGCGCCTAATCCACACAACACTTCCTCAACATAAACCACACCTCCATTTATTTTATTTGAATAGATGCATATTTTATTTTTTTTTGTTTTTTTTTTATGAGAAAGAAATCCCTTATTGAGCAATAATTTGTCATAAGTAAAACTAAAAATTTTCTAAGGTTTAGAAGAGTAAAATTTTAGAAAATAAGAGGGTCAACAATTTTTAATTAAGAAGTTTGAAAATTTTCAATTTAATCCAAATATTCTGAAAAATCCAATTTAAGCTATATTTTAATTAAGACGACAATGCATGAAATTAATTGAAATTGGAATAATATAAAATCTGTAAAGAACTATCCAATTTATCAAGAAAAATCAAAAGGAAGCGATGGTTAACAAAAGAATGCATTCATATAAACAAAAAGAACGAGTTAGCCAAAAAGTCAGTGGTATCTAAGCCTAAAACCACTCTACTCCCCCAAACCAAAACTATACATCGTCCTTAATGTCAAACCAACCCAAAAACAAGGTTTGAACATCCAAAAAGGGACAATCCAAAACAGGGGGCGGGGAAAATGAATGCTATATACCAAAAAGAAAACCATCCACAATTATTCCAAAATAACGAAAAATAAACAGCAAGAAATAACCAATAGCATAAAGGAAAAGCAAGAGATAACATCCATAGAACAAAAAGATCCAACTACATTAAACATCAACACAAAAAGAAATCCACAAGTTTACGAGACTGAAATACTAAATATCACATAGTTTGTACAAAACATAACTATAACAGCAATAACCAAAAAGAACAGCTACAACAAAAGGTGAATCAGAAAGATAAATCAATCATCCTGCTCGTCTTCGTTGTCGCCCTCTCCCTCCATGTTGTGGCTGCCTTCTCCTTCGACTTCCCGATTGGCTGAAGGATCGAAATTGATATCAGCGAATGGGTCATACGTCTGATCCTCCAACATCCAATCATCAGTAGGGGCACTGAAATGCTGACCAAGGGAATACATTGCGTGAGCCAGTGCCCAATGCTGTTGGTTGTGAGTGGTAATAAAGGTGTCAAAGGTGTGCCTGATTTCCTTAATTCCAGCCTCAACATTACTCAAGTGCTCTGACATATTAACCAGAGGTAGTGCAGCGCGGGGTCTCACAGGTACCAGAGGAGGAGGAGGAGGGACCGGTAGAGGTGTCGCAATAGCCATGAAATTACGAAACATTGAGTCTATCACCTATTTGGTGATAGCGCTCTCCGGGGCTCTTAGCGATACACCCTCTAACGGTACCTCATCCCTCTCACACAAGCATGTGATGAGGCATGGATATCCGAGGCTTTTCCCCTGTTTTTGAGATAATTTTGAAAGATTATGGCAAATCAGGGAACCCACATTAAATACCTTCCCTATCACGATCAAATAGATAACCACCGCTCGTTCGATGGTTACCTCTGACCGATTCGAGGTAGGAAGCAAGTTGGACTGGACAAATGTACACCAAGCATTGGGATTTTTTTTATATCTGATTTTTTAAAATTAGCGGCTTTCCCCTCAGCGTCCAGTTCCCAACTTGCCCCCTCCCAATAGTGAGTGGCAATAATGTGAGGAGCCTTCACATATCTGTGTCTCATCCAATTATCAAAAACACATTGTCCCGGTGCATAATGTAAGCCAAAGTAATTATTAAGACTGTTAATTAAGTAATGAATATCCTTTCCTCTAACATAGGAAATACAGGGATCCCTAACACGTTGATCGCTCCTCAACCGGTAAGCATTAGCATAAAATTCTTTTACAATTACAGGACAAAAATGGGTAGCCGGCTCACATAATTTTTCCCAACCCCACTCTCTAATCTGGTGTAAGATTTCAGGGTGCTCGCCTTCTCATAGGTTAAATCCAGATTTAGCAATAAATTCTCTAGACTCTAAATCCTCAAAATGCTTGCTATGTTATAAGGACCTAAATCTAGACGGATCAAAATTTCTACGAGATGAGGACTCTCCTTGACTTTTTCTTTGACGCTTTCCAGACATATTAGCAGTTATAATCCTAGAAAAGCCAAAAAGAATTTCTAAATTTAAACTCAAACCCTAAATTCAATTCAGAAATTTCTATTCCCTTTTTCATTCCAAAAAAAAATTTTGAAATAAAATGCAAAAAGGGGTAATAACATTCATCTAATCAGCCATGTCTTGAAAATGTGAAGCATCTAAGTTTGAAATTTTTTGAAAAGATGAATGTTCCCTTTATTATTTTTTTTGAAAAATTGATTTTTTGAAATTTTTGATTAAAAATAAAATAAAAGACAATGAAAGGGAAGAGAAATTACAAGAAAATGAAGGGAAGAAGCACCAAAATGCAGCCAAGAACACTGAACACTGGGGAGTGAGTGAGGGTTCGACGGAGAAGGCCAGAGTGGAGGAAGTGTGATGGATAGTGGGGGAAAGAAGAATGATGAGAGAAGGAAAGCGAAACTGACCGAAATCTTGAGGAGAGGAGTCCGGCACGGTGGAGGAGACCAGCCTTCAGAGGAAAAAAGGGTGCTAGGGCTTGAGGAGGGTGAAAAGTGAGGGCTGACACAGATTTTTGAATTTATATGGACGTAGCGCCTAGGCGCCCTAGGTGGCGCTTGGGTGCCATGTTGAAATAATTGCATCAGTTGAGGATGGGGCACCTAGGCTCCATGTTGGATAATTAGATACTTGAGGATGGGGTGCCTCGGGCGCCCTATGTGGCGCCAGAGGAGCGGGCCAACCCGAGAGTTTGGCCCCTAGCACCTTCAGGCACCAGCATGACAGCAAGTCAGAAAATTGCAGAAATTGATAGTAGACCTCCCCAAAGCATCCCAGGCAAGTTCAAACACAGAAACATGAAGATAGTGGTCCACACAAGTTGCAACAACAACACAAAAATGCAGCAATCAAACACAAATACTCAATTCAAGCAACATGGGCAATTTCAGCACATCATTCCTACAAGATTGTTTTATCCAAATTGCACAAATTAAGCACACAACACAGACAAATGGACAGCAACTTCAACACTGCCACAATAACAACAGCAACACAATACTGTAAAGCAGTAAAAGACTGAAACTAAAAGAGAAAAGTAAGGGACTTAGGTTACCTCCCAAGAAGCACTAAGTTTATAGTCCTTAGCTAGACTTTACCCGATTTCTTGGGTCGACCCTCTTCTCCCAAATAATGTTTTATCCGTTGTCCATTGACTTTGAAGCTTGCGTCTGTTTCCATGTTGGATAGCAGCACTGCTCCGTGAGGAAAGGCCTCCTTGATTACAAATGGGCCAGACCCTCTAGACTTTAGTTTTCCAGGAAAGAGCCTCAATCTGGAATTGTACAAGAGCACCAATTGCCCAGGCTTGAAACTCCTATGAATGATTCACTTGTCGTACCATTGCTAGCCTTTTCTTTGTAGATCCATGCACTTTCATAGGCTTGAAGCCTAAATTCATCCAGTTCATGAAATTGCAAGATACGCTTCTCTCCGGCTGCCTTCAAATCAAAGTTGAGAAATTTAGTAGCCTAGAAGGCTTTGTGCTCTAATTCTACAGGTAGATGGCAAGCCTTCCCATACACCAGCTGATATGGGGACATCCCAATTGGTGTCTTCAGAGCTGTTCAGTAGGCCCATAGTGCATCATCTAACTTCGAAGCCCAATCTTTCCTTGAGGAATTGATTGTTTTCTCCAAAATCCGCTTTAATTCTCGATTCAAGAATTCAACTAGGCCGCTTGTTTGTCGATGATAAGGAGTTGCAACTCGATGCTTCACGCTATACTTTCCCAATAAAGAATCAAGTTTCTTGTTGCAAAAATGTGTGGCTTTATCACTAATCAAGGCTCTCGGCATGCCAAATCTTGAGAATATGTTCTTTTTTAGAAAGTTCATCACTACATGAGCGTCATTGGTTATGGTTACAGAAGCTTCAACCCACTTTGATACGTAATCAACTGCTACAAGTATGTAGACATTGGAATAGGACGATGGGAAAAGGCCCATAAAGTCAATCCCCGAAACGTCAAATAACTCCACCTCAAGAATTGAGTTCATAGGCATCTCGTGCCTCTTGGAGATGCTTCCCGTCCTTTGACATCTTTCACATTGCTTTACATACTCATAAGCATCTTTGAACATGGTTGGCCAATATAACCTTGACTGCAACACCTTGGCAGTTGTCCGGTCACCACTAAAATGACCCCCATATCCCGAAGCATGGCAATGCCATAGGATGTCTTTAACCTCCTCTTGAGGCACACATCTTCTCAGCAGCCTATCCTTACATCTTTTCAGCAAGTAAGTTCATCCTAAACATAGAATTTGGCTTCATGAAGAAATTTTCTTAATTGTTGTCCATTTAACTCTATTGGAAGAATTTTTGCTACTTTGAAATTGGCCAAATCAGTGTACCATGGCAATTCTTTGATGGCAAGGAGTCATTCATCTGAGAATTCTTCTTTGATGAGAAAATGGTCATTATTGTGTCCTTCCTGGGGTTTAATTCGTGATAAGTAGTTAGCCACCACATTTTCCACCCCTTTCTTATCTCTTATCTCCAAATCAAACTCTTGGAGTAAAAGGATCGAGCGAATCAGCCATGGCTTGGAGTCCCATTTAGCTAATAAGTACCTAATTGCTGCATGATCAGTATAAACAACCGCCTTAGTTCCAACCAAATAAGAACGAATTTTATCAAATGCATAAACAATAGCCAAAAGTTCTTTTTCAGTGGTGGCAAAATTGAGTTGGGTGGTATCAAGAACATGGCTAGCATAATAAATCACATGTAACAACTTATTCTTTCTCTGTCCTAACACAACACCAACAACTATATCACTAGCATCACACATCAGTTCAAAAGGGAGATTCCAATCAGGTGGAGTAACCACAGGAGCACTAATTAATTTTTCTTTCAAAGTATTAAAAGCTAATAAACATGCTTCTTCAAAAACAAAAGGCGTATCCTTAACTAGGAGGTTGCACAGTAGTTTGGCAATTTTTGAAAAGTCTTTAATGAACCTCCTATAGAATCCAGCATGCCCCAAGAAGCTTCGTACTCTTTTAACATTAATGGGAAGGGGAAGTTTTTCTATAATTTCAATTTTAGCCCAGTCTACTTGTATTCCTTTAGAAGAGATTTTGTGTCCCAACACTATTCCCTCTCTCACCATAAAATGACATTTCTCCCAGTTTAGGACCAAATTAGTTTTCTGACATCTTTTTAAAACCAAAGATAAATTGTGCAAACAGTTATCAAAAGAAGAACCTACAACTGAGAAATCATCCATAAAGATTTCAATAAATTTCTCATTCATATCAGAAAATATAGAAAGCATACACCTTTGGAAAGTGCCGGAGCATTGCAAAGTCCGAAAGGCATCCTCCGGTATGCGAAGACTCCATATGGGCAAATAAAGGCGGTATTCTCTTGGTCCTCAGGAGTAATTGCTATTTGGTTATATCTAGAATAACCATCCAGAAAGTTGTAGTAATTAGGTCCGCTAGCCGCTCCAACATTTGATCAATGAATGGAAGAGGGAAGTGATCCTTCCGAGTGGCATCATTAAGTCTTCTGTAGTCTATGCACACTCTCCATCCAGTTACAGTTCTTGTAGGTATTAACTCATTGTCTTTGTTTGACACAATTGTTGTTCCACTCTTCTTAAGCACTATATGAACTGGGCTAACCCAAGAGCTGTCAGAATCACACCAGTATCCAGAAGTCTCACCACTTCCTTCCTCAATACCTCTTTCATTGTGGGATTCAGTCGCCTATGTAGTTGCATAACCTCCCTATAATTTTCCTCCATGAGGATTTTATGCATGCATATGGAGGGACTTATTCCCTTCAAATCAGAAATGGACCACCCCATGGCATTTTTGAATTCTCTAAGGACCCTTAACAGTTTCTCCTCCTCCAAACTATTCAACTCCGTATTCATAATTATGGGGGAGGAGTTGTCCTCATCAAGAAATGCATACTTTAGGTTAGTAGGCAAGGGTTTGAGCACCAACTTGGAGGCTTCTACTTTGGATTCCTCCTTGTGAAGTTCTTCAATCTTAGGTGAATGAGAGAACACCAAGTATGTCAGAATGGATTCAAGCAAAGCTATATATTCAGTGACTTGAGGGTCTTCATCATCCTGAATTGTACTTTTACCTTGCACCAATACCTTCTCAAGAGGGGATTCATAGGAATTTTCCATAAATGTGCTATGGATTATGGAATCAAGCACAGCAGATTTAAAACACTCTTCTTTTCCCATAGGATGCTTCATTGCATTAAACACATTAAAGATCACTTCTTCACCACCAACCTTCAAGGTCAACGTTCCATCAGCTACATTGATCAATGCTCTACCGGTAGCTAGGAATGGTCTTCCTAAAATGAGGGGTATTTCTTCATCTTCTGCCATGTCCAAAACTACGAAGTCCACCAGGAATATAAATTTGTTAACTTTGACCAAGAAATCTCTTCTATTATCCCATAAGGGTGCTTGATTGAGCGATCAGCCAATTGGAGAGTCATCATAGTGGGCTTGACTTGCCTTATCCCAAGTTTCTCAAAAATAGAGTAAGGCATAAGGCTAACACTTGCCCCCAAATCACATAAAGCTTTGCCAAAAGTGACCTCTCCAATAGTACATGGAATAGAGAAGCTACCCGGGTCTTTGAGCTTAGGAGGTAGTTTTTTTTGGATTATGGCACTATGCTCCTCCGTTAGCATGATTGTTTTATCATATGGAATCCTTCTCTTCTTGGATAGAAGTTTCTTTATGAACTTCACATAAGATGACATTTTTTTAGGGCCTCAGCAAAAGGTATGTTGATATGAAGTTTCTTAAAAACCTCCAAGAATTTACTAAACTGTTGCTCATCCTTTTGCTTGTGGAGGCGTTGGGGAAATGGCGCTTTGAGTTGTGGTATAGGAGGTTTGGCCACACTTATCTTTCCTTTTTTCTATTCATCCCTCACAACTTTTGGAGAAATGTCATGACTTCTTGAGCCTTCACCCTCAACTAGATCCTCATCCTCTTTTTCAATCATCCTCTGTCTTCTAAGACTCAGTTCTATTATCCTCCCATTTCTAGTAGTGATAGCCTTTATTTACTCCTTTTGGTTGACTATTGTATCACTTGGGAGAGAACCTTGAGGTCTATCGGCTAGTTGTCTAGCAATTTGGTCTACTTGAGTCTCCAAATTACGAATGGAAGCTTCTTGGTTTCGAAAGCCACTTCTTGTCTCCTCCATGAACGTAGAAGTGTGTTGCATGAAGGATGTAGTCTGTAAGGTCAATTTCTCTAGAGCACTTTCCAATGAAGAGACTTTCTCATTAGGCTGAGGTTAAGAGGAAGAGCTCTGATATGACTGTTGTGGCTTGTGAAATGTGTTCTGATTTTGATTCTGATTCCCCCATGAAAAGTTTGGATGATTCATCCATCCTGGATTGTAAGTTTGTGAATAGGGGTTGTTTTGCCCCCTTATATTGATTTCCTATATAGTTTACTTGCTCCGAAGAAGAGCTAAACATATTGCCAGGGCACTCTTCATTAGCATGGCTACCAGAGCAAAAATCACAGATGATGGTTAGATGGTTAATGGCATTCACTTTTGCTGCATCAAATTTCTTGTTTAATTCAGCTATCTGTTAGGTGATCAACTTGTTTTGGGCTAAAAGAGCATCCAAAGTGCTCACTTCCAACATTCCCGCAGTTTTCTCCATCAATGTCCTCTCCCCGTGGCATTGATAATCATTACAAGCCATAGTAGTATATAAATCCATTGCTTGCTCAAGCGTCTTATGATTTAGAGCTCCCTCAGCCGCTACATCAACTACTATTATTGTTTGAGGGAGAAGTCCATCATAGAAACTCTAAGCTTGAACCCAAAGCTTAAATGAGTGGTGGGGGCATTTACTCAGGATTGCATTGTACCTCTCCCAGGCTTCACTTAAGGACTCATTCTCTTGTTGCCTGAAAGTGGTGATCTCTTCTCAAATCTTCGAAGATCTAGATGGAGAGAAATACCTCGTGAGGAATTTTTGAACCAAATCAACCCACGATGTTTATACTGATCGCTTCTTCAGGTACCCCATTCAACTTTATTGTATCACATATTTGAAGGAAGCGTGAGATATGTGAGTTGGGGTCTTCAAAGGGATGCCCACCAAACTCATTACTTTGAATCAATTGAAGAAGGGCTGGGTTTAGTTGAAAGTTAGTAGCTTCCACCGGTGGTTGTGCAATACTAGCACCACATCCCTCCACAGTTGGAACATTATAGTCCATGCGGGTTCTTATAGGAGGGGGGACTGGTGCATTCTATTGAGGATTAGGATTGTATTCAGCCATTGGTGTGGTTTGAGCTTGTTGAGCTCGTCTAGCTTCTCTGGTTCGCCTTCGGCCTGCATGAGTTGACCTTTCAATTTTTGGGTCAAATTCTAATGAACTTGGGTCGGTGGTACCTCGCATAAACCAAAGATTTGTGTAAGATAAAGAATATAAACAAAAACAAAAGTATAAACAAGTATAAAGGTATGATTTGAAGTATAACTATGAAAAGAAAAAGTAAGGTCCAAACTCCAACCCTACTAGCTACTCTTAATATTGTTAACACTTTCAATTCCCGGCAATGGCACCAAAAACTTGGTGCGTTTTTTCCCCACAAGTGTATCCGGTCACACAACTAGTAAAGTGAGAGAGAAAGTTATCGTCCTCAGGGATTAACTTTAACAATTACCAATTTCACTAGATCAAATTATATTTGGACAATTAAAAAGGTTGAGCAATTGAGTCTAATTTTAACTAAAGTAAACTAAATTAAGACACGAAGTAGGCTAGCACAACAAAGAACTATATGAGAACAAAGCGGGCATAGGGGATTGATTTTACTTAACTCCTAATCCGATTAATTCATAGACAAACCAATCTTTGAGTTATTAGAGAATACTTCAATACAATTGCAAATTCCTCTTATTGTTGATTAAGTTCACAAGGATATTTGAACCCAATGTATGGGTGTAACAAATCTTCCTCACTCAATTAATTAGCTAATGTCTTAGTCAAATTAACTGATTCGGAGTTTAAGCTTAGGAACTCATAAAAATCATGCAATTAAGGTTATCTATGTCTAGACTAACCTGAATCACGGTAGAAATTACAAAGGCAAGTCTATATCAAGCTATGTCTAGCATTAATATAAACCCTAGGTTCATTGAAGATGGTAGCTAAGCATCCAAGAGTAATAAAAAGCGGTAAAGTCTACTTTAATAATCGAAATTGCAATTATATTAAAGTATTCAATAACAAAGCTTCATAGGAGTCAATTACATCAACCCCTTAACCCTAGAGACTTAGTTACACATGGTAGGAGAAGAGAAAAACATCATAAATACATAAATACACATAATACAAGAGGAATGAGAGAAAGAAATAAGCATCAAACTCAATGAAGAAGAGGTCTCCTTTCTCCTCCAATTATGCTCTAGCAAAGCTTCTTCTTCCCAGCCAAAAGATTCCCAAAAATGCTTCAGAAAACCAATTTATAGGCTGAGTCACGAACAGGTCAGAATCCCGACGCCATGTAGAAAATAACTAGAATTAGCCTGTCCTGGCGCCTAGGCGCCCTAGGTAGCGCTTAAGGCGCCACCTTCAAGCATCGAGATAGAGAATTAGGGGGCTGGCGCTTCCAGGCGCCAGCCTTAATTCTTTAGGCAGAGAGTTTATGTCTTGGCGCCTTAGGCGCCATGCGTGGCGCCTAGGCACCAGCCTTCAATTCTGCACTTTGTTCCTGAAATCTTCAGCTCCCCAACTTGCATCATCCCAAAGTATACACCTGCAAGGAAATACACAAAGATTACTCCAAAATGTAGGGAAAAAGGGAATAAAAAAAAAAGAACAAGGAGAACTACAAAATAAAAATAAAATGCAAGAACTAAGATAAAGAGTGCAAAAAGGAATGCAAAATAGGAGCAAGGGAAAGAAAAAACCCAATAAAACCAAAGGAAAATAACTAAAATAAAGGACTTATCACTCTTTCTATTATCTTTCCTTAACTCTCAAAAATGTTATCTGTACTAAAATACTCGGTCCAATTATTTATCTCCACTTCCATAAATAATACCCAAAAATAATAAATCAAATATAAAAAATTAAAATTAATCCAACAATTCCATTAAAATAATGAAAATTTTCATGACAACAACCGTAATATCGCTAATTACGAATTTCAAAATTGGCGGGTATTACAACTAATACCAAGAAACACATATTTAGTGGTGTGAAAATCAAACTTGAGTGTATTATAGGCTTGAAGATTAGGATAACATGCAAAATGGAATGCCTTCAAAGATATATAGTTAGGAATTTTTTTAAATAAAACATAATAAGGTGACTAATTACTTAGCACTATGGAAGGCAATCGATTAATCAAGTGAATTGAGGTCTGTAATGATTACCATAGCTTGTGCAAGAAGAGTTAACCTAACTTCCAACTATTTGATTTTGACGCCTTTCAACTCTACCATTCTAAACCAAGGTGTATAGACATGTTTGACGAAAAATGATACCTTCATTTTGCAAATACTATGTGAATGCTCTAAATTCTAGCCCAATCACTTTGTACTATTATACTTGTTTGAAATTGTTTTTCAACAATGCTCTTAAACTGAATAAATGCTGAAAGTGATTCACTCTTGTGTTTTAAAGGATAAATCCAACTATACCAGGAATAATCATCCAAAAATTGTATGTAGAATTTAAATCTTGATGTTGATTCCGTAGGGGATGGTCCCCGTCTTAGGGGATGGTCCCCATACATCTATGTGGATTAAATCAAAGGGAGACTTTGCTCTTGAATTAGACAAGTTGAAAGGTAAATTATGATTTCTTCCATATTGGCAGGCTTCACAAAAATAGCTTCATTGTTACTAACTTTAACATTACAACATTTGGGGGCTTAGTTAAGCACTGTATCTAATGGGTGACCAAGCCTTTTATGCTAAGTGTATTTTATTGGATTCAAATCTTCAGTAGAAACAGAAAAAAGTAGCACAAGCATTAAGAATAATATTAGAATGTTTGTTGTATTCATCAGAAGTTTGCAACCTTTGATTTTGAAACTCATATAGCCCTTCCTTCATGCTTCCCTTTAGCAAGGTCATTCCCGTGCTCTTTTCCTTCACATAACATCTACAAGAGTGAAACTCAACCATTATATTATTATCAAAAGTAAGCTTAGATATGCTTATCAAATTTTTAGTCACTTGGGGAGCATGCAAAAAATCCTTTTAATTTAAAGTTCTATTTTTTTGCATGGAAGTAAAGTAAAACTAGTGTGCTTAATAGTCATCTTTTCACCATTACCAACAACTACCTCTTCCTTACTATAGAATTGAGTAACATGATCAAATTGGCAGAATTGTTGGTGATATGAACACTGGCCCCACTGTCCATATACCAGTTGGGGTTACTTACTATATTAGTAGAAGCAAGATATGCTAGGTGTGTTTAGTTAATTGTCTAAGCGTTGTTTAAAGAGAAATTAGTAGAGTTGCCTGAGCCCATATAACTTTGGTCAAAGTGAAAATAACAATAGGTAGCGATGTACCTTGTTTTCCCCGCATACTTGGCACACATGATGATTATTGCTTCGACTGCTTCTTCCACGGCCTCTAGGTGATCTCCCACCATAGTTACTCTGATTTTGGCTACGCCATTGACTGTTGTTGGTTTCTGAATTTTAATTTCATGACTTATTGTTATTGCTAATCAGATTAGCCTACAACTGAAGAGAATTTAAGAGGGTTGTAAGTTGTTCTAATCTACTCTCATATGTCAGTAAGGTTGCATCCATATCAACCCAGGACAAATAGGGTTTGTTAGTCATTTGTACAACTATAGGATTATAATATGTTCAGCTAATGTTTATGTAATCAAGTCACTATTTGAAAATGGGCTATCAGCAAGGAGTAAGATATCTAAAATCAACTTCATTTTAGAAAGATAATCAGTCATTTTTAAAGACACTTTGCGGGTTATGTGAAATTCTCCTTTGAGAAGTGTTACTCTAGACCAGGTGAGTGCATCAGCTAGACTTCTAATGGCAAACCAGAGTTCATTAGATGTTTGGCTTCCAATAAGCTGAGAAGCAATTTTTGGGGTAAGAGTGCCATAAATCCACCTTAATAGCAATTGATCTGCTGCAACCCATTCTTCCTAAGCTTGGTTAAGTTTCAATTTGGTTCCTTCAGTAATAAACTGAGGAGGACATGATTTTGATCCAAGAATATATTCTTCCATTTTGTGGCCTCTGATGACTAGAAGGATGTTGCATTCCTATAGCAGAAATTGCTTCTTTCCAATTTAACAGAGCATAGCTGGGAAATGGAAGCAGCTAGAGGTTTATTTGGTGATGGAGAGATGAGCTTAGTGGCTTGAGAATTTGGTGAGTTAGTAGACGCTGAAGAATTCATGGTGATAAAGGAGAAATGGATGCCTCTGATACCAAGATATGAAAGTAGAAAATATGCAAGAAAAAGGACCTATTGTATTCAAAATTAGAAATGAATATATACTTATACATGAAAAGGGAAAAATACAACAAATTATAGAGTGTCCTATAGCTAACAAATCCCGATAATGATGGATCAATAGCCATCTGTCACAACGTCTTGGCGAGGTAAAGTAATCACATGGATGTGAGATTACCTATGCTTGAGTATGTGATTCAATGTAGCAGAATGTACAGTAGCTATTATGCTCTAACTTCAAGCCTAGCTAAAAGGAAAAAAATAGTAAAGAGGGATCCATTCTATATATATATATATATATATATCTTATACTATGTAAAAGTGAAAAAGTAGCATAAAATGAAGAAAATCTAACTTAACTCGATCAATAATTAAGTATCTCGCAAACCCCAAAATCATCAGTACTCTCTTGTACAGCATAAGTTACTACACTAGCAAAAGCAGCCAAAGAAACAATTCAAAAATTTGAAAAAAAAAAGTAAAGCAATGCTATGTCAACATAACAATACCCCGTCGATAACAATTCAAAAAATTTGAAAAAAAAAGTAAAGATTAACTTCTAACCATTCAAAACCAAAGTTAAGGAAAATAATTGAATTATTTCATTCATACGCGTGACATAGGCAGAGCAATAGCTATGTCAACATAACAATACCCCGTCGATAAAAGTTATACATGTGTTTGCCAAAGTAGTAAGGTCATTTTTGGTATTTGACAAAAATAATAATTTTTTAAAAATTTATAGAAGCTCAAGAACACTAGAAATATTATTAAAAAAACTAAAAATTGAAGGAAACAAAATAAAATTTTCAGGAAAATCATGAGAAGCATTACATTGTTTTCTTCCCTTTCTTCAACTTTCTAAAAACCGAAGAGAGCTCACTAAGAGTACGATAGACTTGCGACTATGTTGATCTTCATCATGAGTTGCGAATTGCAATCTTAGGGTCGTTCCACTCCCGATTCAAACCTAACAACACCGAGTTAGCCAAGGTACTGTAATCTTCACCTGCCATTGAAGTTCCTCAACTTCCACAAAAAGAGGACCCAATGGCAAGAACAATGGAAGCCATTTGGGAAACTCTATTATTTCCATCTTTCTTCATAAAATTGGGGTTGTTCTTCATTGTTTTAGAGCTTCTTGATGGATACCACTAACGGGTTTTATTTGGGCATGTGAAAGATGGGATACTAATAGTTCACATTTGGATGAAAGAACACATAAAACAAAAGAAGATGATGGATTGTTTCTTGTCTTTGATTTTCCCTAAGAGCGCATTTGGTATGCAAGAAAGATATTTAAAGGAAAGGAAAAGCGAGGTGGAAAGGAAAAGGTAAAGGAAAAGAGAAAAGGAAAAACAAAAAATTTGTTTGGTATGACATAGAAAAGAATAAAGGAAAAAAGATATTATTTTATTTGGTATGAATTTTTTAAAAGGAAGGAAAGGAAGATATAGAGTAATTTTACGAAATTACCCTCAATTAAAATTATTTTTATGACAAAATAATAAAATATAATAAAAAGTAAAAGATTAATACTCCATAAGCATCTTCGGTCATTCTCTCTCCCTCAGCCATTCTCAATCATTTTCTCTCTCTCATTTGTTCTCTCTTCATTTCAATTTCTTTATTACAATTCATCTCCTTCTTAGTCAATCTCTTCTCTAGTAGCATCAAAGCCTTCGTTGTCTCTCCTTCTTACTGAGCTCTCATTCTTCTTCAGCAATGTTGAAGCTCTTTGGTGGCACTGAACTTGTTTGGGTGTATTTTATTTTTTCCCTCTTTTCTTTTTCCCTTTGGCAGCGTTGAACTGTTCTTTCTCTCTCGGTCGGCACCAAACCATTCTTTCTCCCTCCAGTGGCATCAAACCTGTTTGGGTGTATTTCATTTTTTTGGTTTCGTTTGATTTAGAGAGTGAGAATGAATTTATACTGAGTCATGCTTCTTCTTCTTCTTCTTCTTCTTCTTGTTTATGTTCAATTTTTTGTTTCATTTTATGTTTCTTGTTTCTGACTTATGTTGTAATGGATGAAGAAGGGCAGAAGTGTCCTATCTTTTGTTTTCAATCAAAAACTTCATTTTCCTTCCATTTTGCTAAGGAAACAATTGTACCATTAATAGGGGAAAATGGAAAAGGGCTTTGCCATTGATAGAAAGATACCTCTGCAATTTTGATGGATACCAAATGTTGGAAAACTTCATTTCCTTTCCATTTTCCATTTCCATCAGGCTACCAAAAGTGTCCTAAGTTTTTTCTCATTTTTATTTTCATTTCAATTTTTAGTTTTTGTCATAATTTTCAAATTTTTTTGGGGCTTTCTATTAATTTTAAAAAATTATTAATTTTTTTAAATACCAAAAATGACCCTACTATATCTCAACATACACGTACAAATTTTATCTAATTGGGTATTATTTTATTGACGTGGCTATTGATTAACATAAATCCTAACAGATGGAGTTATCTACATAATTACAAAAGTTTAGGAGATATTTTATTGAGTTAGAAAGTTGAAGGAGGTAAAATACATTAACCCATAAGTTCAAGGGGTTTTGTGCATTTTATGTCAGCATTAATATTTTACATATATGTTATTATATATATATTTTTTTAAATAACTCTTAACGCTGATAAATATATGTGTAGTCTGACATATTAAATATTGTATATGCCTACATATTTTTTGGGACATCTCTTTGATTAAGTCTATAATAAGATGTTCATTAATTTGTATTCAGGGACCTATTTGATATATATTTATTTTGGTCTAGGGTGCTAATGAAAATAATTTCATGTGTAAATGCCCAACCCTAAATAATAATAGTGATATGATATTATTATAAAAGGGGCCCATCTATAGGTCGACCTATGATAGATGGATAGAGTAATGATTCCCTTAGTTATATAGACGAGGCTTATCTTAGGTCAGACTAAAGCTTCTGTCACTTTGTGTGTTTCCATCAAACTGGAGATGTGAGAGAGAGTCTTGTCATATCATCCCAGAAGAGCCCACCAGTTGAATTAGAATCTATATTCATGATAGATCAAGGTATACTCTCGTTAATTTAATTCGTGTTTTTGTTGTTTATCAAAAATCGACAAATAGTAGAATTTTAGTTTAAGATTTTTCGTATTTGAATTATTGTGATTATTGACTGTTTGGCTTAATATTATACAAAATATGCTTTCATTTTAGCCTTTTACATTTAATACTTTCGTATAAAAACATAAATATTTAAAGCTAAAATATTTAATTAAAATCCAAAGAAGACAAGCTCCCACGTCACCACTAAATCCCCTCATAAATATTTTATGAATTTAATATTTCAGATACAATTCGATGAGCTAGCTAGCTTTGTTTGCCTCTTCGGATTGCCGCTTAAGTGTCGATTCTGGGACCCGCACACAAAGCCATCCCTACCTTTAGCCACGTCTATAAATTGCCGCTACTGAAAGTCCCAAAACTCGCACACAAATTAAACTAACACTCTCTTATTAAAAATAAACTATACGCCAATTAAGCAACGAGAAGAGAAGCATGGACCACTTCTACCTCTCCCTTCTCCTCCTCTTTGTGTTCTTCATCTCCCTCTCCCTCTTCGTTCTCTTCTACTGCCACCGAGCGGTGTTTGGGGCTCCAAACCTCCCCCCGGGGCAGATTGGCTACCCATTGATCGGGGAGAGCCTCGAATTTTTGTCTATGGGATGGAAGGGACATCCTGAGCAGTTCATCTTCGATCGGATGGCCAAGTTCTCATCCCAAGTGTTTAGGACTTCAATCTTTGGCAAGCCTGTCGTAGTATTTTGCGGGCCAGTCTGCAATAAATTCTTGTTTTCCAATGAGAATAAACTCGTGATTTCATGGTGGCCGGACTCGGTGAACAAGGTGTTTCCGAGTTCGCTGCAAACCAACTCGAAAGAGGAGGCGAAGAAGATGAGGAAGATGCTGCCTCAGTTCTTCAAGCCTGAGGCTTTGCGGCAATATATAGGGATCATGGACGAGCTTGCACAGAGGCATTTTGCTTCAGGGTGGGAGAACAAGGAGGAGGTTACAGTCTTCCCCTTGGCCAAGAGGTAATCAATTAATTACTTAATTAACCAATTAACGGAGTAATTGATTACGATTTTCTTGAATTAAGTTTTCTTCAATTAATTTGTTGTTCTGCTTATGATTGTGTATGAGATGAATGATTCATGCATATACGTTGGTACACTTCGCATATAAGGCAGGTGTGAGTGAATAAAATTTCATCAAATAGCTAGGCCGCGGAATAAATATCTAAAAGAGAATAATTCAATTTATTGATATAAAAAAAGTAGTGTTGCTTTGTTTTTGTTTTTTTTTCTTTTTTGAGAAAACGTATCTTTCGGGGTTTGCAAAAGATATTTAATTTAATTATTTGATTCCCGAGTTAAGATCCTAGATGTACATTGAAAAAAGATATATTTTGCAAGTCATTTTGCAGAACAAAGGGGAAGGAGTAATTAAATAGTTGATTTTCTTACCTAGAAGTTTGCAAATACTCATGGATCAAACTAATTTAAAGACTCTTGAATTATCTCTTGCACGCAAGAGTCTCCCAATCCAATTTTGTAGTTTGTAGATGCACTAAAATTAGAACTAATTATTCATAATATACTGACTTGCTAATTTGACACTTGAAAATTTTTTGCTAATTTGATACTTGAAAAATTTTTTTATTGGTCTTAATTTCCTCCTTACAATATCAAGCTTTTTAATTTAGTAATTTGAAAGTGTATTTATTTCAATTTCTTTATTTTCATTGCTAAATAACTAAATCTAACATTTATAAAACATTATATTGATAAACAATTAATAAAAAGACAAAACTGGAACAAACACAATTTTTAAAAATTAAATTAAAATGTATAATTTTTCAGAGATCAAACTATAATAACTATAATATTTTAAAAACAAAATTAGTATTTCACTCTTGGATATATCAATAATTTTGTTCTAATTAAAAAGTATATAAGTTGACTATTTAATGTATGAAAATTTAACTCTAACTCAATTTAGTCTTTAAATATTATAAATTTATTACACATTATTATTAAGTTAATATTTAAAAAATAAATAAATATATAATTTAGTCCCTAAAAAAGAATTAATTTATATTGTGTATACAATTTGTTTTTTGTAAGATTTAATTCATTGAACTCTTAAAAGAGTGTATGTATATTTTAAGAATGAATGTGTTTATTTGCCGTTTAATCATTAACTTGTCGTCTGTGTATGGCATGTCGTGGAACAGGTACACATTCTGCTTGGCCTGTCGTTTATTCCTAAGCGTGGAAGATCCAACTCACGTAGTCAAATTAGCCGCCCTCTTCCATCTCTTAGCCTCCGGCATCATCTCGATTCCGATCGACCTTCCCGGCACGCCGTTCAACAAAGCCATCAAAGCCGCGAATTTGATCAGGAAGGAGCTTCTCGCCATCATCAGGCAGAGGAAGATCGATCTCGCCGAAGGCAGAGCTTCTCCCATGCAAGATATTCTGTCTCACATGCTTACCACCTGCGACGAGTCTGGCCGGTTCATGACGGAGCTCGATATCGCCGATAAGATTCTCGGCCTCCTCATCGGCGGCCACGACACCGCCAGCGCCACTTGTACTTTTATTGTTAAGTTCCTCGCTGAGTTGCCTCACATCTATGAAGGAGTTTATAACGGTTAGTCTTGTTAATAAACAACGGACTATAGATTAATTGAAATAGAATCTAGCCCTAATCTCCTATAAATAGTGAATTAAAGTTTGCATCTCCTAGAATAATTATTCACATTAAATGTCTTACAATAGGTTAAATTATAATTTTAGTTCCTATAATTTTACCAAAATTATAAATTAGTCCTTATACTTTATTTTCAAGTAAAATAGTCTCTATAGTTTTCCTTCTCATGTAAATTAGTCTATGTTGTTAGTATGATTAACTTTACTGTTAAAAATTAAAATGGTCTTAGATGGCAATAGGTGTGTACATTTTTTAACATGTCAGTATATCCAGTCATTGATTTTTATCCAAATTAGCTAACATGTCAACAAAATTCTTATTTTGCCCTTAATTCTCAATTTCCCTGACATAGCGTATATATTAGAAATTAAGGGTAAAATGAGAATTTTGTTGATACTGTAGTTAAGTTTAGTAAAAATTAATGATTGAACATGCTGACATGATTACAAATGTACACATCGTCTACTATGTAATATCATTTTAATAAGAAAGTTAGTAGGAACTAACTTACATAAATGGATAAACTATAGAGACTATTTTGTATGAAAATAAAATATAGGGACTAATTTATAATTTTGGTAAAATTACAGGGATCAAAAATTATAATTTAACCTTGACAATATCTTTAACTGTGCCTGAAGTATAATTGCCTCCAATAAAAAATATATTCTTATCAGAAAAAAAAGAGGGTTATAGGTAACCAAAACTTAGTCTAGTGAGGGTTGCAACTTGCAAATAATTAATTTTTTTTATCACATTTCTTTTAACAAGTTCCTATTCACTCTCTGCATTGTTTGACCACGCAAATAATGCATCTAGAGGAAGTCTTTCTACACGTTAAATCAATAAAAGAAGGACGGACGGCAAGTGAAACTATGAAATTTTAGAACTTAAGTCAAAAAAGAAGTTCATTTCAAAAAGATTAATATTTTGAGATAAAAAATTGAGAATTGTTATTACTATTATTATTATTTTGCACATAATATATGATTGCATCATTTTCTACGTTTTCTTTATCAAATAAATCACATACGGATCTCCAATTTGCGTCAACCTATATCTTTTTTTGTTATTTTTTCAGAGTAAATTGTTGATTTAGTCTATAGAAAAGTAATATTTTCTTACTTTGCTATTTGAAAAATTAGGTATCTCAATTTAGCCTTCAAAAAATTATATTTGTCTTAATTTATTCTTCTTCATGGTTAAATCACAAAATCTAACGTTGTCAAAACTCACTTTGACAAAAAAGGAAATCAAATTGAAATAAACACAGTTAAGGATTAAACTAAAATACTTGATCTTTCAAGGACTCAATTGTGATAATTATTCTCTTTAGGAATCAAATTAGTAATATACTCTTTGCTTTAAATCTATTATGATGCATATTTTGAAATTCTGTGTGTGTGTGTCTGTGTGTACAGAGCAAATGGAAATTGCAAAATCAAAAGCAGCAGGAGAGTTGTTGAACTGGAATGACATACAGAAGATGAAATATTCATGGAACGTAGCTTGTGAAGTTCTGAGATTGGCCCCTCCACTTCAAGGAGCTTTCAGGGAAGTCATTAATGACTTCATCTTCAATGGTTTCTCAATTCCAAAGGGGTGGAAGGTAAAGTAATTAGTAGCTACGTATTTATATAAAATAACATTAATGACATATTGGCATATGTTTGTCAACGGAAGAGACTAAGATAAAATTGTCAAAACCATATGGATTTATTTACAAATTTCAAAACTAATAGAGCCAAATTAAAAATTGAGCAAAACTCTAATTATCATTATAACCAATAGAGCCATTATTTTTTATCCCTAAAATATTTCAAAAGCATAAATTTAGTCCTTGAAAGATTACTATCATCAATTGGATCATAATATTTTATAAGGTACAACATTATAGTCTTAATCTTAATTCAATTAAAACTTAATTAATAACAAGAAACTATTGAATTAGGACAAATTGATGACGATAATATCTTTTACTATAAATATAGTAACTTTATTCATATTCCAATCTCCTTCTCACACTCTTTTTTTATACAGATATATTGGAGTGCAAATTCAACCCACAAGAATGCAGAGTACTTCCCAGAGCCTGAGAAGTTTGACCCAACGAGATTCGAGGGAAATGGGCCGGCCCCATACATGTTCGTGCCATTTGGTTGAGGCCCAAGAATGTGCCCAGGAAAGGAGTATGCTCGTTTGGAGATTTTAGTTTACATGCACCACCTGGTCAAGAGGTTCAAATGGCAGAAGCTTCTTCCCAATGAAAACATTGTCATCAACCCCACGCCTATCCCTGCCCATGACCTCCCTGTTCGCCTTTTTCCTCATCCCCAACACTAACCTTGAACGTTTGATTAATCACATGCATGCATGCAACATCGTAGTAGCAAGGCTTTTGAATACAGCTTTTGTGCTTGAACATGCCACAACAATTTACTTCTTATAACACTAGACAATCAAATTGGGAAAAAGGTGCCTAATCCAGAGATTGATGTTTGATCATCAAGGTCACTGGTCTAATAAGTGTCAGCAAAGTTGCATAGGTTAAGATTATGTGATATCTTTAGATGAAGACCATTTGTAAAGGTTGAGCTTAGATATAATGTAATACCTGTGAAATTTCATGTTAAAACTCTATGTTGGTTGTGTGACCTTGTGTGTATGTATGTTACATAATGACCATATTGAAATTAATGAATATTTGAATGATATAAGTAAATGAAAATGTCATATCCTGATTTAGGCACTTAACCAGCACAACACATGGCTTGCCCATGGCCGTAAGCCTAATCTAACATATAACTCATCAATCTTGATTAATCATTCACATACTACATGTAACCAAGATAACACATTCATTCATGAACAGAAATATCTATTAGTTACATGTCAAGTGATTCTCAGGTTTCTAACTATTCCCACATCAAACACTTCATAGGGAATACTGAGAAACATGCCAAAAGATTGTCAAGTTCATGTTAATTCAATTACTTCATTACTTTATACTCTAGGAGTTCTATAATGCTGCAGGGCACTTCTAGAATTCAAAAAGGTTGTGCAGATAGTCAAAACACCAACCCAAGATAGCAGATTTTGCTGCTGCGCCATTTTGCCTTGTTTTTCTCCCCAAACATCTTCCTCACTTTCCTAATCCATCTATGCTTCTTTAACCCAAAATTTTGTCATTAAATCATCGCATTTGACTCTATCAAAACCCTCAAAATCCCTTTGAAAGACTGAATCAAAAACATGAATTTTAAGTTGGGAAAATTCCCATTTCTCTGCATATTCGAAAACTTTACAATGAGTAGAAAGGAAGATTTGGAAACATCCTAGGGCCTCAAAGTCTCCCATTTATGCAAGATTATAAGCTAGGGTTCATTGTATCAGAAAAATTGAAAGAAAATCGAGAACCCTATAAAGCTTATCTCAAATCTATGAATCATAGGCCATGGAGTGCTTTGTTGCCGGAGAGAACTTGATGGAGGCTTGAGGAATCAATGGGTGTGCGATTTTGGTGAAGGAAGGAGTGGAAATGGCATGGAGGAGAGGGAGCCATGTCATAAACCGCTTCTTGGGCCAGTGACTGGCACAGTAACAACATTTCCCATTATTGTAAGAGGAGTAGAAAAGAGGAGTAGAAGAATTTTTGTGCCCCTGTTATGATTCAACCTCTTTAGTTTTGATGTCTCTTAATTTCTTTAAATATTGTTACACTTTGTTTCTTGTATTTCCCCATCTT
The DNA here is from genome assembly GCA_037074585.1 of Biancaea sappan. Taxonomy (NCBI): domain Eukaryota; kingdom Viridiplantae; phylum Streptophyta; class Magnoliopsida; order Fabales; family Fabaceae; genus Biancaea; species Biancaea sappan. Next base: position 79,527,124 of record CM073492.1, on the reverse strand, counting down.
TCCATTGTTTGTCCAACCACATTACAACCAATGTTAAGTCATTTTGATTCAAGCATTCATGTGCTTCAAGTAGTGGTGATTTGGATAATTGACAAGCATATGGCAGTGATATCTTGACAGGTGAAGTTTGAGTAAATTGCTACCCTTAGACACCTAAGAGAATAAAGTGTAAATACTTCCATTTGTGAGGAGGCTATTGCTTGAGTTCATTATTATCAAATGAAGTTACCATGATGCTTGAATTTCATAAATTTAAGATTAATTTTCTCTAAGTGCTAATATCTTTTCGAATTTTCTCTAAGCACTTTTATCATCTCATGCACGATTGGATGATGAAGTAGTTCCAAATAGACCATTGCACTTTCCAAGGAAGTTGACCCAATCTAAAGTTTCTAAAGTTGCATTAGACAAAGAAATGATGGAGACTTTAGAAAGGTGGAGATAAACATACACCTATTGGAGACAGTTACCTAGATCTCTAAGTATGCCAAGTTTCCTAAGGAATTGTGTACCCACAAGAGGCGGCTAAGGGAAAATGAAAAAGTCAGCTTAAGATAAAATGTATCGACTTTAATCCAACCACAAATGGCCCTTTGTAAAGATCCGAGCACTTTTATCATCCCATGAACGATTTGACATAAGGAGTTTCCTAACACCATGCTAGACTTAGGAGCTTCCATAAATGTCATGCCTAAGTTTATGTACCAAACTTTGCAAATTGGGACCTTTTTATGTAAGTGGTGGTGCAGTTGGCCAATGGAATCACAATATATCATCTGAAGTACTGGAAGATGTCTTAGTAAGGGTAAAAGATTTTATATTCCCTAAGATTTCTACATTCTTGAAAATTTTAGTACTCTTGGACAGGCACCATTAACACTTGGTAGACCCTTCTTGAAAACTGCAAAAACCATTATCAATGTGCATGATGGTACTCTTTCCATGGAGTTTGCTAGCAACAAATTTCATTTTAACATTTTAGGGCATTCCATGGGAGAACCTTCTATTATGCACTATGTTAGTTTCATTGAGTTATAGGTGGATCGTACTGACTTTGAAATTGAAATGGTCTCTAAATTCCTATAAATTTCTAAGTTTGTGGATATTTTTATTGTGATTGTTTTGGGTTTGGTATTTTCCAAGCATTCTTGAAATATGTTTTAAGTCTTGGAAATTTTGATTTTACCAAAACTAATTTTAACGAGTCTGATTTTGATTCTAATTCTAATTCTGCCTATTTCTGTTGTACATTCTAATCCTATTTTTGTTACTCTTAATTTTGATTCCGTTTCTTTTTTTTTTTCTAATTTAGATCCTTTTTAAGATGATAGCTTTACATTTTGTTTTAGATAGTAGTTTGAATAGTATTTTCAATTCTTATTTGGTTTTGAATAAAAGTTTTAATTTTAACTCTTTTTTAGACAACAGTTTTCTTTTTATTTTGAATTCTAAGATAGTAGTTCTTTTTCTTTTACTTTTTACTCTAACCCCTCCATGGTAAGAGCTACTTGTTTTTTAGTAGGTGGATGCTACAACATTAACTCTTTCCATCATCCAGCCACTTGCTTTGAAGAAAAACTTTTGGAAGAAGCCAATGCCACAAAACAGTAGGAACTGGAAATGGCTCTCCCCATGACGATAAGGCTATTTCTTTTCCCTTCTCTTTTTAACTTTCATGTCCAGTGTTTTATTATGATGATACTTGTTCTTAGCATTAACGACAATGGAAAATTTAAGTGTGGCAGGGAGAGGGGAAGGAGGGGGAATGAAATAACTTTGAATTGTCATGTGCTTTTACAATTTTTCTGTCGTGTTTTATGTGCTTTTTGTCATGTTTTAGCTTTCTTTTCTTCACTTTTTGGAGCTTTTAGCATGAGTTTCGGTGTAGATTTTAGTATGTGTTTTTTATGAACTTCTTGTGTGAATTATGAATGATAGGATAGTTGACATTAAAATGTTTTAGCGTGATGAAAATTTAATCTTGTCTTCCTAAGAGTTTAAGTAGAATGGCAATGATTTTGATTTCAATGGGCTTTAGTAGTAGTCTTTTAACCATGAGGATTTTTGAGCCTATAATTATAAATGTTGTTCTTGTGGTATGCATTCAACTATCAAGATTTTCACTTTAGAACTTATCTTAAATCTTAATTGAGGCTACAACACATGTGAAGGCTTGGAAATGATTTTGACATTCCTTTGTGTTAACCATTTAGCCAAAAAGCCATCCTATATGTTTGTTTCCATTGTATGCCACTTTGTGCCTTGCTTCCTTTTGTTTCTTGCATTTTTTCACCACTTCCTACCCTCAAACCATAAATTTTTCCATCCTAACTTGGGAGGTGAAGAGCATTTAAAATTTGTATAAAGATGTTGATGTGCTATTAAATTGTATGAGTTATGGGATGTTCTACAATGATTTTCTCTACTCAAAGTGAAGAAGAAAATGAAGATTCTTGATGAAAACATCTTGGTTGAAAAAAAAATAGCAAACAAAATTTTATGCCTAAGTTTATATGATCAACCTCTTGTATGTTTAGTAGTTGATGCTCTTCATTTTCTAAAGTTTGTCCTCGCTTTTTTTCCCTCTTATTTTTTATGTAATCAAGGATAACTTAATTGCAGCCCAAGAAAGGGAGGACAATTTAATTGGGACTATAACTCGTTCAAGGGCTAAAGGGCTTAGATTAGGCTTAACCACATTGTTGAAACTAGAAGAAGTATGAACAAGATTGCATGTGGGAATGTTGCATTTGTTGAATATAGTTGTAGTTTATTACCTATGCATTTATTGTCTTTGACATTTAGCCTACACTATTTGACTTTTAGTTGATGCATTTAATGCATTAGTTGGAGTCTTTTGTCTTTTGTTTTGGAGACCCTTTATAACAAGGGTCCTTGCCATATGTTGTAGAGCATCCTTGAATCATATATGAGATATTGGCATTTTGCTTTCAAGAGGATTCTTGAGTTATTTCTCTTATCTAACTTAGTTTAGTGGTGAGAGTAATTAGATTTCTTATTACTCACGTTCTTCTTTATTGAGTGTGGCGAGATCAACTCATTTCTCTTAGTTGTGGCACCCTTTGCCTTATCAATTAAGTGATTTGGTTTTCTTTATTTGTTTCTTTCAACCTATCTAGAAAATCGATTAAGTGTTTTCCCTCTGGAAATCACATCATATTGGTATGAAAGCCACTTCAAATCAGGTTCTGTTATTTATTTTGTGTTTTGCCCCTTCGTGGAAGGCTTAATTTTTTTACATTTTATTTTGTATTTTGCCATCTACATGGAGGGCTTAGTTTTCCTTATTTTGTATTCTGCCACCTATATGGAGGGCTTAGTTTTCCTTATTTTGTAATCTACCACCTATATGGAGGGCTTAGTTTTCCTTATTTTGTAATCTGCCACCTACATGGAGAGCTAATTTTATAGTCTGTTCATCTTTGTTCTTATTTCTATTCTTGTGTTGTTCTACTTTATTCCAGATTTTTTATTAAAAAAAAATTCATCGTTAGTGTTCATTGTTTATCGTTACTGTTCATTGTTAATCCGAGTGTAAACACTTATAGAGTGAACGTACCCTTCACCAAACTCAAACCAGTAATTACAAATCACTATGACAGGAGAAAATAGTTCTGAAGTTCCTCTTGGGCTTAGCTTACAGCAAGCTCAAATTGTTGGCCTACAAAGAAGTCAAGAAGAAATGATGGAAGAAATAGCTTAACTAACCACTTAAATGGCTAGATTTATGGAGCTACAACAATGACAACTAAGAAGAGGAGCTTATATTGAACACTATGGAGAAGAATCTGAAGTTGGAGAAGGTGAACAACCTAGGCAAAGAAGGCAGCAGGGGGAATGTGATGCCAACATCAAAATGAAGATTCCTCCATTTTAGGGAACAAGTTCTCCTGAAGAATACTTGGAGTGGGTGCAACAAGTAGAGGAGATTTTTGAATATCAAGAATATTCAGAAGCTACCAAATGCCATCTTGCAGCCCTTGAATTCACTGATTATGCCAATCTATGGTGGGAAAATTTGAAGAATCAACGAAGAAGAAATGGAGAGGAGGAAGTTCAAAATTGGAGATTGATAAAGGCTCATGCAGAGGCATTTTGTACCTAATTACTACAAGTAAGAACTTTATTTTAAGCTTCAAAGCTTGAGGCAAGGAGGTATGTGTGTTGAAGATTATGTTAAAGAATTTGAAACTTTGATGATTTGGTGTGAGCTGAACGAACCCCAAGAGCAAACCATAGCTCGATTTATTGGTGGTTTGAACAAAGAAGTTGCTGACTTAGTAGAGTTGAAAAATTATATTTCCTTAGAAGATGTAATTAAATTGGCAATTAAGGTGGAGAGACAAAAAAAGAGTTTATGGAAGAAACAATGGAGTGTCTAAACCATTGGGGAGTAAACCTTTCCAAACACTTTCCCAAACCTCAAACACTACCAAAGGGAGTAATAAAGAGATATGGAAAAAAGGAGTTAAATAAAACTGAAAGTTCTAAGGGAAAGGAGAAGAGATAAGACAACCAACCCTTTAAAAGAAGCCAAGACATTAAGTGTTTCAAGTGCTTAGGTTATGGCCATATAGCATCTGAATGTCCTAATAGAAGAGTGATGACCTTGAAGGAGAAACAAGGGGAAATAAAGAGTGAAGATGAAGATATTGTAGAGGAATGTGAAGAGGAAGAATATTCTAAAGAAGAAGTTGTTGAGTATGCTGATGAAGGTGCTGCCTTGGTTATTAGACATGCCTTGAATATCCAAACCAAGATAGAAGAAGAACAGAGGGATAATATTTTTCAAACAAGGTGCACTATCGAAGGCAAAATTTGTAACGTGATAATTGATAGTGGCAGCTACACTAACATTGCTTCAACCACCTTGGTTGACAAATTGAAGCTGCCTATCATTAATCATTCCCTTCCATACAAGCTGTAATGGCTGAATGATCATGGCGAGATGAAGGTCACTAAACAAGTGAAGGTACCTTTCTCTATAGGCAAGGATTACAAAGATGAGGTGTTGTGTGACCTAGTCCCTATGGATGCTAGTCATCTTCTACTTAGGAGGCCGTGGCAATTTGATTGAAGAGCACTACATGATGGCTTCAAAAACACCTATACTTTTGAGAAGGATGGAAAGAAGATTGTGTTGGCACCTTTAAAGTCAATACAAGTACAGTCGAAAGAGGATGTAATTGAGAAGAAGAAGCCTAGTTGTTTTGCTTCTAAGAATGAGTTAAAAAGGGTAATAAAAAGGGATGGCTTCGTATTATTGCTAATTCTCAAGGAGCTAAACCCAGAACTTGCAAAAAAGCTTCCTAAGCTTGTGAGGGAGTTGATAAAAGAATTTACAGATGCCTTTTCGAATGAACTACTGAAGGGATTACCACCCTTGAGGGGAATTGAGCATCAAATTGATTTGGTGCCCAGTACTGCCTTACCAAATAAACCAGCATATAGAATGAATCCAGAGGAGGCTAAGGAGCTCAAAAGGCAAGTTGATGAGTTGATTGAAAAGGGTTATGAAAGGGAATCCATGAGCCCTTATTCTGTGCCTACATTATTGGTCCTTAAAAAGGATGGCTCTATGAGAATGTGTGTGGACAGTCGTGCTATAAATAAGATTACAATCAAATACCTCTATCCAATTCCAAGATTGGATGACATGTTGGATAAGCTGAATGGTTCCAATTTATTTTTAAAGATTGACTTGAAGAGTGGCTATCACCAAATCTGAATGAAAGAGGGAGACGAGTGGAGGACAGCCTTCAAGACAAAGCATGGACTTTACGAATGGATGGTAATGCCATTTGGGCTATCTACCCTAGCACATTTATGCGATTGATGAATCATGTGCTTAGATCTTTCATTGGAAATTTTGTTATGGTATATTTTAATGATATTTTGATCTATAGTCAAAGTTATGAGGAGCATGTGCAACATTTGAAGGAAGTCTTGAAAGTGTTGTGAAAGGAGAAACTCTATGCTAATCTAAAAAAATGATACTTTTGTCAAAACCATGTGTTTTTTCTTGGCTTTGTAGTATCTCAGCAAGGAGTGGGAGTTGATGAAGAAAAGGTGAAAGCTATCAAAGAATGGCCCGTTCCAAGAACCATATATGAAGTAAAAAGTTTTCATGGGCTTGCCTCATTCTATAAAAGATTTGTCAGCGCTATCTTAGCACCCATAATTGAATGTATTAAAGGAGGAAATGAGTTCAAATGGAGTAATGCAGCCCAAAGAAGCTTTGAGCTTGTCAAAGAAAAATTATGCAATGCACCCATATTAGCTTTGCCTAATTTTTCTAAGACTTTTGAGATTGAATATGATGCTAGTGGAGCAGGAATTGGAGCTCTACTTCTTAAAGAAAGGCATCCTATAGCTAATTTTAGTGAAAAGTTGAATGGAGCCAGTCTTAACTACTCTACCTATGATAAGGAGTTCTACTCTTTGATTAGAGCTCTTGAGATGTGGCGGCGCTACTTGTTGCCAAAAAAATTTGTAATTCACACAGACCATGAATCACTCAAACACTTGAAAGGTCAAAGCAAGCTGAATAAAAGACATGCAAAATGGGTGGAATTTCTTGAAGGTTTTCCTTATGTGTTGAAGTATAAGAAGGGAGAAACCAACATTGTTCCAGATACCTTATCATGGAGATATGCTTTAATTTCCATGATGAATACTAAATTGTTAGGATTTGAATCTATTAACGACCATTACATGAAAGATTCAACACTTACTAAAATTTATCTGGTTCGTGAAAAAATGGCATATAAGGAATTTTATAGATCTGAAGGTTTCTTATTTCGCTTGGGAAGGCTTGTAATTCCAAATTGTTCTATGAGGGAATTACTTGCACAAGAGGCTCACTGGGGAGGATTGGCTGGGCATTTAGTGAAACCAAGACATTAGAGATGATAAAAGAGCATTTTTATTGGCCTAACATGATTAGAGATGTGCATCATGTGATTGAGAGGTGTATTGCTTGCAATAAAGCCAAGAGCAAGGAAGCAGCCAATGGACTTTATATGCCTTTACCTGTTCCAGATCAGCCTTGGATTGATATTAGCATGGATTTGGTGCTAGGCTTGCCAAGGACACAAAGAGGTAAGGATTCGGTCATGGTTGTGGTTGATCGTTTTTCGAAAATGTCTCATTTTATTCCATGCCATAAAACCGACGATGCTGTGCACATTGCCAATTTGTTTTTCAAAGAAATTGTGAGACTTCATGGCATTCCAAAGAGTATTGTGTCAGATCATGACACTAAATTTCTTAGCTACTTTTGGAAGACTTTATGGAGGAAACTGGGAATAAAGTTGCTCTTTAGTACTGCTTATCATCCACAAACTGACGGCCAAACTGAAGTGGTGAACTGAACACTTTTTACTTTGCTAAGAACTATCATTGGCAAAAACTTGAAAAGTTGGGATGAATGCTTGGCCTATGCTGAATTTGCTTATAATAGAAGTGTACATGGTACTACTAATCACTCTCCTTTTAAAGTAGCTTATGGGTTTAATCCATTAAGCCCACTTGATTTAGTACCATTTCCACTTGAGGCTCGAGAATGTATAGATGGAAAAAGGAAGGCTGTTATGATAAAGAAGTTACATGAAAACATTAAATAGCAGATTGAGAATAAGAACTCCATCTATGAAATGACTGCCAACAAGAGGAAAAAATTTGTTTAATTCGGTCTTGGAGATTTAGTGTGGGTTCATCTTCGAAAAGAAAAATTTCCAAACCAAAGGAAGTCCAAATTAATGCCAAGGGCAGATGGTCCTTTCCGTATCATAGACAAGGTATATGATATTGCATACAAAATTGATTTGCCTTAAGGTTATGTTGTTTCTACTACTTTCAATGTGAGGGATCTTTCTCCTTACTTAGAAGATAAAGAGGACTTGGATTTGAGGCCAAATCCATTTCAACCAGGGGAGGATGATGTAATCAAGGATAACCCAATTGCAGCCCAAGAAAGGGAGAACACTTTAATTGGGCCTTTAACTCGTTCAAGGGCTAAAGGGCTTAGATTGGGCTTAACCACATTGTTGAAAGTGAAAGAAGTGTGAACAAGATTGCATGTGGGAAAGTTGCATTTGTTGAATATAGTTGTAGTCTATTACCTATGCATTTACTGTCTTTGACATTTAGCTACTTATGCATTTATTGTCTTTGACATGTAGCCTACACTATTTGACTTTTAGTTGATGCATTTAATGCATTAGTTAGAGTCTTTTGTCTTTTGTTTTAGAGACCTTTTATAAAAAGGGTCCTTGCCATATGTTGTTGAGCATCCTTGAATCATATATGAGATATTGGCATTTTGCTTTCAAGAGGATTCTTGAGTTATTTCTCTTATCTAACTTAGGTTAATGTCGAAAACAACTAGATTTCTTATCACTCATGTTCTTCTTTCTTGAGTGTGGTGAAATCAACCCATTTCTCTTAGTTGTGACGCCCTTTGGCTTATCAATTGAGTGATTTGGTTTTCTTTATTTGTTTCTTCCAACCTATCCAGAAAATCAGTTAAGTGTTTTCCCTTCGAAAATCACATCAATTTTCCCCTATCTTTCCATTGTTTTCCTACCCATGTTACACCTTAGTAAAGTCCTTTTGACTCAAGTGTAACACCTGCAGTTTTTTGGTGTTAGTGCAATTGGATTTTAATAGGTATTTGAATACAGGGAAAGTTTTTTCATTTTCCTAGTGAAGGAATGAGAGGTTAGAGGTGGCATCTTGGGTAAAATAATGACTGATAGAGGATTAAGCAAGTGTACACATGTCATCGACGAAGTCAAATGATTACTAAGTCCAAGGAGGGATTAAAATGTAATAAGGATAAGTATGGGTGCCTTTTGGTAAAATGAGAAACTAATGATGAATTTTTTGTGTAGTGCCTAGAGTGAGAGAAATACCTGAGTTGGAGAAATGACATATTTGCCATTACTAACGTTGACCAGGGGTTGACCGAAGGGAAAAATAATAATATCTCTCCCTTAACCTCACATACCTCCCTCCTCTCTCTCATTCCTCTTCACCTTTCATCAACTCTCCACCACCAAGCCACTACCCAAGCTTTTAGTTATCATTCTCCAACCAAGGTTTAAGTCTCCGAGGACCAACCACTATCGAAAAAGTAAGGAATTAAGGTAGACATCTCAATTTCCCAAATTTTCCATTGTTTTCAGATTCTTGAGCAATAGGGGTGAAAGTAGGCTTGTCTATGAGATTTGGAGCTTAGGTAGTGTTTAGAAACCGTTCTTTGATGATTTGATAATGAATTAGAAACAATAATTGATAGGAAAATCAACATTAAAGATGGGATTAATGGATATAAAGCCAAAAGGGAAAAGTTAGGATTTTAGAAGGGATATTGATGAGGCTAATGTGTTGGCTTCTTCTGACTTAGTTTCCAAATAGTCATAACCCTTTCATTCGGACTCCGTTTTGAGCAAAACGTACATCATTGGAAAGATATTTGAGTTTGGTTTCTAATGGTATAAGTTACATTTAAATTTTTTTTACCGTTTAAGAGTTATGACTAAAAGAGTGATCAAAGGTTAGAATTAGTGATAAGGATTTTCTTATTTTGTGACCTTGACATGTTAATACATGGCTATCTTATAGGAATGAATTCTTTGCTGTGACTTCCACGTCTTTTGAGGATGGAATGACTAGCTTGGAGTAGTGGTAAGGGATTTCTCTACCATGTCTCTTTGATCATTATTTCAAAGAATATTTATTTGTGCCATTGGTGATATGCATGAATTATTTTGATATAGTAGTATAAAGGTATGCTGGTACATACATATGAAATCCATCATGTATGAGATATGTTGGGTGAAATCAATTGCAAGCATGGAAAGTAAGTAGCTAGCTCACTTTTGGAGTTTCTTTCACGTCTCTTAAGTTGCATTAAAGAGTACATTTTTTATATATTATGATGAATAAAAAGTGTGGAGATCTAGGGGCTTGTTTAACCTAGCTTATAAGCATATCTTGATGCTATACTAATTATTGTGTGCATGTATAATGTGCCAGTAGACTAATTAAATGCTTGGGAGCTTAGATAGGCTACCATGGAAGAGGAGAAATTATATAGAAAAGAGAGTAGGATTGTTCATAGGGAATTTCTTGATGTTTGTTAACCATGGAGTATGAATATCTTGATTACATTTTGTAATAAATATTCATGACGGGTGATATTTGTGCATTTTGGTTTATGTGTCATGAGAGCGGTATGACTCCTTACCAATTATAAATTGTGACTTTATGCCGGAAACTTACGACATCATGTTGAGGAGTAATAAGTCAATTGGCCTATAGGCTTGGAGTACTTCTTTCATGTAGGATGTACTTTTCATTTTTACATCCATAAGCCTTGAGTGGAGATGTGAACTCACTTGGTTATATGACATTAGGAGTGCGAGGTGATTTCCTCCTTATAGGAAGTAGTTAGAGATCCTTGTATTTAGGACTGATGATGGTCAATTGAGTGTATTGGTTTTGTTAATGAACAGTTTGCGGGGTGATGTGATATTCCCTAGGATATTTATATGCCATTGAGCATAGAGATCTATATGCCATTGAGCAAATAGAGATTAATTTGCTTACGTGTAAGGGGATTAAATTGCCTTGGAGAAAATAGAGATTAAATGGAGATTTACTTGCCTGCATGTAAGGGGATTGATTTGCCTTCGAATATAGAGATTAACTTCCCCTTGCTCATGGACCTAATATCAACTGGGAGATAATTGGAGATTAAATAAAGATTAACTTCCCTTTAGGCATGGAGATAATTGTAATGCCCTGGGAGATTTTTATTTGAGTACATGTGAATGGAAGAGTTAATTTTCTTTTCTATGGTTATTTATTTTAATTGTGTGTCCTTGCACTGGTATTATTTTTGTTGTTATGGTTTTTTTGATTTATGGAGTTGGAGACATCCTATTGAAATCACGTATGAAGGAGATGCAATTTCCTTCTCATTGGAATCAATTATATTTAAAAGAAGGGAATATTGATTATTTTCTTGCCTTCTTGTGTTAATGATATTTTTTTTTTCTGAGGATGTTATGCTAAATGCATGGTTGCAAGGACTAAAACAAATAGATTTAATTTTGGGAGTTCATAAATTTTAATGGAATCCTTGAGTGTGTCTTTGGGTTTGAGAAAGTATTAAGTAGGAATAGTTAAAATTGCCTAAGTGTGGGAGAAGGCAAAATATCTTTATGACTAAGGGAGTTTGTGGTCTTTTACCATAGGAGGTTAAGGGAATTTTTGTCCACCCAAGACCAATATTGAATTAAAAGACTATTCCCCTTTCTTTCCCATCCTCTAGCCTAAAAACACACACACTTTGGTGTGAAGTTTTCTCTTCTCTTCTAAGCAAATCTCATTCACAAGGGCCACCATAGTTCAGATTTCTTGCTTGTTTGCCATGCTTATGGGGAGTTTGGGTCTTTAGTGCTGATTTGAGTTATGTTAAGTGTTTCATCACTTATCTTTTGATTTCATTCTTCTTCCAAACCCTTGTTGGATTTTCGTTGGTTGAGAGGTTGAGCTAAATATTTTGTAGAAGGGTTATTTTACTCTCTTGATCCTTGGTTTGCATATCTTGAAAGGAAGATAATTGAACATATGGAGAATATTGTGACCAAATTCTTTTAAAATCTATCCCTTAGAACACTCTTAAGGCTTTGCTCATTTTGCTTTAAGTTGTGTTTCTTTTTAAGTATCCATAGAGTTTTAAAACCACCCAAGAGCTCTATGACTCAAGCCTAAGTGAAGTTTTGCAAATGATCAAGATTTGAAGGAGGACTTTTTCTCTTTTAGTTTTCAAAGTCTGTTGGCTACTAGTCAACCATCGTGGAGGGAGTAGTCGACTAGCTGCCTTTTTGTGCATTGTCTAGTTTTGGGCAAAGATGCACCAGTTGACCGGTTGCCTTCTAGGTGATTGAAAATTTCCTACTAATGTAATGGTTGACTGGTAGATGACTCCTAGTTGACCAGTTGCTCTTTGTCACTGTACAATTTTAATTAAATTGGGCCATTAAGGGTAAACCGGTTGGCTGCTCTCTGTCCAATCCTATTATTTTGGAATCAATCAATTGCTAGAGAGAAGTAGCCAATCGGTTGTTTCATAATAACAATGAGGATTTCCAATTAATTATCATTTCATGTGCCTTACACTAAAGGCAACAATTCTAAAACTTTAGATACATAAATTCCTTTTGAGTCTCTTCATACGGTAAAATATAGCTTGGGTAGAGGTAAGTAAACAACCTACTCAAGTATAAATTAAATTCCTAAGTTGAATTGTGTATTGCGTGGAGACCACCAAGTGATTGAACATGGAAAAGGAGAGGAGAAATTCTATAATTTGCATGTTGTAGTTTACCATAGAGTGTATTTTAGAGTTTGGGTTCTTGAATGGTAATTGTGTGTATATTAGTTTTGCTTTTGTATATGTTATTAAATTTATTAGAGTAATTGTACTTTGAGCCTTGATGGTTCAGTGTGAGAATAGTAGGTTAGACCTATAGGAGTCTTGGAGAATAATTGCCTACATGTAAAGGGATTGGAATGCTTTTGAGCAAGGAGAACTTGCCATTAGGCATGGAAATTGAATTCCCTATGGGTATGGAGACATTGCCATTAGGCATAGAGATATATCTGCCTTGAGCATAGATTAATTCCCTTAGGCATGGAGGTATATCTGCCTTTAAATAGATATTTAATTTCCTTGGACATAGAGGTTTAATCATTTTTGGAGTATAGAGAGTTTATTGCTATGAACAAAGGAGTATAATAGTGCTTTCAAGCAAGAAGAGGTGGATGCTTAGCTCTCTATCATACTTTAATCGCTTGTGTTTGGTTCACTAAGATTATTATCTCTTGCTATTGTTTTCCATGTTTCAAAGTCAGTGAACAATGAAGAACATCCATACAAGGAGTAACAAAGGTTCGAGTGATCCAAACTACCTGATTCTTGGGTTGGTAAATCTTTTTTGGAGTTACCCTTAGAAATTCTTCTGTAGTGGCTCTGTAGTCCAATAGGACCAATTATGAGGGTTATTTTGGGAGAATATTTCTTTTTTATTTGTTTTTGTATATTCCTTGAGTTGTTCTAATATAGGAATAGATAAAAACATAAGAGATAGCCATGTTGTGGCTCATTTCATTAAATTTATGTATCAAATGCTTTGCATTACACTTATAGAGTATTTCATGGTCTTGCTTGGATGGAGTGGAGTGTGGTGAAATTCACCCCTTTTTATTTTATTAATGCTTTTATCTTATGAGTTGAAACTATAAGTTAGGCTTACATCCGTGGGAAGTACCCACGTGTCGTGCTAGTCACGAGCCCTGGAGTTGAGTTGTGACAATAATATAAGTTGGGAGATAATATCAACCCAAGAGCCGAGAGGCAATAGTAGCTTATGATTAGGAAGGTAATGTCAGCCTATAAGCCAGGGCAATGATATTAGCCTATGGGCTGGGAGACAGTTCTTGATTAGGAGCTTACTATGGCCCTTTTCCCATAGACTATTATGGTTTTCAGGGCATAGAGATGTTATTTATGTGGATTGCTATATATATATATATATAAATGTATGCATTAACCTACATAGTTGTAATGGAGTTCCACTAGAATGTATTGCTTGGAGTGTATAGATAGCGATGTTATCTATGTGGATTGCTATATATAAATATATGTATTAAATTGTATGGTTGTAAAGGAGTTCCATTAGCATGTGTTTCTTGGAGTGGTTAGTAGCCTACGGGCCTGAATCATTATTAGCCTACATATTAGTAGGTATTGAGTGACCTTCAGACTAGGAGTTGTCAAATTTAGATTTGGAGATGTATGCGTGATATCAGACTGTATGTGTGGATGAATTATTTTGATATGGTAATATAAATGTATATGGGTACACACATATGAAATCCTTCATGTATGAGATATGTTGGCTGAAATTAATTGTAAGCTTGGAAAGTGAGTAGCTAGCTCACTTTTGGCATTTCTTTCACATCTCTTAAGTTGCATTAAAGAATACATTTATTATGTATGATAACGAATGAAGGTATGGATATCTAAGGGCTTGTTTACACTAATTATTGTATGTATTTGTAATGGGCCAGTAGACTAATTAAATGCTTGAGAGCTTAGATAGGCTACCATGTGAGAGGAGAAATATTATAGAAAGGATAATGAGATTATTCATAGAGAATTTCTTGATGCTTGTTAACCATGGAGTGTGAACATCTTCATTACATTTTGTAATGTATATTCATGACGGTTTATATTTGTGCATTTTGGTTTATGTGTCATGGGAGCGATATGGCTCTTTACCAATTATATATTGTGACTTTAAGCCAGAGAACTTACGATATCATGTCAGGGAATAAGTCAATTGGTCTGCAGGCTTAGAGTACTTCTATCGTGTAGGATGTACTTTTCATTTTTACATCATATAAATCTCGAGTGGAGATGTGAACTCACTTGACTATGTGACGTTAGGAGTGTGAGGTTACTTCCTCCTTACGGGAAGTGGTTAGGGATCCTTGTGCTTGGGACTGATGTTGGTCAACTGTGTATTGGTTTTGTTAATGAATGATTTATAGGGTGATGTGATATCCTCTATGCAATTTATGTGCCATCGAGCAAATAGAGATTAAATGGAGATTAATTTGCCTACGTGTAAAGGGATTAAATTAACTTTAAGTGATGGACATTAAATTGCCTTCGAGCAAACAGAGATTAAATGGAGATTTAGTTACCTACATGTAAGGGGATTGATTTGCCTTCTAGTCAAATTACTTTAGCTTTGGAGATGTATGCTCGATGTCAATCTGTATGTATGGATGTTAAGAGTTACTATATTGGAGATCAAGATTGCCTAAGCAATCTAAAGTACCTGGTATATTCACATAAGACTACTATCGAGTTATTTTTTTACATACTCGGCTAGTATGTGTCTTGGAGTAAGATTTACTCAAATCAATTGTTATTGTGGGGACAAAAAACTGATTAGAGATAAGGAAAATGGGATTGTTTACTCACTCAGATGTTCATCTCACCCTATTGTTGCTTTTCCTTGCAGGTTGCATTAGTCGTGATACCGTTATGTGAGGAGTATTTGAGGTTTAAGGCATTTAGTTCCTTATTGCAGAAGTTCAAAGCTTAGTAGTTGGTATGTCGTTGTAAGCTCTGTAGTGAACTAGAACACCTAGGAAGGAGGGGTTACATGTAGGGAGTTTCTAACATGTCATGTTTATTTTTAATTCTACATGTTTAATTAATTATTTATATAATTATACATGTTACTTGTTGCATAGGAACTAGGGATTAGGAGAATTAGGCAGCACAGGAAATTAACCCTATGTCTTGTCAGTCACTTGCTTGGATTTTAGGTCGTGATAGTTGTTGTGTATGAAATATGAGAATACATAAGCCTATGCATCATGCACTTATCATAAGAAAAAGTATATGAGTGGAAAAGAGTGAATATGTAAATGATGAATTTATGGCTTAGATTATAAATGGGGATCTAATTTGGGCATAAGAAGTGGGAACTCAGGTTGATGTCTTTGACTAAATTTTAAGTGGGATGGCAATATGAGGTCTAGGTTGAGAAAGCCATAATAGGCTATATGATCCTCCTAAAGGGCCACATCATGGCAAGTAAGGCCCGACTAAGAGATGCTAGGGGGCTATTATACTTTCTCAAAGGGTGACTATTAGTGATGCATCTATTTGTTTTGGAGCTTATTCCAGTGAGTTTGTTGTCTGCTTACATTTGTTTGGGGTTGTGATATTATTTGTTCCACGGAGATTAAGATCCATAGGAGCGTAGACCCATGTTGTTAAAGCCTTGAGAAACAAAATCATGAGGATGCAGTCCCCTGTAATGAAACTTTTGAGCAGTACATATGTGGGAATGAAGACCCCCTTGATGAGGCCCTTGAGTGAATCTTTCGTAGGAATGAAGACCTACATAGAGTAATCAAGATGTGTACTATAAGTATGCATGGGACTTGGGTGTGCCCATTTATGTGTGGAAATGATGACGTGTATGATTTGGGACGAGTTTAAGTTAGGCATATATATATACCTTTGTGCTAGGTTATGTGCTATAGTTATTTCGGGGGTTAGCATGATGTTGTATGTGTGCAGTTGTATGTACATGTTCCTAGGTTCATGCATAATTTTATGTACTTTTGTTGAGTATGCATAGTTGTATATATTTGATAGGTAGGGCTATTTTTGGTGAATAGTGGATTAGACTCATCACCTCACAATTGTAGGTATAGAAGAACGATCAGTTCGTTGACTCACAAATCGAGGATACCTTTCCCTTGCTTGGGGCAAGGTAATTTTTATTTGTTTTTGAGTTAATCTTTCTAAGAAGCTTTATAATTAGGTAGGCCAACCAGGTTTTATTTATAAATAGTAAGGGTTAGCAAGAGCTAAAGTAGGCTTGTGGCGGTGTGAGTGTCACATCGTCCGCATCGATTACGGCCTGAATTTGGGTTGTGACATCAAGCATTCATGCTATGTAAGTAATGGAGATTTAAATGATAAACTAGCCTATGGTAGTAATGTTGTGATAGGTTGATTCTAAGTGAATTATTACCCTAAAACACTTGAGATAATAGAGAGCAAATACTTACCTTGTGAGGAGATTACTTACTTGAATCCATTCTTATCAAATGAAGTTGTCATGATGCTTGAGTTTTGGAAATTTAAGATTGATTTTTTCTAAGTGCTAAAATCTTTTCAAGTTTGAATTGTTCCATTCTTGTATGTTTCCACACACTTTTTCTTGTTGTGTCCTTTGGTTTTTTGATTAGATTTTGCCCAAGAGTGCAAAAGGCTAAGTATGGGGGCATTTGATACCACATTTTAATGTTAATTACATCCCTTAACTTAGTTCTATTGGAATTCAATCATTAATAACTTTATGATTTTATGTAAGTTTGGTAATTATTAGGTCCAAATTAATTATAGAGTTGATATGCATTAAATTTGTAGTTTGATGACCTTAAATGATTAGTGTCACGCCTTAAAATCCAAGCATGTGACCAGTGTAGACGGTGCCTAACCCACACCCCCACAAGCCTATCTTTATTCCAACCCATGTACACTCACTAACTCATTAAGTTTTTGTTTTAAACAAATTAAACCATTATACACTAATAATGAATTACACAAGGAGATTACCCTTTTTCTCATAAATGCACACATCCATTCAACATAGCAAAACCATGACCTACCTGATTATAGAGCTTTTCTATAACTCCTACTAAAAGAAACATATACTACACATTACCGTACCTCGGACGATAAGAGAGGTATCCACGACACATGCGTCCTCGAACGATGGGTGCCTCTTCACATGAAACTGTGATGGGGTGAGTTTGATCCACTTGACTCACAATAAATAGCCTAGCTTAACAAGAATATGTAGTGATGCATACCATAGAGTAAACATAAATGTATAAGTATGCATCTAAATTATGATCTTGAGTGAATGAACTTTCATCATATCAATATGACAAAGATAGTAAAATGTATCCAAATCTCCATATGAATAATGTTTGTATTATTCGTGACCTAAAAACCAACTCATGCTAAGATCATTTTTTCACTCCAATGATTATGAATATAGAATACCATACAAATATTCATCATATGGAAACACATACCTACCAATCATATCATCGATGCTAAAATCCACATCACAATGCATTTCAGGTTCTATAAAATTAAACCATCCATCTAGAAGAAGTGATCATAATATAAAGTCATATTATTTTATTAAGACATGCTTCATAAGCATGCACAACATTTCACCTTAATGAAGTATAAATAGGAGGGCGACACATGCTTCCTTTAATGATGCCATGAATTATAGCAGAGAGGGCCTCATAGGCTTTTTCCTATGTTCCCAATTTATATATATTTGAGAGGGCCACATAGGCTTCTCCCTAGGTTGTCAGTAAATACAAGATATGCAAAGGTTATGTTCTTAGAGGGCTACACAAGCTTCTCAGCTTTTCTCCCTTTGTCCACAGTGGAGAGGGCCATACAGACTCCTCACCATAAGTACTAGTCATAGTGTGATAGGGCTACTCAATCCTTTGTACTATCACTAGTATGTATCATCCCATCACGAGCCAAGTAGGCCTTTCACATAAGGAGATCAGTCATAGTGCAATAGAGTCATAAACTCTTCATAATACAACTACTAATCTAGTCATATCCATAGGCCATCTATGCTTTTATATCATTTGGTTAGCCATAGTACGATAGAGTTGTAAACTCTTCGAGCTATCACTAACTCATCCATTGCAATTGTGGTCATCCATGGTGTTACTAGGAAGGTCATATAATCCTTTTTCCCATTACTTCAAATGCACAAAAGTTTTGTTTAAATAAATGAAATACGTATGTACCTAGCACGCTTGTATACCTGATAACATGCATTTTTCCATTCATTTTAGTCCATATCTTAGTCCTTATAGCCTCTTTAATATTTCCAATTCTGTAATTTTATTATATTTGTGGATTTATTGGGTATAAAGTAATTACATAATTAATATGCTTCAATTTCATAATTTTATCCCAATTAATTCAATTGTGTATTTTTGTAAAAAATTAATTCGAGGATTTTTATGATGACGTGCATGGCAGTTATTATGCACTGACATAGTGCCACCTAGATGGTGACATGGCAAAATTGGTGATCGAGCATTAACCAGCTGATTGGACTTATGGGACCCATATTGAAAGTAATGATTGGAACCCAAGAGGGGGAGTGAATTGGGTTTTATAAATTTTTCACAAGAATTAATTGGAAGTTAAAATGATTTTCTGTAAAAGTACAATGCTTAGGATAATAAATACAATACAGAAAATCAATGTGTTGTTAAGATAAATAATTATAAAGATCAAGGAATTAAAGAATAGATATCAATATGCACAAATTAAAGAGTAAGGGATAGAGAAAGCAAACTCGGAGATTTATACTGGTTCGGCTAATCCAAGCCTACATCCAGTCCTCAAGAGACCACTTGAGTATTTCCACTATAATTGCAAGTTTAATCCGGGTACTTGCAAACCACTACAACCACGCAAATTCGATCCGGGTATTTGCGAAACCACAATGAAGAATTTATGATTCCGGGCTCCTCCTCAACCCAAAGCAAGTTCTTCCAACACCGGTACTTGCGAGCCTCAACTCAGAATAATATATGTGTTGATCAAAATCAACAATACAAAGAAACTCTCTCTAAAGAGTAGATGAAAACAAATGAAGCTCTAATAACTCTAATGATAGAGAATATGCAAGATTTGGCTCAAGAATGCTTTCCTTTCTCTCAAAGATGATAGAAGAAGTTAATATCACATTGTAGGACTTTGTTCTTGCTCAAAATCGTGTATCTAAGGTTATATATATAAGATTTTACAAAACTAGCCGTTATATAGCCGTTATATAGCCGTTATAGTGCAGTCCAGATTTTGAGCTTTCTTTAAAAATTCATAACTCCCTCATTTGAACTCCGTTTTAAACAAATAATATACCGTTGGAAAGCTCTTGGAGTCTAGTTTCCAATGAGCCAAGTTTTACTCAAAAATTATTTTTCTTTTAAAAGATAAAATCAAAATACTGACTATAGGTCAGAACAGAATAATTTTTTATTACAGTAAAATCAACTTTCAGTTTTTCAAACTATATTTTGAATAGTCATATATTTCTCATTTGGACTCCGTTTTCAATAAATAATATACCTTTGGAAACATCTTTGAGTCTACTATCAAATGAGATTAAGATACTTGAAAAAATGATTTTTCGTTTATGAGATATGATATAAAGAGTGACCAAAGGTCAAAAACTAACTTTTGTAAAATTTCATATCTCACTATCTTTTTGTTCAAAATAATTGAGCCAATGTATGCAAATCTAAATCATTGAGTTGCACAAGTATACTAGCCTATATAAAATATACCTAATGTAAACACATAGGCTATCTTGATGCATCCAAGCTTCCAAGACTTCAAATCTTCTAATTCTTCATTTCTTGGAGCTTCATCCTTGCATGTTGTTTTCCTTGAGTGAAGCATGATATTGCTTTTCCTTGTTCTTCAATACAATGCTCACTCTTCTTCTTTTGAACCAACCTATAAAATATATCTTACTTGCAAACCCAATGGTTAATTTAATAGCATGATTCAATATATGCAACATACATATTAAATAACATAATCATGCTTAAGTACTTGTAGCATATATATGATAATTAATCTTTATATATATTAATGCTACTATTCAAATACATTTGTCATCATCAAAACTTATGGCATATAGCCTTAGGGTCAACAATCTCCCCCTTTTTGATGATGACAAATCACCACAGAAAAATATGTATCACAAGATAATGAATGCAATGTTATAAGCACGTATACATATTTTTCTATTGTTTCTTCTCCCCCTATTTGACATCAACAAAAAGGTGTAAGGAACACAATATATAGAAGTTAAAGCACATACCTTCTTTAAGTCAGGATGTCAGAAGATGTCAATATAGTATGGGGTAAGGATACATCAAAACTTATCATTGATTTCATTGACATGTAAAAAGAAAATTTTAGAAAAATTTTTCTCATGTCAAATGAAATGAGCCAAAAGATAAAACTTGAAAGAGTTTTAGGCTCCCCCTTAAACCTTGCATAATTTGAAAAAGAATAATGAATAATGAATATCCAATTTTTCAAGATATATTCTTTTTCAAAAAAAAATACATTCAAGTGAGACAAAGCTCCCCCTGAATTTCATAACATTTTTCCTTTGAAAAAGATTGTCCAAATCATTAGAAAGGAAATTCAGTTTTTGATTGTAGAATTTTGAAGTAAGATTTTTGAAGAAATTTCTGCAATATTTTCATTGAAAATGATTTCTACTTGTTTATGAAGAGGCATTTTTAGTAAATAGCAGAAAAATTAAACTTTTTGAAATAAAAAAAAACATCATTTGCTGTCATATGATAGAAATATTTACAGTACACAGCAGAAGTATGATATATGGATTAGCAAAGCATGATATAAACAAGAATATTAATCATAATCCATAAATCGAATAATAATATTTTTCAAGATTTCTGAAAAACAATTTCTGCATATATGCATAAAATTATTTCAACATATAGCAAAAGTGATTTAAAATAAGGATACTCAAATCCTTTTCTTTTCAAAACAGATAATACTTTAATATGGCAAAGCAATTTCAGCATTGTGGAAGCAATTCAAGAGATTCACGATATTTTTCTAAAACATTTTGCTTCGAAGGAATTTAGAAACATTTCATCTAAGGAAGCAATATATATGGATTAGTGTAATAAGGTATATTCAAGCATATAGTTCATAATCCATATATGAAACATCAATATTTTTCATCCCTTTTGTTATCTACAACAAAAGAGATCTTTAAAATCTTTTCTTTTTCAAAAAGAATGTTGCTTCATATGATAAAACATATTAACATAACAAAAGCATTTTTAAAGTCCTTTTTCAAAACAAATTTGCTTCATAAAGGATAAGATAAATTTCAGCACAAAGGAAGCAATTTATATACCCATTCAAATGAATTTATATATGTATCTTGAGGATGAGTGCATGTAAAAATTTTGACAGCTCATTTTGTATGAGTGCATGTGGAATCATGAAATATTATTCTTAGCCATAGCCTTCGCTCATGATGCATGAATAGCATACACAACATATGTTCTTAGATACATATAATCACAGCATGATGTAATCATGTATGCTCTCAAGAACAACACAACAAAGCAGAGTGATACGGTTCTGAATATCACCATTTTATTAATCCTTAAATTTCTAATCAAAACAAATTAAATCAGCCGCAAATTCACCGAAAATTGACTTTCGTGGTTTTGCCATTAATGCGACGCGTTGTTGGTGTGCATGCGTACTCTAGACTTCTGGCTTCCAGTTTGCAAAATCCATAGGATGAGCGTGTAGGGGTGCGGCGAAGAGATATCTTCGTTGGCTCTAAGTCACAATTTTCTCTCTATAAAGACTGTCCCAGAGTTCTCAATTATCACACCACAAAGAGTATTCATCTCTGAGCCTACAACTTTCTGACATTCCTCTCTCTTCATACTCCAAAAAAAATTTCAAACCATGGCAGCAAGAAAGTTCATTGATCTCACAGTAGAGGCCAGGGAGGAAGAGCTCGACTTAAACTTGAGTCTAGGCAAGGACAAGGGCAAAAGACCTTTGGAGGAATCTCAAGAGAACCAAAAGAAGAAGATGAAGATCGAAGAAGCTGAGGAGATTAGTACAGGCCATACGTCAGAAGACAAAATTGCTTGTCTGGAGCAGGAGGTGAAGAAACTCAAGAAGATGATAGAGGACCAGGAGAAGTTAGCTAAACGCAACAATGCGGCACTGACTTCAAGAATAGATAGGTTCTTCTATTGGTCTACCCAATGCTTCTGCAATCAACAACAAAGAAGTGTTGATTGTATGAATGGGATTTACACTACCCTCCGTGACATTGCTCAGTCTCTTGCTCCAAGAAATGGCCGAGGGGTGATGATACAATACAACCCTCCTAATCCGAGACCACCTCGCCTGTAGATTGCTCATGCATGAGCAAACTTTCCCTTTTTTTTTTTAATTATGCAATGTAATCCTTCGGTTTTTTTTTAATGCAAGTGGTTTCTTTTATTTGACGGTACAAAAAAATAATAATAAAGAAAGATAAAATAAATCAGCTACACAAATTCAGCACAGTATTTATATATTGAAAAATATATATCCATTTTAAAGATGGAAAGAATTTTCTGACATGGACATATATATCATCATTTCAAAGCAAAAGCAAGTTACATACTTATCAAGATAAAACATATTATAACTTGAGTATGTAGTACAATAATTGAGGTAATATGGATTAATAAGATATAATCAGATATAAACTAAAATCCATAAACAATCGTTCATAAGCTATATCTTATACAAAGGATATGACATGTATAATGCTCAAACCATGATGAATGGTATAAAGACAATATCTTTATATACAATGATATGATCAAATATGTAAGATATTAGAGAACAATATATCATTGTAATGAAAGTATGTCAGTAAAAAAAATTGCCAACATAGCCAATTATGATCAGGGAGTATCACTCAATTAAATATTAAAGTGGTAAAGAATAGAGACACTCAGCAATTTTGGCAAACTCTTATTGCTTCTTGAAGTTCCTCCTCAAGATTTTGATATTCTTGTTTTGCTCATTGCTCTTCTTTTGATTCTATCTTCTTGCAATTTTAATGAACTTAATTGATTGATTATTTGCAAGATCCTCTTGAAAACAATCTCTCATAAGATCACTGTCAAGCATTGGTCGATCATTACGAATGAGCTTAGAGGATAGATTTGAGGACTAACTCCTGCAAAACACTTTTGGTGGAGCACTTTGATGTTCAAATCAGTAATGTTCAAATAAATCTCGAGTACTAGGAGCAACATTATGTTCAAGATATACCATATTAATAAAAGTGCTATGCTTTCATGAAATGTAATTTTACAAAATATTTGATTTCATTGAAAATATTTAAATAAGATTACAGCAAGGATAAATACTATAGGTAGGAGGAATCTTATTGTTGTGAAGACAAGAAAAATGTGCGTGTAATGGAATCAAGTTTTCATGATGCAGTAAAAAGGATAGTTTGAGCAAAATTTGGAAGAAAGATTTTAGATCAAAACAAAATTTGAATCTATAATCTGCACACCTAACAATTGTTTTCAGATATAGCATGCATGAATATCAAGGATAGATGTAAGGCATATTAGATAACAGACAAAAGCATTAGAGAGCAGTAAACATATCAGTTAAAATTCTTACAATGCATTCCAGCTTATATGTTTACTTATCCATTGCCTCCTTTTGATGTAAGAGAGTGGAGTTTGAATGATGTAGCCATTGAAAAGTCATTTCCGCTCCTTGCTTCGAGGCAAATCTACAAATTATTCATTTATCTTTAGTACCCAAATTTCTTTGGGTTTGCCTGGGTCATGAGTTCCTTTTTGAACCCATTTCATTTTTACTCCATGAACAAGATTTTTCTTATAAAAACAGGAGTAAGATTTGTGTCCTTTCAGTCCACAATAGAAACAAGTGCAAGTTGGACTATTGGACATCTTTGCAGAAACAAAGAAGTTTTTAAACTGCTTTTGGTTTGATTTCTTTTTAGAAACAATACCAACTTTGTTAATTCTTCTTTGTTTCAAAACTGAGGTATTTAAAATTTCTCTACCTTGAGAGAGTTTTGCAAGTGTGTTTTTAAGATTATCATTTTCTTTTTTCAAAAAATCACACTTGGTACAAAAGCAATTTTTGTTGGTAGAGATATTTGTTTTTAAAATCAAATTCTCTTCTTGCAAAGTTTTGTTTTGATTTTCAAAAACAAAATTCTCTTCCTTGGAAATAGAAAATTCATTTTTCAATATTTCCAACTCATTTTCAAGAGAAGAGTTTTTCTGTTTTGAAACATTTAGTTTCTTTGCAAGTATAAGAGATTCTTCATGTAAATCATCAAAGGCATCTTGTAATTTTTCAAAAGAGTAGTCAAATGAATTTACCTCATCTTTATCTCTGGCCATAAGACAAGTGTTGGGTTCTTCATTTGTGTTCTGCTTATCAGAATTACTATTTCTCCAATTGGAAGATAGGTAAGCTTTCTTTGATGATTCACCTTTTGGTTGTGGTTTCTCTTTTTTCTCCTTTTTCTTCTTCGTCTGCCACCTTGGTGATTTGAGATTTTCCTGTAAGTTCAACACCAAGAGCTTGCAATTGATTAAGCACAAGTTGTATCTCATTAATGGTTTTGCAATTGTTCATTTGAGCAATTTCAAGTTCATTAATGAAACTTCTATACCTTAATTCCTCAGCAATAAGATATTCCTCATGTGCAACTTCAAGAATTTCCCACATTTCTTTTGCAGTTGCACAGTTGGAGATTTTGAAAAATTCATCTTGACTCAATGCACAAGAAATAATCAATTTTACCTTAGCATTGAGTTGCATTAAACTTCTTTCAGTATCATTCCATTCACTCTTAAGTTTTGGAATGTATTTTCCTTGTTCTTCCTTGACAGGCATACAAGAACCATTTTCTATAACATCCCAGAGTTTATGGTCTACTGAAATTAAAAACATTTTCATTTCATACTTCCAATATTGAAAATGATTAGCATCAAAAATTGGAGGTTCTGTGAAAGAACAATTTTTAGAAATAAACCAATCACTATATCCAACCATGCTAACTCTTAGACGGTTAAGTCTTTAAACAAGAGCCCAAGCTCTGATACCAATTGAAAGTAATGGTTGGAACCCAAGAGGGGGGGTGAATTGGGTTTTATAAATTTTTCACAAGAATTAATTGGAAGTTAAAATGATTTTCTGTAAAAGTACAATGCTTAGGATAATAAATACAATACAGAAAATCAATGTGCTGTTAAGATAAATAATTATAAAGATCAAGGAATTAAAGAATAGATATCAATATGCACAAATTAAAGAGTAAGGGATAGAGAAAGCAAACTCGGAGATTTATACTGGTTCGGCTAATCCAAGCCTACATCCAGTCCTCAAGAGACCACTTGAGTATTTCCACTATAATTGCAAGTTTAATCCGGGTACTTGCAAACCACTACAACCACGCAAATTCGATCCGGGTATTTGCGAAACCACAATGAAGAATTTATGAATCCGGGCTCTTCCTCAACCCAAAGCAAGTTCTTTCAACACCGGTACTTGCGAACCTCAACTCAGAATAATATATGTGTTGATCAAAATCAACAATACAAAGAAACTCTCTCTAAAGAGTAGATGAAAACAAATGAAGCTCTAATAACTCTAATGATAGAGAATATGCAAGATTTGGCTCAAGAATGCTTTCCTTTCTCTCAAAGATGATAGAAGAAGTTAATGTCACATTGTAGGACTTTGTTCTTGCTCAAAATCGTGTATCTAAAGTCATATATATAAGATTTTACAAAACTAGCCGTTATATAGCCGTTATATAGCCGTTATAGTGCAGTCCAGATTTTGAGCTTTCTTTAAAAATTCATAACTCCCTCATTTGAACTCCGTTTTAAACAAATAATATACCGTTGGAAAGCTCTTGGAGTCTAGTTTCCAATGAGCCAAGTTTTACTCAAAAAGTATTTTTCTTTTAAAATATATAATCAAAATACTGACTATAGGTCAGAACAGAATAATTTTTTATTACAGTAAAATCAACTTTCAGTTTTTCAAACTATATTTTGAATAGTCATATATTTCTCATTTGGACTCCGTTTTCAATAAATAATATACCTTTGGAAAGATCTTTGAGTCTACTATCAAATGAGACTAAGATCCTTGAAAAAATAATTTTTCGTTTATGAGATATGATATAAAGAGTGACCAAAGGTCAAAAACTAACTTTTGTAAAATTTCATATCTCACTATCTTTTTGTTCAAAATAATTGAGCCAATGTATGCAAATCTAAATCATTGAGTTGCACAAGTATACTAGCCTATATAAAATATACCTAATGTAAACACATAGGCTATCTTGATGCATCCAAGCTTCCAAGACTTCAAATCTTCTAATTCTTCATTTCTTGGAGCTTCATCCTTGCATGTTGTTTTCCTTGAGTGAAGCATGATATTGCTTTTCCTTGTTCTTCAATACAATGCTCACTCTTCTTCTTTTGAACCAAACTATAAAATATATCTTACTTGCAAACTCAATGGTTAGTTTAATAGCATGATTCAATATATGCAACATACATATTAAATAACATAATCATGCTTAAGTACTTGTAGCATATATATGATAATTAATCTTTATATATATTAATGCTACTATTCAAATACATTTGTCATCATCAAAACTTATGGCATATAGCCTTAGGGTCAACACATATATCTATATTGTTGAGCCAATTCGCATGAAGTTGCAATCTGATCTCTTCTCTCCCATGTGTAGAAAATGCAAGGTCAGGAATTGCAGCATTCACAAGTTAGAAAATTGGCAAGTTGAAGTTGGACTCCTTGCATATGAATGAAGAAGCCATCAACCAGTAGAAGAAAGAAACAAAAGCAAAATTTCACTAACCAAATATGCTGATGAAGAATGAAAGCAAGTAGCAGAAAATATAAGTTAAAGTCTGAAATTTTTGCATGTGCTGAGGCTAGAAGTCATAAAATACATTGGCAAGTGAAAGATTAATTTATTCACATGTGAAGTACCAAAAGAAAAGACAATTGCCACCAACCAACATATGAAAATAGCCAAATTGGAAGTCAAAAGTAGCAGGCAATCAAATATTAGAAAATCAGTAAAAGGACAACACACTAAATTGACTAGACTTACGATTTCATCCTTCTTTCTTGGCTGAGCTTAAAAGGGCACTTCAGGTCCAGCTGAAGTGTTAGATTTCATCACCTTCTTCCACCAATTTTGTAGCTTAGTTTTTCATATATTTGTCCTGTCCTTTATTTTCACTTTAGTCCTTATGAATGGCTAAAACTCTTATGTAATTGGTCAGACATGAACTAGAGAGTGTATCTTGAATCTTTGGATCAATACAAATAAGTTTCTAGTTTCCAATCCTATTTCATTTTTGTTCTATAATTGCTCTTATTCTTGTGTTTATTCTTGCTCTGATATGACTTGTTTAAACATGAGTTATGTTATGTAATTTTTGTTTGAGAATTTAGCTTGCTGTATGGACATGTATGCAATTGTTGTGTATGTGTAGTGAGTTAGGATAGAAATGACATGTCAGTATGAGATTGCGGAGGCATATTTCAGTTAAGGCTTAAACGAATTATATTATATTGTGATTAGTAGAGATTTCCCTGATTATGATTCTGGTATAGTTCAGTCTTGGAAGATCTTCTGGGAATTCTAATTGAAAACTGAATGGTATGATTAAATCAGAACAAACCAAGAATTAGATAATGATAGATGCAAACTCTAGGGATTGAATGACTAATTACATGTTTGTGTTATTGTGTTCCGTTCTGTGTTGTTATTCTGTATTTATTAGTTTTCATGTTTTAATTTTGCATTTAATCCTGTCAACAAAACCCCTCTGTGTAATTAGTAGGTAATTAGTGTAATTACAGTTTAAACAAATAATTATACAATTAGAAGCAAGGCTCCATGGGTGAATACGACCTAGGAAAACTA
Organism: Biancaea sappan; assembly: GCA_037074585.1. Lineage (NCBI taxonomy): Eukaryota > Viridiplantae > Streptophyta > Magnoliopsida > Fabales > Fabaceae > Biancaea > Biancaea sappan. The sequence goes on along the minus strand of CM073492.1, from coordinate 79,498,817 downwards.
TTATATTGCAAATTATCACATAATCTAATTCTGGGTTGTTCGACAACCATAATGGTATGAACCAGAATTTTGGCGCCATGAACATACATCATATGCTGATAATCTCATTGGGCCAAGCCATTATTGAAGTGTGGAATTTGTATTTGCTTTGATTTCTTTCTTGATAGGATTGGCTGCCTCAAATTCTTTTTTCTCAAGTTCGATAATAGTTTTTATTTGTTACCAGGAGTTAGTGGGAGACACGAAAGATAAAGGAAAGGCATGGATCATGTGAAGCAATAGTAATTCGTTTTATATGTAGACTACGCGGAAAGAGGAAGGGGAAAAGCTAGAATAAAGAGGTAGTGGAATACATGTCATCTTGATTTGGTTGAAATTGTGGACAACACCTTCAAAGTTATTTACTTTTCATTTAGGTCCATAAAAATTTCAAAAATTTTTTTATCCCAATAATAATTTTCAATTTTTCCTTTTCATTAATTTTTTTTTATTTGGCTCAAAAAATTTTCTTTTCTATTTTTTAATGTTTTTCTTTATTTTTTTATTTCTTGTGATTTTTGGTTTGATTTTTGTATACATTATATTTGAGTTCTGTTTCTTGTTTTTCTGTCGCCAACTTGTGAATGATTTTTCCAAAATAAAATTAGAATTTTTTGAGATAATTGATTTTTGGGAGTTTTTTCATAAGTTGGGCATAGAAACAATAGTAGAAGTGTCATTTTGTGTTTTCTTTCTAGATTTTATCTTTTCTAGTCTAGAATCAAAGTTTCATTCTTGTTTTGGGGTTAATTTTAGTGAGTTAGATTAGGACCTTATCCATGGATCTGTATAGCTTTGAAAATATATTAGAAGACATAGCATACATGTTAAAGTACTTATCGTTTGGTCAAGTGCAGGAGCTACCTTTCCCTACTTCATTTGTAAGTGGCTTAGATTCCTTAACCACATATAGGACAGACTAATATCCACAATTCCAAGAACGTACCGAGTCCTATGTAGGAATCTTTCTTGGCCAAATGCAATTTCAACAAGATCCCCAATAGTCCATGTTTGACACATACCCCACAACATACCATCCTAAATATGATCCAGGTATGAGAGCTCATTTCATTCACCATGATTGAGGACTTCATGCCCCATATCTCAGTCATGAACCCCCTCCAGCCACCTTTTTACTGAATCTGAGCAAAATTTAGAAGACTTGGCCACATATATCCTGCAGTTCCAACAGCAGACTAAGGTGAGCCTTCAAAGTTTGGAAACTCAAATGGGCCAACTAGCTAGCAACATTGATGAGTTGATCAATTAGAGGTCTAATAGTAGTTTTCCTTCTCCAACTATGGCCAATCTAAGAGATGTTGATAGTGTCATTTTTCTGAAGAATGACACACAGATAGATGGTCTAGCCATCCAACCTAAGGTCATTGAACTTGAGCTAGAAAACGAGATTAGGAGAGGTTGAGATAGAGGTAGACACACAAATGTTGGAGAATGAGTCTATGAAAGATTTCAATTGTGACTATCATACTTGCCAATCATGTATAGAAATAGAAAGAAGCTTTGAATTTTGGCAATTATGATTTTGTTGAACATGAGCATTATGCATTTGGACCTGAATTTGTACACGAAACTGAATCTACATCTGCATCATACCTACCTTCACATCAGATTCTGCACCTGAATTTAATGCAGTTGAATTTGAATGTGCATATGAATCTAAATTTGATTTTAATTCTCCCTTTATTTCTGTTGTAAATTCTGATTCTAGTTCTGTTGTTTTTAATTTTGTTGTAGATGGTAGTGTTAAATTAAATTTTGTTTTACATAGTAATTTAGTTTTAAATAATTTTAGTGTAGGTAGTAATTTTAATTCTGAATTAATTTTTAGAAAGAGTTTCAATTTTAATTCTATTTTAGATAATAGTTCTCTTTTTGTTTTAAATTGTAATTTAGTTAGTCGTTTTTCTTTCATTTCTTTTAGTTTTCATTTTTGTTCTTACCCCTCTGTGGCAAGCAGAGCTTCTTTTGTTTTTCTTTAGGTTGGTGATGACAAATTAATCTTTCCATCATACAATCTTCTGTTGAGAAAAACTTTTGGAAGATGCCAGTGCCACACAATTGGAAAAAGCGGAAAAAGTGCACCGCTTCTCATAAGATTGTTTCTTTTCCCTTTTATCTCTTTTATTTTCATGTCCTCTGTATATTAGATAATATGTGCTAATAATTGTTTGCATTGAAGACAATGCAAAATTTAAGTGTGTTTTGGGGGGGGGGGGAGAATGAGATAGTCTTGATTTTTAAATTTCATGCAATTTTAAAAATTTTTCTGTTATGTTTTTATGCTTTCAATAAAGTTTTCATGTAAATTTTGCTTGATGAAAAGTTTGAAAAATTTAGTAAAATGAGAATTTAACCTTGTTTTTCTAGCATTTAAGTTAAAAGGCAATAAATTTTATTTTAATGAGTTTTAGTAATAATCTTTTTAACCGTGAGGAAATTTGAGCCTAATTGCAAAGTGTTGTTCTTTCTTGTTGAGTGCATTCCCCATCATAAATTTTCATTCTAGAACTTGTCTTGAATATTTATTGAGACTATATTACATGTCCATGCTTGGCAATGATTTAGGCATTCCTTTGTTTACCTTGTAGCCAAATGACCATCCCATTTTATTATGTCCATTGTATACCACTTTATGCCTTATCCATATCCTTTCTTGTATTTTTCCCACCATCTTTTCTTTCTTAAAACAAAATTTTTCTTGCAATTTATGAAATAAAGAGCATTATAAATTCTTTGAAGAGATTTATATGCTGAATTTTTTATGAATTTTGGGGTGTTTTGAATTATATTTCTTCTACTTCTTCTCAAACAAAAAGAAAAGAAAAAGAATGGCCAAACAAAAAGAAAAAGAAAAAAAAATCTTGAATGATGTCGTCAAAAGAAATGAAAAGAAAAACAATAAATAGATTAAAAAAATGAAATGATGAAAAGGAGGAGTAGATAGAACTTTAAAATCCAAAATTAGTTTATATTCAATCTCTTATATATTTACCTATAAATGCTCTTCAGTTTCTCAAGTTGTAGCAATATTTTTGTCTCTTTTTTCCTTTGTTTCCATTTTGCCTTTTGTTCCCATTGTTTTCCATACTTACATTACAACCCTTGTAAAGTCCTTTTGATTCAAGCATGCATGTGGATTTAAGTAGTGGAGATTTAGATATTTGACAAGCTTATGGTAGTAAATTTTTATGATAGGTTGAGTATTGAGTGAATTACCCTAAACATTTTGAGAGAATATAGAGTATACACATCCCTTGTGAGTAGATTGTTACTTGGATTAATTCTTGTCAAATTAAATTGCCATGATACTTGAATTCTAGAAATTTAAGATTAAATTTCTCAATACCACCATGCAATAAGCCAACATAATGTCTACCATCCAATAATATGGACTCATACACATAGTTTGCTATCATAAGTTAATCACTCATACAAAGAAGAATATAATTTTTATCAATCTCAGGCACGCTACTTACAAGCCACTCTACAAGCTCTAACATACACTTATGCTCCATGACAAACAATATAGTTCATATACAATAGTCAAATGCAAACATTTTTAGTCCATCTCTAGCCATATAGAGATTCATGTGTATGTATGCCAATCATCCTATTGAATAGCAACATGTATCATGATGTAAGCATGCTAAGAAAGTAGCTTCTTTAAAAAGAAAACCATTTTGGCAAGGCTAAATCCCTCACCTTAACTCCAAGCTAGCTAATCCTCCTCAAGATTAATATTTGTAAGCCCTAATTCTTGTTCAGATCCTTCCAAGAGGTATCCTAAACATTAGGAATAACAAACATAAGAGAAAGGATATGAAAAACCAAGTTTTAGAAGTTACTTTGCCGCTATAAGGCTCAGTACGTTGCTATAGTTTTGAAAATGCTCCAAAGGCAACATAGCCTTTGTTGTTGCAATGGTAGCCACTGCAGTCAAAACTTTTATTTTTGTCTTTTATTGTTGCAGCAACAAACTAGAACACCCCCCCAACACTGCAATGGTGGACATAAGAACCTATTACTCTGTTTTCGTAAAAATTGTTCCTCTTTCGATTTTCTTCCATTCTAGCCCGATTAGGAAGCACATGCATACCCAAATCCTAGATTATATTCAAGAATCAAACCCAAATTCATGAAAATCCCCTCTAAAAGCCCTAACTTTCCATATTTTGTCATATGCTTCCTACCCACCTTTTTTTTTAATTCATAGTTTCTACAAATTTCTTATTCTAATTTGTTCAACAAACATCCAAGAATATTTTTTGATGATCAAACTACTTAAAGATTCTCAAAAACACTTAATATCACCCTCAAAACCCTTATTTCTAAAAATTGGGTAGAAGATGAATAAGTGGAAAGTTTACCTTGTTTTCTCCTTCTTCTGGTGATGGTTGGTCGCCATAGACTCAAACTTTCACTAGAGATAGATGGCAGGAGGATTCGGTGAGCTTTTGGGTGAAGGAGACCTATTAATCCCATTCCTAACCTTGTAGATTTAATTAATTAGAGGGTTAATGTAATGACATGGATGTTGACATTGTAAGTTTTGCTGACTAGGCTTGACGTTTGTGGTGATGTGGACGAAGTTGCTAACTTGGACACTGGCTGTTATGGACCCCACCTTTATGCATACTATTTTGACTTTTTGGCATGCATTCAGTTCAGTTTTCCAGCCAGAATCTTTCCCTAATTAAGTGGAAAATTTGCAGATCAAAGTTTATAGGCAGAAAAGTTAGTATTTCATCCTCCCATTCCATGCAAAACTTCTCTGGTTTGCCACTACACTTACTTCCAAATCAAAATGGATAAAGGGACTTGTGCCGAATCAAATTTCTCCCTTGGGGCAAAAACAAAAACACCATCAGACTCCATTTGGTTCTGTTGAAGACCCCCTTCTTCTTCCATTATTCTCTGTATTTCATAGCCTAGGTTTTGCCTTATGTTTGCTTTTATATTTTCACGTTTTGGCCTCCATGGAAGGCTAGAACACTTTTGGATATTGTAGCTTGATTCATTTGTTTAGATAAGTCTTAATCATTGTTGATATAGTGATGGTTAAGTCAATTGTCGTTACTTACCTGTAATGTAGCGGCAATTAAGACTTAATCGCAATTAGCCCTTTATTTAGTGGAGGTTTAAGAACTAACAGCCACTTGATTGAGTTTTAGAAGCAGTTAAAGGTAACCATCACTAAAAAACGCCAGAGTCTGGCCCTTTTTTTTGTGGTTTATAGGCATCGTTTCTAGGGTAATTGACTACCTCAATTCTGGTGCAATGACTTTTTCTCTCTACTTTATTACTTGCAGAACTCAGTGCACTTGCCGAGAAATCAACAAGGACAAAAGAATGAATTAACTAAGTTTGTCTAAGCTTGATCTTATTTGTTTCTGTGTCATTTCACAAGAGATACTTTGGATCTAACAACTATATAATTAAGAGATACACATTAATTGATCTTCTTCAGTATTAGTGTTTGTGACAGTCACTGATTTTTTTTCTTTTTTTTTTTTTTGGTTATATACAATGGCCATGTTGTCAGTGTTCCAACCACTAAATTAATGAATTTTAAAATAGATTTATTTAATTTCTGGGACAGAAAAATTAATTTATTAAGTCTGTCTAAGCTTGATATTGTGTGTTTCTTTGTCATTTTAGAAGAGAGTTACTTTTGATGTACTAGCTATATAATTAAGAGATACTCACTAATTGATCATATTCAGTAGTAATGTTTGTTATGGTCACCAATTTTTTTTTCTTGTTTTGTTGAATATAATGGCCATGATGTCAGTGCTCCAACCTTCATATTAATGAATTTTGAAATAGATGTGTTTTTATTTATGGGATATAAGAATGAATTCATTAACCTTGGTCTTATGTGTTTCTATGTCATTTCACGAGAGATACTTAGGATCTACCAGCTATACAATTAAGAGATACATATTAATTGATCATTTTCAGTATTATAATATCTGAGACAGTTATCGATTTTTATTTTTACTTTTATCTTTTGTTGAATCTAATGTCCATGATGTCAGTGTTACAACCTCCAAATTAATTAACGAATTTCAAAATAGATGTGTTTTTAATTTCTGGGACATAAGAATGAATTAATTTTGTCTAATCTTATCTTATGTGTTTCTGTGTCATTTCACAATAGATACTTTGGATCTACCAGCTATAAAATTAAGAGATACACATTAATTGATCATTTTCAGTATTAATGTCTATGAAAGTCACCAATTTTAAAAAAGCTAGTTTTCTCTGTCTGTGTCTGCCCTTTTGTATGCCTTTTAACTTAACGTCATGTACCCTCAAGCTCTCTGTTCTGTTTCTCTCTGTGCTACTCTGTATCTTGCGTTTAAGTTTTCATCAATATAATTTCCTCTATTACCAAAAAAGTCACTAATTCTTTTTTTTTTTTTGTTCCAGTATAATGGCCATGATGTCAGTGTTCCAACTTTCAAATTAATGAATTTCAAAATAGAAGTGTTTTTAAATTTTGGAACACAGAATGAATTTATTAAATTTGTCTAAGCTTAATATTATGTGTTTCTGTGTCATTTTGCTAGAGCTAATAAAGAGATACACATTAACTGATCATCTTCAGTATCAATGTACATGACAGTCGGCACTTTCTTTTCGTTGAATCTAATGGCTATGATGTCACCGTCCAACCACTATATTAGTTCAAAGTTCATTGGTGCAATTGTGATTGAATAAATTATAACTATATATATATATATATATCTAAATGATTTTATACATTAACAATTTAATATAATTAATTAATACGTATTTGCATGTTTATGTTTGACAAATTTAAAAAGGGTCTAGACAAGCTATTAATCATTTTTTTTCACATTTCACAATAATACTTAACTTGAATAATATATCAATGTGGAACAAAATTTAAAATTAGTAACAAAATATTATATCAATAGTATTTATATGTTGAGTGATACATTAATACTCGTAAAATGCATGAAAAAATAAAAAATGTGAAAAAAAATAAAAAAACAAAATTAAAATCAGTTCAATAATTAAACAACCTGATTTTACTGGTTTTTTAGATTTTTGATGTGTTCTTAATGGCTAGTTAACTGACTTAAATCAAACTGTTTGTACGATCAATTCATTAGTATTTTAGTTTGACCGATTATTTCAGTCTGAACAATTAAAAGAAAAAACATAACATTAGATAACCTTGCGTTGAAAAATTAAACACATTGTAATGAATCTCTTTCTTTCCACAGTAAGATATAAACAACTTCTTCCATAAATATGGACTACAGATTTTGAGCACAACTTCTAAACAAGTATATATTCTTTAGTAGGAAAAAAAATAAATTTGAGAAAATTAATCATTTAATTTATGCAATATTATTTTTGCAATTAAATTTTTTGAATCTTGATCCTTCAACAGTCTTTAAAAGGTATTCTTCTCTCAACTTAGATTCTTCAGATTAAAAGTATCTCAATTTAGTCTTTAAACACTGTGCTTAATAAAATAGCTCTTTCTTAAAAAATATCTTTAAGCTCTCTCAGACAAAATAGCATCAATCAAGGGTTGATGTTCCGACGCTGTTGAAAATAAAAAAAAAAAAAAAATTATTTGTACACTCATGGTGCCGTGCAAGAACGATATATGACCGAAGAGAGCTTTTGAATCAATTTTATGTTATTTTTTTAATGATTTTTTTGGTACTTATTTCGCATCAATTGCTTTCAAAAATTTTATCCAGTTATTTTAAAGGTTTAATAATAATAATAATAATAATAATAATAATAATAATATTATTATTATTATTATTATAATATTCGAGTAAATTAGTAACTAGAGCTCCAAAAAATTATAGTTGTCATAATTTAATCATTAAAAGATTTTATTTATTTCAATATGGTCTCTCTTTTTGTCAAAATAATTTTTAATAACGGAAGTTTTGATATTTAGCAATGGTAAATTATTTGATTCAGCAACGATAAAGACTAAATTGAGATCAATCTAATCTTTTAAGAATTCAACTGAAAGACTTTATCTTTCAATAATTAAATTAAGAAAGTTGTAATCTTTCAAAAACTATAACAATAATTTATTCAAAATATATTTATAATGAGATAATTACTAAATCGTTTAATTTTTTTAATTTCAATTTAGTCGCTTGACTTTTAAAACAAACTTAAGCATTTTCTTCTTTTTAACACGGTAAAAATACTTAATATATTTTATTAGAGGGAAAAATATTTGAATTTATTTTATAAGATTAAAAACATAGAATCAAATCAAAATAAGGGTCTGAATTGAAAGTCCATCAATTTTGCCTAATTAATAATATATAATGTTTAAATTTCTAATTTTACTAGTTGGAGACCATTCAGAAGACTTTTAATTTCAGGATTGACAACTAGCTCTCGACCCTTGAACTAGCATTACAAACCCATTTAAAAAACTTGCTTGAACATAAAGAAAATTTATGGATGATGAAATCTCGCATCAACTGGTTAACCTTTGGAGATAGAAACACTAGTTTCTTTCATTCTTCGGCAATCAATAGAAGAAGAAAGAACAAAATTTTTCAACTGCAAAAGGATGACAACTCTTGGACAAATGATCTTGATGAAACTGAACATGAGCTAAACTGAACATGATCATTCTCCTCTCCAAGACTTCAACTTCCCAAAATTCAACTCTAATAGCTCTCATTCTGTTCAAGCTCTTCCGGATGAACATAAAATTAAACAAGCTCTTGATGGTCTTCACCCTCTTAAATCTCCCGGAGAGGATGGCCTCTATGCTATCATCTATCAAAACAATTGGGACATTATTAAACAAAAACTAGTTCAAGAGATCATTTCTTTTTCTTTTTTTTTTTTTTTGAAAAATCCATAATAGAAGCTTAGGGCACAACTCTTATTTGTATTATTCTGAAATTAGACAATGCACATACAGTAAAATCCTTACAAAGCTCTTGGTTAGTAGATTAAAACCTCACTATAGTCCCAAATCTCCACCTTCCAAGGGGTCTTCACTCCTAGTAGACATACTTTGACCTCTTACTCATTGCTCAAGAAACGCTTCACTTTATGAATCTCTCAAAATAAAAAAGATGGATGGCTTATTTTCAAAATAGATATTGCTACGACATTTGATACAATTTCATGGAACTTCATTGAAAAAATTCTTAATCTTTTATAATTTTCTGAAACCTTCACAACTATTGTTCTCTCTTGCTTGAAAAAGGCCACCTACATTCCAATTATTAACAGAAAAAAATCCACCAGGTTCCACCCTTCCAGACGAATTAGACAAGGTAAACTTCTTTGCCCTCACCTTTTCATCCTTGCCATGGAATATCTTTTAATGCTTATTTTTCAAAGAAACCTCACAGAAAATGTGGAACCCTTTTAAAAATTCTAGCCCTACTATTTCTCACCTTTTATTTGCATATGACATACTCCTTTTTAGCAAGGTCAATCATAAAAACATCATAGCCATACATGAGGTCTTAACCTCTTTCTTTGATCTGAGTGGCCTACAAATAAACCCTACAAAGTCCAAAGTTTGGTTTTCCAAAAATGTTAGTCAAAATACCATCCAAACTTTCTCTAACACCTTCAACGTTAGACACTCAAATGATTTGGATAAATACTTAGGCTTTCCTCTTAAGCACAACTACAACAAAATGGACTTCAACTATGTTCTGGACAAATTTACAAAAAAAAAATCAAGGTAGGAAATCTTCTCTCCTCTAAAAAATAGGAAGAACTCAATTGATTAACGCTACCCTCTCTGGCTAACTTCTCAACACATCACATGAGCTACTTCCTTCTCCCAAATTCTTCTCTCTCTAAACTTAACATAATAGTTAGGAACTTCTTTTAGGGCCATGACTCAAACCAAAAAAAAGAAAATACACACTATTACTTGGAGTAAAATTTGTTAACTGAAACAAAATGGAGATCTTGGTATAAGAGCTTCCAATCATCAAAATATGTCCTCCATTCTTAAGTTAATTTGGAATATTAAAACCAAACCCCAGTGGCTTCATTCAAAAATTTGTCTCTAAATATGGAAGTGACATTGAAAAATGGAAAACAAATAAATCTTACATCTTTAGAGGTATTCAAAATTACTATCCTACCTTCCTTTCCTATACTAAAACAATTATAGGCAATGGGGAAACCTACAAATTATGGACTGACACCTGGCATCAAAAACCTCTCAAAGCTAGTCTCAGGCTCTCTACAAAAAGGGGAGGGTGAAAAATATGTAAGCACCATTACAACAAAAATTAATAACTACAATTTTCACTGGAACACTAATAGTTTCTCCTTCCATCTTCCTCCCTAAACTTGTCTTGAGCTAAACTCCATTCCCCTGGCACAACATGTTCCTTAGCCAACTGACCAGCTTTCTTGGAAACTCACTAAAAATGGTCTCTTTTCTTCAAAGTCAGCTTACCTTTTCATTTCTAAAGCAACCATTAATATCACCACTGCCCACCCTCATGATCAATTTTTCATATGGCAAGTCATTTTTAAATGCCTCCCTGCTAATACTTATCTTCATAATACCAACTGTATCCATTCAGACCTCTACCCTTTACTCTCTTTTTCCTGAGACCATTCAGCCTACTCTCAGGGATTGCACTTAGGTAAAGAACATTTGGGACTCTTTTCACCCTCTACAAGATTTCGTTGATCAATCTTATGATATTTAAATTAAATCAAATTCCAAAAACACCACCTACTTTATTTTGGACATCCCTTGGCATTTGATTTTCATGGTTGCTTTAAGAGAAATTTGGCTTTCTAGAAACATAAAGGTTTTAAAAGCTACTATTCAATCTTCCTTTGCTTAAAAACCATAATCTTTCTAGAGCAGTTGAATTTTGGTATAATTCTGATTTGCCTCAAAATACCCCTTATTTCTTCTGTTTCTCGAATCAATTCCCTGGTTTGCACCAAATCTCAAGAAGGCTAGCTCAAACTCAATGTTGATGGTTCTGTTAAGGAGAATCTTATTACTATGGGTGGATTTTTAAGATCTGATTTGGGAGAATGGTACTTTGGCTTCTCAAAGTTCTTAGGCAAGGGTACTCCTAAAGAATAAAGAAGATCTTAATAGAAAGTGGTGTAGGATTTAATATTTGTACATTGAGTATAGCCAGGCAGTTGAATTTGGACCCTTCCTGCTTTGCTCGTCACTACAGATGTTTGTGCATATAATGGAACCACTAGAACTGCACAAGATATAGTTCGACTTAATTAAACATTGAGACCCCTTGTTTGGTCAACTCAGTAGTGGATATACTATAAACATATAAAATGTTGCTAGCAAGTTCAGTTCCTTCTTCTCGATACTGTATTAATCTATGACCATCCTCATTCGCTCATGAGTTTATAGATCCAGCAGGCAACCTGGCATAACAATCAAATGCAATCTTGCGGAAAGTGCTTATGAAAAGTCATATCATTAAAGCGTCATTTCTGGCAATGCCCTAGTTAATACCTTAAAATGAAAAATATGCTGCTTAGGGGACGCTCTGTTGTTAAAAGACTACAGGTTGGGTTGTTTGAACTTGGGAGGAAAGGCCACTATCTCCATATAAAGGGGTATGGCACGACAATCCCTTTTTGCTACATTTTACTTTCTTCATTTAACTGAGAAAGAGTCTGTTGAAGATCCCTCTACCCTATTAATTAATAAAGCTACTTGATCATCTTTAGATTGGTGTATCTTCTCATGTCGCGAGGACTACCTCTCAGTCATGTTCTTCTAGTGGTTACTCATTTTGCCAATTTTATCTGACCTTGGGGGCCTTTTTTTTTTAGCAAATAAAAGCTCGCATAGCTTCTATAATCCCCAATCATCAACTATAGTCTTTCTTCAGTATTTTTGTTGAGTTTGGCTATGGCTTCTTTAGGGGATAATTTGTCTTCATTGGTTTCAAAGATGTGTTCTGTTCTTGACACTTATGATGAGACAGTACATGCCAAATCTTCGGAATCATCAAAAGACGAGTCATCACTGAGTTCTGTTTGACCTTCAGGATTGTCATATATGACAATTGATGTTGCTCGTGACACTTAAAATCCTTGGCTTTGTTTTTCCAACCTTGCCCTTGCTCACGTTCATCGAGATTAAATTTCAATTACTTAAGCAAGAGGGTTGTCAGAATCTATTTAGGGACCGTTTTGCTTGCCCTTCTTTTCCCACCTTACCCACATGTTAATTGTTACAACAGATTCTTCATGCCTTTTTGGAATCAGGTTATTTTGGGCAGTTTTGGTGTTTGGGCAAGCCTTCTTTTTATTACCTGTTGATGGGCCCCTCATGCTGCTTTTTTTGTTGAGGTTTCTTTTTGCCATTTGTGGCCAACAACTGTTAGACGATTTGACAAGTACACCAGTCGCACAATTAATAAAATGTGAGTAAGATATCGATCCCACGAGGACTAAGGGGCTAACTACCCAAGAAATTTGACTAAATTAGTTAGACAAAGTGGTTTGGATTGAAGATAGCTCTAAATAGAACTAACAAATAAAAAGCATATGACAGTAAATTTTTCTGAGTTTTCTTAAATGATAGAAAACAACACAAAAGATGATGAAATTAATCTATTTAAAAGAACCTAGAGTTACTAATCCTTCTTCTTCGTCCTAGAAATTGTAAAACCCCTCTCATGCATTCGTAAATTAATCAACCATTTAAGTTCATCCTAGGTAATTCTAATAACTTAAAAGAATTCTCCCGAATCTCAGTTAAGATTCTTAATGCCTACTCAATTCCTTAAGTGGGTTAAATCTATACTAACCAACTTAGCTTTAATTAAACAAGATTCACTACAAAAAAAAAGACTTTTGGTGGCGACTAAAGTCGCCACCAAAAGTCTAAAAGTCGCCACTAAAAGTCCTTGGTGGCGACTTTTAGTGGCGACTAAAGTTGTTGGCGTAAGTCCGTGGCTGATTCTTTTGGTGGCGACTTTCAAAGTCGCCACCAAAAGTCATTTTTATTGCAAAAAAAAAAAAGAAAATTGGTGAAAAAAATGATTTTTGGTGTCAGTAAAAACTACCTTTGGTGGCTACTTTAGTCGCCACCAAAAGTCACTCATCATCTTTTTAGATCCGAATTGGCCCGGAAGGTCGACCCGAGATCCATTCGACTCGTGCGGATCTTGGCCGATCCAATAACTCGCTATCCCGAGCTGATTCGATTTTTTTGTGTGCAATATTCAAGTTTATTTGAAATTAAACCAAACATGTGCATACCTAAGATTCGAACCTGGGTCCCTTGCTTGCAGCCATGTGTGTCTTGCCATTCTGCCACTGCTTCATTTGTGTTATGTAAGTGCAAAATATTATATATATATATATATATATATAATCTGTTAAAAATATTTTAGGTCAAAAATATTATAAAACAAAAATAAAATAATATTAAAATTAACAAAAAGCAAATATATTATTACTATTGGAGTCACCACAAAAGTCCAACTTCAACTAATTTCATAAAAAAACGATTTCACTTAAAAAAATAGACTTCAGTCGTCACTGATAATCTAATTTTTTTAAAAAATTAAAAAATTAAAAAAATTAAATAATTAAATTTCTTTTAAATAAAATTAAGAAAAATAAAAAAAATTGAATTTTTTAAGTAAAAAAATGACTTTTTTAATTTTTTTTTTAAAAATTAGACTTATAGTCGCCACCAAAAGTCTAATTTTTTATTTTATTTTAAAAAATCTGACTTTTTTTAAATTTTATTTTAAAAATACTTTTGGTGGCGACTATAGTCGCCACCAAAAGTCTAATTTTTTATTTTATTTTAAAAAATCTGACTTTTTTTTTTAAAAAGACTATAGTCGCCACCAAAAGTCTAATTTTTTATTTTATTTTAAAAAATTTGACTTTTTTTTATTTTTTTAAAATATAGTCGCCACCAAAAGTCTAATTTTTTATTTTATTTTAAAAAATCTGACTTTTTTTTATTTTTTTTAAAAAAGACTTTTGGTGGCGACTATAGTCGCCACCAAAAGTCTAATTTTTTATTTTATTTTAAAAAATCTGAGTTTTTTTATTTTTTTTTTAAAAAAAACTTTTGGTGGCGACTGTAGTCGACTTTTAGTGGCGACTATAAGAGTCGCCACCAAAACTCAACTTTTAGTGGCGACTTATTTAGTCGCCACCAAAAAGTCGCCACTGAAAGTCAATTTTCTTGTAGTGATTAACTACTATCCTTATTAGCTAACAAGTGAAAACACTTAGTAAAGCTCACACACTCGTCCTCCCTAATCAGTGTTCTACTATCACCTCCCTCTCCCGAGTTAGAAGACAGCAAAAAGCATAAATATAGGTTGATCAAGTCTATATAATGTAGCAGTAAAATGAATAAAAACTTATATTGATTGAAATAAGGTTACAAATACATGAGAGAATGAAAAATCTATTTAGGAGTCGAGTTCATAGCAACCCTGGATGAAAAATCTAGCTACTCTTGGAATTTAAATGACAGAAAGCAAAAAAAAAAAAGGATAAAGATGGCCATAAATCTGATGTTGGATGATAGATTAAGCCCAAAAAGCCTTAAAAATCAGGTTTCCCTTGCTCTCCTTAGCCAAAATGGCACTTTCCCCTTTGCTCCAAATCATAATTACCCTAAAAAATAACTTATAAAGCCATTTAAAATGTTCCTCATGTGGCTCTTGTTAAGTGTTAGATTTAGTACCATTTTGGTGCTAAATCTTTGATATTAATAATCATACAAACCTAGGAATACCTCAGTGGTAGCCCATAATTTACAATTAAATAAATAAAATCCCTAAAATATCATAGGATCTAGGTAGCTTATAGGAATACAGAGCATTTCTATAGGTTCAGATAGTATCCTTCGACTACATAGAGTATGTCTCAAAGTCGCTAACCTCCAGTAGTTTCCCAACCTCCTCAGTTGCTAAATCTGAAACAACAATAGAGAGTGTGAATTTTATAAAAACTCGGTGAGTAAATTACTGTGCAAGGAAATAGGGCACAAGTGCAAATACTAGCCTCATTACTATAATCAGAGTGTACACAATCAACACTTATCAGTAAAAAGAATATAAATAGCATACCTTACCCCACAACCATAATACGGAACCCTTATGTGAGTCTATAATCTCACAAGACAATTCATAAAAAATTCTCAAACACATAAAAAGCATAAGTAAACAATCACTCGAAAATGCATTATGTAATGCATGATGTATGTTTGCATTTTCCCCACCCTTTCCCACACACTACATTGAAGATTAAGCCTCAATAAGTCTTCCCTCTTGCGACATGGATAAATGTAATATGCAAGGCCTATCCCCCTTCTCTACCCATTGAAGACCAACCCTCAATGAGTGTATTCCAAAGGCACACACCTTTGAATATATCCACATCTTGCATAAGACCAACCCTCTACTTTCCACATTTCTTTTCTTTTCTTTTTTCATAAGCAATATAAATGTGCAGATGATGATATATGATGCATTTTCCACACAACAATCCATCCACTCATTCCACACACATTTCATTCCACAACAACAATAAACATTCCACTCATAGTTTTACTTTCTAAATAATATAATTAACTAGAAATACAAATAAACATAAACTTCCAAATACAATTATATATAAAACCCACTTTTTCATAAAATAAACCCCACAAGATAACTCCCACGATCATTCAATGAAATCCTTCAATCTAGTTATTTCCACTAATTAGGGAATTTCACTGATGATTTACCAACTATGGTGTGAA
This sequence comes from Biancaea sappan, assembly GCA_037074585.1. Lineage (NCBI taxonomy): Eukaryota > Viridiplantae > Streptophyta > Magnoliopsida > Fabales > Fabaceae > Biancaea > Biancaea sappan. The sequence continues at coordinate 79,482,970 of CM073492.1, read as the reverse complement.
TGAGATTTATATTGACTTGGCCAAATAATTTATTAAAAACTTAATGGCAAGGTCATCCACTCACTTCGATGCCGATAAGGTTTACCGCATAAGAAGTCCTAGGAGACAAAGCCAATGAAGCTCCCAAGTCACCTGGAACCAACCCAAATCAATAACTAAATAAATACAGATAATCCTTACCACAACCCTAACCTTTGGTCATAACTCTTATTCAATAATTCATTTTCAAGTGAAACTTAACCATTGGAAATTAGACTCAAAGAGCTTTCCAACAATATAAAGTTTGTTAAATACGGAGTCCGAATGAATAAGTTATGACTATTTGAAAAATAGACCAAGAGCCTTGGAATGGCTGGTGCCTGGGCGCTATGCCTAGAGCCTAAGCACCACACACATGATTGGCGCCAGGGCGCCAAGCCCATTTCTTCAAAAGGGTGGTGTTTGGGCACCACAACTGATGCCCGGGTGCCATGATCGCGACAGAACGAGATCTAGCTCAGATTTGGCCTAGATCTGGCCAAATCTTCATCGTTTTCATGATTTCTTCCATGGGATCTCATCCTTGATGTCCAAGGAGTATTTAGACATCAAAAGCCCCAATTTTAACCAAGAAACAAAGCCATAATCTCGATTTTACCCCAAATACCCCTAAAACTAGAAAATAGAGAAAATGTTCGGTGAATCGAAATCCTTACCTCGACTCCTTACTTTCCCTAGGTTGTTTGGCTTCCAATGGCTCACCCCACCACCAGAGAAATGTTCTCTAAAGCTCGATTGAAAATGTAGAGAGAGAGTAGAGAGAAGGCAGAGAGAAAGAGAGAAGATAGAGGGAAGAGAAAGAGAGGGAAGTGAGAAATGAGGAAAAAGGTGTGGAACCACCTATATATACCCACCTAGGGTGAAATTAGTACTTTGCCCCTAGGTAACTCTTGGTTAACCTTGATAGTGGCAAACACATAATTTCTCCAATTTGGGTATTTTCTATATCTTAAATACCACCTAGTTCCTCATTTCACTTTAATCCCTCTTTGGACCTCATAAGCACTCGGCCTTCTCTTTACGTTATGATTACTCCCTTTTTATTCCTTGTCTCTCGACTCTATCTCCACAAAATTTTCTCTTTCTCTTATATTTCCTCAACTCTCAAAAATATTATCCGCACCAAAATACTAGGTCCAATTATTTATCTCCACTTCCATAAATAATACATAAAATAATAAATTAAATATAGAAAATTAAAATTAACTCAACAATTCCATTAAAATAATAGAAATTTTCATTACAACAACTGTAATACCGCCATTTAGGAATTTCAAAATTGGTGGGTATTGTATTCCAACCCCTTAAAAGAATTTGGTCCCCCGAATTCAAAAACTTACTACGAACCTCGAAAGTCACCATGATAATCGATGAGATGTGGCACTCTCTAGTTTCCATCGAAAATTAAAATATAAGTATATTTCCACTCATAAAGCCCTACGTTCTCTAGAACAAAAATAGAAATAAAAACTAAAGTCCTCAACAGTTATACAGCTCCAATAGACTGTGGAGCTCCATAACTTTCCTCACTCAGGGATGAGCATGAATTGCTCCAAGATCAAAACTCAAAGCACATAACCTCTCATATGAAGCCTAGAAGGGTATCATATCTGTGTTATTCTGGTAGTTGTTACCACAAACAAAGTTAAGGAACTTAGGGTGGCTTAAGTAATTACCACACATGAGTTCCTTTACCACTCAACCTCGAAACACCCATATCCAAAAGCATAAATAAATAATAAATTAAAACAAAACAAAATAAATAAAATGCCTTCGGGATAATTATCCTATACAGTATCTGGTCGTCCCAAAAGCATATGTACAATATGGTATCTTGCCTGTGATTCACACAGAGTGTATATTGATACCATTATGTACTACATTTCATTCATTAACCTCATCAATCCTACACTTTATATTATATGCACCACAAACATAAACCACATGCATATATCGCAATAATATAAAATATATGCACCCCGCCCGAAGGCGTCATCCCAAGATCAGTAGGTAGCCCTTTGGGTATCAGGCTCAACCTGGGCTTCTATATTGCCATCATGTCCATTATCCACATCCACAACAATAAAAATAAATTATTTAAATAAATAAAAAGAAGATAAATTATATATAAAGTCACATAGACACCACACAAACAATCCTCCCATTGTTCTACGATCCAATGGGATTCCTACTCAAGAATCCTGTCACGTGAGTTTATGATTTTCACGGACTAGATATCTTTATAAGCCTGTTCCTTAACTTTTTTGTTTTCAGGTGCATTCCCTATGGTCATAGTCCCTACGTTCTATACTAGTAGTCACCGATTTCTGGCCTCAGAAGTACACCTGAACCACATCCACAACGCTAATTAATGATTATCTAATCAATACAAATCTCACCAAAGGAAAGCGAGTCCTAATTTTCATTCCTTTCTGGACGTTAACACTTGAATTTCCACAATGTCAAGTAGCTAAAGTCACAAGAATGATTACCCCATAAATCCAGCTTATGAAATGAATCATTAATGATTACCCTGGGAATCCAGCTCATGAAATGAATCATTTCATTGATTTCTAGGGTAAACCCCTATACTCTAAGTCTTACCAAACTCTTGTGTACACTAAACCTATCCCATCTTGCAGTCCATTGGGTCATGTCCATGACCAACAATAGGCCAATAAGAATATGTCTGCAACCGAAACACACCAATTTACAAGCCAAAGCCTCTACCTTAGTCTATGAAATTAAACTAAGCCTACTCCCATACTTCCCCAAAGAAATTTATGTTTGGGGTCATACGTAACTACACATATATACACACTCCACATATGTTCATATATGAGTCATCACGTTTCCACACACACCCAAATGCATTCCCTCTCAACTAACGTACAAGCTCCTAAGGTACTCACTGTAGCACCAATGAGTTTAGGTTTAACCTAAACTCATCCCAGGCCATTTTCATGGCATCATTCCCTTACCCTTAACATAGAACACCCTTGATACTAACTCCACTAACATAAAAAGATCCTCAATCATCCTTGATCGAATTCAACCTACTAAGTGTGTTACATAATCACAAATATGTACACACTATGGGCCATACCTCTTATTAACTTACAACATCAAGCACCCACCATCAATTCTACCCAACTCAAGTGACGCTCAAGCCAAAAGCCTACCCACAACACACTCAGACCATATGTCATGAGGTTTCCACCCCCTCATTAAGATAGAAATGCTCATAAACTACCCTCTACCTCATTTGACCTCCTCGGGTAAGGACTTCACGCATCTTCACCTTCCCACACTGACTGTATCTTTACCCATTAACTATTGAGAACTTGTCTCGTGAGTCTTTTCTTCTCTCAAAGGCTAATCCTACCTATCTAAGCACACTCACCGCCCCGTATAATCACCTACAAATCTCCAACAATATAGGTGCAACCTAGTCAAGTTACCTCAAAAGATTTACAACACACTCTAATCACCTTTATATCACCTTCCACCTCACTAAGGTATCTCTCTCAAGAGAACTACACAATATACATTAGTTCCCTCAATCTAATCTCCCATACTACTAGATTTCTATGATATATACGCAAGTATGCATCCCAACTCTAACAACTCATGTTTTCTCCTCTAGATTCATCTTGAGGTACACCTTCTAGCTGTAAAAGAAATAGCCTTAGCCTTCTGCCTACTAATAGTACTCACTTGAACTTCTACATTCCAAACATCAAGATCACTATCTTCTAGCTTGAGAATTACCCTGACTAGAAGAACTACAATCACTTCAATTCTCAGGATGGAACCTATATCTTAGCCCTTAGTACTTCACATGTAAGCATTCTCCCTCTCGTGCTCTCTTTCTTTCTAACGGCTCCTATATACTTCAACCTCCACCATCCAAATTCAACTCAAAATAACTTGGTTGAAGTACCTGCTTACACATTGCCTACCTAGAATGCCATCAACACTTAGGAGGATGGACTATACGCTCGTCCACATAGGTGTTGATTCAGAAAATCCCAAGTAATCACAAAAAAGCACCTAAAAGAAGCCCCAAACTCTCAGCCACCAACTTCTTGGCATCTAAGGCACCAAGCCCAAACCCTCAACAAATAAACTGGGTTTTCCATTCTTCACAGATTTTAGGAAGAAATTTCCCAAAAATTTATTTACACTTTTCCTCTTCTTTCTTTGGCTTGCTAAGTCAAAATAATATTCATGAGGCAATTTAGAGCAATTAAATCTCAAAACAAACAATTTTCATGAATTTTCCCAAATTCTCTAGAAATCCTAACAAGAACTTTTTTTTTCCGTGAAAATAGTTTGTTTACCACCATGAACTAAATTGTGTCAAACTATAAAGGAAGTCCCTCATTCCACTTAACTAATCACTCAAGCCACAAAGAATGCCCACATACCTCGTGGGTATGCATTTCCTATCCACAGCAAAATACAATACAATACATGCGTATATGTAATGTTGGTTATAGATATAATATAACCATTTCCCACTTTTCTCCTAATACCAATTTCCAAAATTCATTAAATATATATAAATGAAAATTGATGCGCTTTTTCCCGACAAGTGTATCGGGTCGCACAAGTAGTAAAGTGATGAGAAAAAGTTATCGTCCTCAGGGATTGACTTTAACAATTACCAATTTCACTAGATCAAGTTATATTTGGACAGAGGAAAAATTGTAAAGATAAACCGAAAATAAACTAAACGAACAACAATGAATTAACTAAACACCAAACGAAGAACTACGCCAAAACACAACAAGTAGGGGATTGACTTTCTCAACTCCTAATCCGATTAATTCATAGACAAACCAATCTTTGAATCGTTAAAGGATGCTTAGATACATTCACAGATTCCATTTAATGTTGGTCGAGTTCACGAAAATATTTGAACCCAATGTCTTGGTGAGCAAATCTTCCTAGCCAAAATAATTACCTAATGTCTTAGTCCAATTAATTGGTTCGGAGTTTAAGTTCAAGAACTCATATGACCACGCAAACAAGATTATCTATGTCTAGACTAACCCGATTCACGGTAGAAGTTACAAGGGCATGTTTATATCAAGCTATGTCTAGCATTAATACAAACCCCAAATGCATCTAAGTGAAATGATCACAATCACCTAAAACCAGTTAAACCAATAACAACTACTCCAATAATCAGAAAAGCAATTGTATTTAAGCATCTAACAACAAAGCTTCATAGGAAGTCAATATACATCAATCCCCTAACCCTAGAGTTTATCACAAGAGGAAGAAATACATAACAAATACATAACAAAATATGATCAAGAGGAAGGAGAAAAAGGAAGAAAAGCTTCAAACTCAATAGAGAAGAGGTCTCCCAGCTTCGCCATCCTTGCCCTAGCAGAGCTACCTTGCCCTCCAACCAAAAGATCTACAAAACATCTGCAAAAAAGCAATATATACAAGAAAGCACGCAGGTCTGAGCCGGGGCGCCTGGGCGCCAAGCAGAAACAAAGGGCAAAGGGTCTGGCGCCTGGGCGCCACGATATAATGCTTCTGGCCGAGAGTTGTGGTGTTGGGGCCTTAGGCACCCTGCGTGGCGCCTGGGCGCCAACCATTAAATGTTAAGGCCGAGAATTCACCTTCTGGCGCCTGAGGCGCCATGCGTGGCACCTGGGCGCCAGCCTCCAGATTTTCATTACATAAACACTTTGCTTCTGGATCCCATCAGCACACCGGCCAACAGCAGACCAGAAAAGAAAGCCTACAAGAAAATACAACAAAAAGCATAAAAAAGGCAAGGAAAGAGATTAAAATAAGATAAAGCAAAGCAACAACTATGTACAAAGAGGAAAGCCAAAATAAAGGACAAAGCAAGAAAAAAGCTAACAAAAATGGAATCAAGGAGAGGAAAAAGCCCAAAAGAAGCAAACAAAATTAACCAAAATAGAGGACTCATCAAAAATTTTTGTAAAATATAAATGGAAACCCACCACAAGAAATCTTAGCAAGTTTTCTCTAACTTCCTAATATATATAAATGTACTCATAAAACCACCACACATTGACAAGACAAGTCTTATCATACCATTAAAATTAATAACCGATATCTTAGTTTCCCACTTATCACTTACAATTCCATTACATATACATATATATAAACATATACATACCTTCCAATAAATAGCTAAGTTTACATTCCACAACATACCAAATCAAAAATAAATTATAACAGATAACCACACATCACATGGAAAACCCGTATTTTCATAATACATAACCACACATGCACCCACATGCTGATAAAAAATATTTAGAACAACCTCGGTGGTAATGTAGCAAAGCTACATCTGGATTGAGCTTATGAGCTCTCTATGCTCCGAGGATTTCTCCTCCATCAGGAGCCAACCACCTGCATATAAGCACTAGTACTTCTTATGATAATAAGATTATTTCCGACTCACCCCATCGAGGAGTAAGTCACAAAAGAAAAACTTATCATCCTATAGTGCCTTTTAAGGAATCTAAACCCATGGTCATGCTATGCAGTTCATGACAACCCACAAAGAACAACATTGCTCTGTAATCTATATGAGACCTAAACTCAAACCTCCCATCTGATACCATTTTGTCATGCCCTGAAAAATGGGAATATCAATAATCATACAAACCTAGGAATACCTCAATGGTAGTCCATAATTTACAAAGTGAACTACAATTTAATAAATAAAATCCCTAAAATATCACAGGACCTAGGTGGCTTATAGGATTACAAAGTATTTCTATAGGTTTAGATAGTATCCTCTGACTACGTGGAGTATGTCTCCAAGCTGCTAACCTCCAGCGGTTTCCCAACCTCCTCAATTGCTAAATCTGAAACAACAATAGATAGTATGAGTTTTATAAAAACTCAGTGAGTAAATGACTGTGCAAGGAAATAGGGCACAAGTGCAAATACCAGCCTCACTACCATAATCAGAGTACACATAATCAGCATTTATCAGTAAAAAAGAATATAAATAGCATACCTTACCCTACAATCACAATCCGTAACCCTTATATGAGTTTACAATCTCACAAGACAATTCATAAACAATTCTCAAATGCACGAAAACTGTAAGTAAATAATCACTCCAAAATGCATTATGTAATGCATAATGTATGTTTGCATTTTCCACACCCTTTCCCACACACCACATTGAAGACTGAGCCTCAATGAGTTTTCCCTTTCGCGATGTGGATAAATGCAACCCAAATCAATAACTAAATAAATACAGAAAATCCTCACCATAACCATAATCTTTGGTCATTCATTTGGTTATAACTCCTATTTGGTAATTAATTTTCAAATGAAACTTAAATCATTCGAAATTTGACTCAAAGAGCTTTCCAATGATATAAAGTTTGTTAAAAATAGAGTCAGGATGAAGGAGTTATGACCATTTGAAAAATAGACTAAAAGCCTTGGAATGGCTGGCGCTTGGGTACCACACACATGATTGGTGCCTGGGTGCCAAGCCCATTTCTTCAGAAGTGTGGCGCTTGGACGCCACGATAGCGATAAAACGTGATCTGGCTCAGATTTGGCCCAGTTCTGGCCAAATCTTCACCATTTTTCATGATTTCTTCCATAGGATCTCATCCTTGATGTCTAAGGAGCATTTAGACACCAAAAGCCCCAATTTTAATTGAGAAACAAAGCCAGAATCTCAATTTTACCCCAAATACCCCTAAAACTAGAAAATAGAGAAAGTGTTCGGTGAATCGAAATCCTTACCTCGATTCCTTGCTTTCCTTGGGTTGTTTTGGCCTCTAATGGTTTGCCCCACCACTAGAGAAAAGTTCTCTGAAGCTCAGTTGAAAAGGTAGAGATAGAGTAGAGAGAAGGTAGAGAGAAAGAGAGAAGAGAGAGGGAGGAGAGAGAAAGAGAAGAAAGTGAGAAAAGAGGAAAAAGGCATGGAACTGCCTATATATACCAGCCTAGGGTGAAATTACTACTTTGCTCCTAGGTAACTCTTGGTTAACCTTGATAATGGCAAACTCATAATTTCTCCAATTTGTGTATTTTCTATATCTTGAATACTACCTAATTCCTCATTTCACTTTAATCCCTCTTTGGATCTTATAAGTACTCGGCCTTTTCTTTACCTTATGATTACTCTCTTTTTATTCCTTGTCTCTAGACTCTATGTCCATGAAATTTCCTCTTTCTCTTATCTTTCCTTAACTCTCAAAAATATTATCCGTACTAAAATACCCGGTCCAATTATTTATCTCCACTTCCATAAATAATACATAAAAATAATAAATTAAATATAGAAAATTAAAATTAACCCAACAATTCCATTAAAATAATGAAAATTTTCATTACAACAACCATAATACCGCCAATTACAAATTTCAAAATTGGCGAGTATCACAACTAATACCAAGAAACACATATTTAGTGGTGTAAAAATCAAACTTTAGTGTATTATAGGCTTGAAGATTAGGATAACATGCAAAATGGAATGCCTTCAAAGATGTATAGTTAGGAATGTTTTTAAATAAAACATAATAAGGCAACTAATTACTTAGCACTGTGGAAGGTAATCGATTAATCAAGTGAATTGAGGTCTGTAATGATTACCATAGCTTGTGCAAGAAGAGTTAACCTAACTTCCAACTATTTGTTTTTTATGCCTTTCAACTCTACCATTCTAAACCAAGGTGTATGGACATGTTTGACGAAAAATGATACCTTCATTTTGCAAATACTATATGAATGCTCTAAATTCTAGCCCAATCACTTTGTACTATTTTTATACTTCTTTGAAATTGTTTTTCAACAATGCTCCTAAACTGAATAAATGTTGAAAGTGATTCACTCTTGTGTTTTAAAGGATAAATCCAACTATACCAGGAATAATCATCCAAAAATTGTATGTAGAATTTAAATCTCGATGTTGATTTCATAGAGGATGGTCCCCATCATAGGGGATGGTCCCCATACATCTGTGATTGGCTGGAGAGTTGTTGAACTGGAACGACATACAGAAGATGAAATATTCATGGAACGTAGCTTGTGAAGTTCTGAGATTGGCCCCTCCACTTCAAGGAGCTTTCAGGGAAGTCATTAATGACTTCATCTTCAATGGTTTCTCAATTCCAAAGGGGTGGAAGGTAAAGTAATTAGTAGCTACGTATTTATATAAAATAACATTAATGACATTAGCAGAATGTTTGTCAACGGAAGAGACTAAGATAAAATTGTCAAAAACATATGGATTTATTTACAAATTTCAAAACTAATAGAGCCAAATTAAAAATTGAGAAAAACTCTAATTATCATTATAACAAATAGAGCCATTATTTTTTATCCCTAAAATATTTCAAAAGCATAAATTTAGTCCTTGAAAGATTACTATCATCAATTGGATCATAATATTTTATAAGGTACAACATTATAGTCTTAATCTTAATTCAATTAAAACTTAATTAATAACAAGAAACTATTGAATTAGGACAAATTGATGACGATAATATCTTTTACTGTAAATATAGTAACTTTATTCATATTCCAATTTCCTTCTCACACTCTTTTTTTATACAGATATATTGGAGTGCAAATTCAACCCACAAGAATGCAAAGTACTTCCCAGAGCCTGAGAAGTTTGACCCAATGAGATTCGAGGGAAATGGGCCGGCCCCATACATGTTCGTGCCATTTGGTGGAGGCCCAAGAATGTGCCCAAGAAAGGAGTATGCTCGTTTGGAGATTTTAGTTTACATGCACCACCTGGCCAAGAGGTTCAAATGGCAGAAGCTTCTTCCCAATGAAAACATTGTCTTCAACCCCATGCCTATCCCTGCCCATGACCTCCCTGTTCGCCTTTTTCCTCATCCCCAACACTAACCTTGAACGTTTGATGAATCACATGCATGCATGCAACATCGTAGTAGCAAGGCTTTTGAATACAGCTTTTGTGCTTGAACATGCCACAACAATTTACTTCTTATAACACCAGACAATCAAATTGGGAAAAAGGTGCATGATCCAGAGATTGACGTTTGATCATCAAGGTCACTGGTCTAATAAGTGTCTGCAAAGTTGCATAGGTTAAGATTATGTGATATCTTTAGATGAAGACCATGTGTAAAGGTTGAGCTTAGATATAATGTAATACCTGTGAAATTTCAGGTTAAAACCCTACGTTGATTGTATGAACTTGTGTGTATGTATGTTACATAATGACCATATTGAAATTAATGAATATTTGAATGATATAAGTAAATAAAAATTCATATCCCGATTTAGGCACTTAACCAGCACAACACATGGCTTGCCCATGGCCGTAAGCCTAATCTAATATATAACTCATCAATCATGATTAATCATTCACATACTACATGTAACCAAGATAACACATTCATTCATGAACAGAAATATCTATTAGTTACATGTCAAGTGATTCTCACGTTTCTAACTATTCCCACATCAAACACTTCATTGGGAATACTAAGAAACATACCAAAAGATTGTCAAGTTCATGTTAATTCAATTACATCATTACTTTATACTCTAGGAGTTCTATAATGCTGCAGAGCACTTCTAGAATTCAAAAAGGTTGTGTAGATAGTCAAAACACCAACCCAAGGTAGCAGATTTTGCTGCTGCGCCTTTTTGCCTTGTTTTTCTCCTCAAACATCTTCCTCACTTTCCTAATCCATCTATGCTTCGTTAACCCAAAATTTTGTCATTAAATCATCACATTTGACTCTATCAAACCCCTCAAAATCCCTTTGAAAGACTGAATCAAAAGCATGAATTTTAAGTTGGGAAAATTCCTATTTCTCTGCATATTCGAAAATGCTCAAGCCCAAAACCTTTTTTAGCTGATCCAATTCTAAAGCTTTCCAATGAGTAGAAAGGAAGATTTGGAAACATCCTAGGGCCTCAAGGACTCCCATTTATCCAAGGTTATAAGCTAGGGTTCACTGTATCGGAAAATTTGAAAGAAAATCGAGAACCCTATAAAGCTTATCTCTAATCTATGAATCATAGGCTATGGAGTGCTTTGTTGCTGGAGAGAACTTGATGGAGGCTTGAGGAAACAATGGTGTGTGATTTTGGTGAAGGAAGGAGTGGAAATGGCATAGAGGAGAGGGAGCCATGTCACAAACCGCTTCTTGGGCTAATGACTGGCACAGTAACAACACTTCACGTTATTGTAAGCCTAAACTATTTCTAAGCTACCCCACAATTTTAAATCATCAACGTAAAGTTTTCCGTATATGAATACAAAATAAATCAAGGGTATTTGATAGTCCTATATACTCAGGTCATCATACATGCATACACACATTTAGAATGGTGGAATTCATACCTAGTTTCCACACTGGTCACATAATATACATAAAATCCATATTATGTATACATCACAAAGAAGGATCTCTTTCTAATATAATCAACCATACTATGTGGATTTCTTTTAGCTGAACATGTTTTTGTTTTAAATGGGTTTCAACCCTTTGAAATAAACCTTTTCAAAACTTTGATAGTTTCATTGTCACACCAACTATGCCTAATGTCTCTCACAATTTAAAACTTCTCTTTCGAAATTGTTATGGTTTTAACAAAAAACCTTTCCTTTTAAAACAAAACAATTTCAAGTAAATTCTCTTTTTTATTTTAAAATGAATTTAACGCAAATGCCTTATTTCACAACTTAGGTACCCAAAAACATTCCCTTCTCAAAGGTAAGTATTTTAAGAAAATGTAGCGAACCCTCTCTTTCGAAACAAAGATAATTTCGAAATAAATTCCCCCTCCTTAAGACAAATGTTACATCTATTCAAGTAAATCAAACTTTCCACAAAAGAGTAAATATCAACTATAACTTCTTTCCCCAAATCATGAATAACCAACATAATACAATTGGGAACATTCCATAATCATCAATGTATAATTCAAGTCATATGCATGTAAGAACATCCTCGTCATGTTATAGTTCATATCCAAAATAACTTATAATAACAACTCTTTCGAATCATTCCATAGATATTCAATCATCATATCCAACGAAATAAGTATTATGACCAACAGAAAATTTAATGCAACACACCACAAATAAAGAACAAAATGTCCAAATGTATAGAAGTGGAATAAAATAATAGACGTCCCAAACCCTTCCTAAGTATCCTAAGTGACTAAAGAGCAATCTGTGGGCTTTAAATAAAAATAAACAATAAGGCCTATTCGGCAATGCGAACGTTTACAGAAAGCCTTGCTACTCCTCTAGTGGGTGCTCCTCAACAACAATTGGATTTGTAAGAAAACAATCATAGAGAGTATGAGTTATAAAACTTAGTGAATAGTACAGCTTTACCCTAATACAATTCAGATATGTCAAACATCATAAAAATACCCGTCGGGCCAAAATGTCACTATCCAACTGGTGATACTCGTCAGCGGTAAGGCACCATCGGGAGTTAAACTCAATTGGCCACCCTCCTTACCCTAACACACGGTAACCTCATAGGTCAAGGCTCCATAGGGAGCTAAGGCTCACCCAGCCACCCTCCTTGATCTCGCCATGAGAAGGAGGTACCACTATTATTAGCCAAGCAGTTTTATATACATAAACGCATGCTATTCAAAATGTCAAACATATGAGATAATAACAATTAAAGAACAATTCACAAACTTTTGATTATAATGTATCCAAATATAAATTAAATAGGATCATGCTAATTATTGAGCTATGCCCTAACGTCTAACATAGGGACTTAATTAAATTAAAATAACAATTCCTTTATGATAATTTAACAATTTGCATTCTTTATTCCATAGGCCATGCCTATTTCTTGATTATCATCTCATCCTAGGATTTAACAATATAGCCCTACAATATTTAAGAGATTACCCTATGTCATCTTATATAATATTCGACACTAAAATAATGTTACAAAGAAGTCGTGCCACTCACTTGGATTCCAACACTATGTTCTACTGAGTTTTGCATGTTATTCGGAAGAGAAAAAGGTTATATAAGGTTTTGAGGTTAATTTCTAGCAACTACAACAAAAGAGTTGCGAAAAAGAAATTAAAGCTATGAGATAAGACAAACTCATCGTTTTTTCTTTTGACCTTTGGTCACTTTTCTGGTCAAAACTCTAATGGTAAGGGAGTTTTGTACATAATTTATTATTTTAGAATATAGACACAAAGGCATTTCCAATGATATCTAATTTGTTAAAAACGGTGTCCGATTGAGGGAGTTATGACTGATTTAAATTTTGTGCAAACAAAAGTATGATAAATTAGGTTTTCTAGTTTTTATCTTTGTTTCTTTGAAATTTTCCGATGTCGAGAAAGACTAATGGAGGTGTGTTCCTTGAGGTTTATGTGTGGAGGCATGGAGTCTAGGGTTCTTGTGTTTTTGAGAGAGAGAAGATAGTGACAGTTAGGAGTATCTTAGTTGAGTGTTTATGTTACCTAGGATTAGGGTTTTTCTTAGAGTGAGAAAACTAGGGTTGTGTGGCAGCTATGACTTCTTTGGGAGAGGAGGGAGACATTGGGATGCTAGGGTTTCTATAGAATTTGAATGCTAGAGTTTCTAGAGAGAGGAGAAAGATATGTTTGTGTGGCTATGGTTTTCTTGAAGTGTTTTGGCGGTGTAGTGTGAGTTTAGATTCGGTTTGTTTATTTTATTTAGAAACTAGGTTAGGTATTAGGGTAGGATTCTTGTTTAATTTGATTTAATTTGAATTGATTCTTATTTAATTTGTTTAATTTGATTTCTAAATTTGTTTGATTTAATTTGAATTGTCTAGGTTAAATCTTCTAGTGAGATTCTTATTTAGATTTAAATTTTAAGTTGATCAAATGTTAGGTTTCTAGTTTTATTTAATTAATTGTTAAATATATTTCTTATGTGAATTAAAGGAGGTTGCACGCCTACTTTCTAGAAATTGCTTGATTGTTTTATTATTTCATTGTTATCCCAAGCGTTGTGTACGCCTACTTGTGGGATTTGCTTGTTTTATTTGTTTTTATTTGTTTTTAAGTTATTGTTTTATTATTTGTATTATTACTATTTAAATCATGTGATAGCATGCCTATCCTATAGTTTAATTATATTAATTTTCTTTCCTATAATCTAATCCTACTTTCTCTTATTATTATTTTCATTATACTATGAATATTTTCCTATTACCACTAAATCACTTCTTTTATTTGTTTTACCTAATATTATTTAATTTCTGTTTCCCACTTTACACATAATTCTTATTATCATATTTCTCTTCTTAAATTTAGTTAGGCGCCTATTTTAGAGGATCTTATTAATTTATTTGTTCTTTTATTTTTTTTTTGTCTTCTAATATTATTTGTATTAATAATTTGCTGCACACTTAACATTTACTTTATTTACTTTAATTTTTCCTAAATCTTACATTACCTATTAGGCAATTCTTTTTTTAAATTTCCCTACATGTATTTTTCTTCAATTTTAGTTTACTAATCACCCCTTAAGGCTTTACGTTATCATTACGATGTTAGTCTTTACCCATACACCATTTTTGGTGTAATTTATTTAATCTCCTAACTGAGTTTTAATTTTTGTTTTAGTCCCTGCTGAATCCGAATCACAATTCATGAAGAAAATCAGCAACATGCTACATAATATTCATGCCACACAATTAATAGAGAAGTGAAAGCATATCACAACATCTAAGCTTCCACAAACAGTCATAAACTCAATATTTAAATAATAGACATAGTAGAAATTCCTACGGGTATTCGTCTATCCACAAAAAAATTCTCCACATGCCCCAAACTCACACTTTCTTATGATGTCGTAAAGAGAGAGAGAGAGAGAGAGAGAGAGAGAGAGAGAGATGTATTGGGAGATGGAGCTTTAGACTTGTGTTTTATGTGTGAGTAAGTGTCCCTTGGCTTTTGACCATTTTACCCTTTAAGGTCTAGCAAGAGCTCCAAGGACCTAAGGGCATTTTAGGAAACTTTGTAAAAACAACTAGTACGGACACCATCATCACACCACACTAAAACCATTATAGTTGCCAACACAGTTCCACAATAATTCTTCCATCTCATCCCGCATTTCCATTAAAATCTAAAATCCTAATTTTCATTCACTCTTATCCCTCTCAAGGACCTTTACACCCAATCAAGCTCCCATAACCATTTCAAGGCAACAAGTCCACACATTATCAAGCCAAACAAAGATATTCGTACAAGTACACATCCAAATTCAACAAATACCCAAACAAATAACACATTCATTACATTAAAACATAGTTCATACATATATGCACTTACGAATGCATAGGAAATGGTCACAATAAATGCATACATGAAAATGATGGGTATTACAAAAAAAAGCCTTGTGCATTGAATTATTTTAAGTTGTGATTTTGTATTATTTGTAAAATTTTTAGTTTGAAGGTACATGCTAGTGTGGTTTGTACATGAGTAATGAGACTAGTCATGAAATATTATGTAATAAAGTATGGAAGGTATACTTATCATGTAATAAAGGGTTTCCAAATTTTCCCTTGGCCAAACACTTCTCCTTCTTTATCAAGTAGGGATAAAATGGCCTTTTGGGTGACTTCATTTCATTTTTGCCTTAACCCTTCTTCTTCCATATATCCTCACATAATACACCCCCTCAACTCTCTAAATCCTTCCTCTTCCCATCACCTCCATGCCATTTCCTCCTTGATCTTTAGCAACCCAATTCTAGTGAAGATACCTACTCTAATGGACCTCGTCATGCTGAAGAAACCTATTTAGGATCTCCTTTCCTCTATTTTTCGCCTTTTCCAAGTCCTAGGGTGAAATCATGATCAAAAATTGAATTTGGGTGCATGGGTCGTGTCTGCAAAATTTGTTCCTTTCAATTCTAAGTTGATTCAAGCTTGTTTTTTATGAGGATGGTTGGAAAAAGTCTTAGTTTTCCTGAGCTGAAGTTTTCAGACCTAAATTTGGGAAATTGGATTTAAAGCTTTGATTTGTGGATTTGATTGGTTTCTTATGGTTTTGGATGCTTCCTTGAATTATAAAATGTGCCTTCTTATAGCCAAACTCATATGAAAATTGCATAGGATTGAATTGGAATGGAACTAAGGGTAATATAAAGTGACTTGTTTGTAGTAAAGTGGGTTTCGTTGTGTTTCATCACTACAGCCATGAGTGGAAGAGAAGCACCTTGTCTAGTTATTGTAGTGACAGGTCATATAAATGTCTGGGATACTCATTTGAAATGATTTTGTATTTGATTCCCTTGATGATTGTGTATGATATTTGTGCCCCCTCATGATAATGAAAATGATATATCCCTATGATATTGGTGTCGATGACACCAAGGGTAGTATGTGGGTACTCATAGCAAGTATGAGTTAACTGAACTGACCCAAACCAGATTGATTGATGGAGTTATTCACTAGCATGTCAAAAGTCAATCTTGGTTGGATGTTTATAACCTCCTGTGACCTAGAATGTCCATTGATGCTTTATGGTGTTGGCATCATACCTTGACTCTAGTGGGTTGCAAATCCACCAAAACCCAAGTTAAGGCCAGAGATTGCATATTGTGTTTCATACATGAAGACATGTGAGTACATTGTCAGGGATCCATTACTTTCAATGAAAGAGAAAGATGCTTCGGCCATAGCATGAGGAAAGGCATAGAAAATGTGTCTTTCTAATTTCCTGAAGGATAGTCTTAGTCCAAGAAAACATGCATGTCATGGACTAAAGGGTTTAACATATATCCATATTCGACTAGGTCCATAAAGTAGCATCACGTAATGGATGGATGAGTTATACAAACATTCAACAAGGTTCCAAGGATTTGTGGACAAATCCATCTCATGTTAAGAGTCATGATATATTGCTAGATATCACTCATGATCTGTAGGGTTGACAATTATGCCATATAGTTCATTAATTAGAAGGGGTTCTAATTAAAGGAAAGTCAAACCATTTTTGACTTTAAGTAAATAGTCACTAGCTACTACTAGTATGAAATGGACCTAAGGGATCACATAACAAGGGGTTATTATGAGTTTATAGAAGGCTAAGGATTATTGTGTGTAGATGTCACCTAGTCCTAAAGCCCATGGGATATGGCACATGCTCGTGTTGGGACATCCCAACCTGGGCATGTGACCAGATAGGTGAAGCTCTTAATAAAAAGACATGGTAGTTGAGGTGGCTAGCACCAAAATCTCACCTACCAACCTCTGTCACTCTCACGATTTGTTTCTCTCATTTTCTCTTACATGTGCCTTTAGGGCATCTTTGAGGAATTCTCTTCTCTCCTTGTGACTTTTCTTTGGTATGGATACACTTCAAGGCTAGACATTTGTGTTGCTATACTACAAGTCTCTTGAACACTCAATCTCAAAAGGTTTGACACTTACAAGGAAGAAATCTTTTGGTTTCCTCCCTTGGGCAACTTAGTATCTTCCTCGATTATGCCTCACTTATTCTCTCACAAGTTGGACATTGGTATAGCAGTTATTGGAGGGATCAATTGGTGGAAAAGTCTATCTATATATTTTCAATCGACTAAAGTTGACTCTTTGGTGATTGGTGACCTTCTAGAAAGAGTTCTTGAAGATTTGGTGGGTATCTTGGATAATGCAGCCCTCTCTAACCAATTAAGTGATCTCTTTCACCTCCAAGAAATATTCATGAGAAACAAAAATGATCTATCCAGTTAAAATTTGTTTGGTGTTCTTGTTTTATAATCTTCATCAAGAAAGTGTTCTTGATGTCTTTCATGGCAAAAAATGCCTCTTTCTTTTAGTGGTCTCATAGCAAACTTTGTTTCATGAATGTTTTCATGTTTATATATGATTAATTACATTAAAAAGCAGTCAAATTTGTGAATCTTGGAGAAAAAAAAAACTGATTTTTTTTTTAATTTCTAGTTCTAGGAGATATAATTGTTATAATGGATGGTAATTCATGTTTCTTGCAAGTTTTCTACACGTTGGATCATTTGCTAGCATACTTAGATGTTAGGGAACAAATCCAATTAAATTTTCCACCATGTTACAATGAATCTTGAAATGTATATTTGTTACGCAAATTCAAGATTGACACATTTTGATGTATTTGTTGTAACTTGCACCTTCACGAAGGCTAATTCAAGACTTATATACTTTGATGTATTTGTTGTAACCTGCACCTTCTCTGGACCTTTATGAATACTTAAAGTCTTTTAAATATGTTTTTATGGTTTGCACTTGATGTGAAAAGGGTTTCTTGAAGGTGAAAGTCAGAATTGCAAGAATTGCCTTGAAAGGCACTAGACTAGAAAACAAGTGTATTTTTTCAATCACCTTGATGAATATCATCAAGTTAATTTGTTGTTTTTTTTAATCAAATTTTATGTGATTACATGTATATTTATTGTTTTTTTGCTATGGATGGTAGCTAGTTGTGACCAGTTATGGACTTAGAGTGTAGATGCTAGGTTGTATATAAATGGTTCGCATATGAATAGTGTAAGAGTTGGTTTCTTTTTCAAGTATGGGGTTTGCATGCCTCGCCTCTTGATAATTCTATGAAATAGAATTATTATGGCGCTATTTTCATCATTTTTAACTATTCTTTGATTGAGTGTTGCTTAAATGCGTGTTGGTTTTATTCTTAATTTAAGCTTTTGCAATTAGCTTCTGGTTTAGTTATTTGTGTTTTTGACTTATTTGTAGCATATTTTGATTTCTTTTAGTTGCATTTTTCATAATTCTAGTTCTACGTGATATAATTGATATAATGGAAGGTAATTCATGTTTCTTGCAAGTTTTATGCATGTTGGATCATTTGCTAGCATGTTTAAATGTTAGGGAACAAGTCCAATTAAATTTTCCACCATGTTACAATGAATCTTGAAATTTATATTTGTTAGGAAAATTCAAGATTGACACATTTTGATGTATTTGTTATAACTTGGACCTTCACGAAGGCTAATTCAAGACTGATATACTTTGATGTATTTGTTGTAACCTGCACCTTCTCTGGACCTTTATGAATACTTAAAGTCTTTTAAATATGTTTTTATGGTTTGCACTTGATGTGAAAAGGTTTTCTTGAAGGTGAAAGTCAGAATTGTAAGAATTGCCTTGAAAGGCAGTAGACTAGAAAACAAGTGTATTTTTTCAATCACCTTGATGAATATCATCAAGTTTGTTGGTTCTTTTTTATCAATTTTTATGTGATTACATGTATATTTATTGTTTTATGCTATTGTTGGTAGCTATTTGTGACTGCTTGTGGACTTAGAGTGTGGATGCTAGGTTGTATGTAAATGGTTTGCATATGAGTAGTGTAGGAGTTGGTTTCTTTTTCAAGTAAGGGGTTTGCAAGCCTCGCCTCTTGATAATTCTATGAAATAGAATTATTGTGGCCCTATTTTCATCCTTTTTAGCTATTCTTTGATTGAGTATTGCTTGAATGCGTGTTGGTTTTATTCTTAATTTAAGCTTTTGCAATTAGCTTTTGATTTAGTTATTTGTGTTTTTGACTTATTTGTAGCATATTTTGATTTCTTTTAGTTGCTTTTTTTATAATTCTAGTTCTATGTGATATAATTATTATAATGGAAGGTAATTCATGTTTCTTGCAAGTTTTATGCATGTTGGATCATTAGCTATCATGTTTAAATGTTACGGAACAAGTCCAATTAAATTTTACATCATGTTACAATGAATATTGAAAGGTATATTTGTTAGGTGAATTCAAGATTGATACATTTTGACGTACTTGTTGCAACTTGCACCTTTATGAAGGCTAATTCAAGACTAATATATTTTGATGTATTTGTTGTAACCTGCACCTTCTCTAGACTTTTATGAATGTTTAAAGTCTTTTAAATATGTTTTTATGGTTTGCATTTGATGTGAAAAGGTTTTCATGAAGGTGAAAGTCAAAATTGCAAGAATTTCCTTGAAATGGCACTAGACTAGAAAACAAGTGTATTTTTTCAATCACCTTGATGAATATCATCAAGTTTGTTGGTTCTTTTTTATCAATTTTTATGTGATTACATGTATATTTATTGTTTTATGCTATTGATGGTAGCTATTTGTGACTGGCTATAGACTTAGAGTGTGGATGCTAGGTTGTATGTAAATGGTTTGCATATGAGTAGTGTAGGAGTTGGTTTCTTTTTCAAGTAAGGGGTTTGCAAGCCTCACCTCTTGATAATTCTATGAAATAGAATTATTGTGGCCCTATTTTCATCATTTTTAGCTATTCTTTGATTGAGTGTTGCTTGAATGCGTGTTAGTTTTATTCTTAAGTTAAGTTTTTGCAATTAGCTTTTGATTTAGTTATTTATGTTTTTGACTTATTCATAGCATATTTGGATTTGTTTAGTTGCTTTTGTTGGGTAGTGCTTTGAAAAGGTTGTAGATTGAAGCTCTTGTCATGGTTTGGAGATTTTTGCTAGTCAGTGTGTTGCTGCCTAGCTCCAGCTTCCAACGCTTAGTGTTGGCTTGCCAATGCTCAAATATTAAAAAGATTGTTATCATTGAATTGTAAAAGACTATGATGTGGACTAAAATGAATTTAAAATACTAGATATCAAATCCCCTCAGCTACATTACCTGAGCATGCTTGGAAATGATTTAGGCATTTCGTTGTGTAACCTATTTGACCCAAATAGCCTTCCTTCATAACTATTTCCATTGTGTGCCACTTTGTGCCTTTTATCCCTTTTCTTTTTTATGTTTCCAACCCCTTTTTCTCACTTAAACCAAAAAATTCTTCCTTTCCAACTTAAGAATTAAAGAGCATTAGAAATTTTGTGCAAAATTATATGAAATTGTAGACTATTTTTGCAATAGATTTTTGTTACTCTGAAGAAAAGAGAAAATTGAGCATTCATGATGAAATATGGTGAAAAATATTCTGTATGAAAAAAAAATTTGATGGTGATGTATTATAAAAAAAAAGAAAAAGAAAGAAAAGAGGAGTAGAAGAATTTTTGTGCCCCTGTTATGATTCAATCTCTTTAGTTTTGATGTCTCTTAATTTCTTTAAATATTGTTACACTTTGTCTCTTGTATTTCCCCATCTTTCCACTGTTTGTCCTGCCACATTACAACCATTATTAAGTACTTTTGATTCAAGCATGCATGTGCTTCAAGTAGTGGTGATTTGGATAATTGACAAGCATATGGCAGTGATATCTTGACAGGTGAATTTTGAGTAAATTGCTACCCTTAGACATCTAAGAGAATAAAGTGTAAATACTTCCATTTGTGAGGAGGCTATTGCTTGAGTTCATTATTATCAAATGAAGTTACCATGATGCTTGAATTTCATAAATTTAAGATTAATTTTCTCTAAGTGCTAATATCTTTTCGAATTTGAATTGTTTCATCTTTGCATATCTCCACACACCTTTTTTCTATGTCCTTGGACTTTCTAACTTGATTATTCCTAGGAATGCAAAAGGCTAAGTGTGGGGGGGATTTGATATCACACATATTTATGTTAATTACACCCATTTTCTTAGTCTTATTACATATTAATCATAGTTAACTCTCTAATTATTTGATGTTTTGGATTTTATTGGGTCTATATTTCTTATTGATCAAATATGCTTTAATTTCATATTTTTGCACTTAAAAGGATTAAAGACCCACTAATCCTACTCTTTGATTTTTCAAATCCGAATTAATTAGAGAATATTTGATTACATGGCGTTGACTATGTATATATCTCTAACAAGGATGCTGACATGGATAAGTTACTGGCATGGATCTCTAAGGATTACTTGGATGCTGACCACTTGCTGACTAGGCACTGACCCGCTGATACGAACATGGGACCCATTCTTCTAAAATTCTGACCTGAAACAATGATAGACTTTGCTAAATTTGGTAACTTGCATATCACATAATTCTGTACCTAGAAAGAAGCTTGTTGGAACCCTCTCTCAATGATTTTTCTGCACCATTTTGTTGCCATTTTTAGGGAGAAAGAGACCTTTTCTAAAGTCAAACTAGAAGGCATATATTATAGGTTATTCCATTAGATTGTAGCTTGTTTCATTTTATTGTATTAGACTTGTTTTTAAACATTCTATTCTAGCAATTTTGTAGGTCCATCTATACTAATTTTTCTTCTTCTCTGTTTTATGTTCTTGCCTCCATGGAAAGCTAAGTTCTACTATATAATTAGTCCATGGTGGAACTAGAGATGTACTTTGAATTCCCTGCATTTATCAGATAAGTTCTTATGTTCTATTTATTTTATTTTTGTCCTCTTGATGTGTCTGAGTTTTTATGCTTAAGTTTTCGTCTAATTAGAGTAGCTTAAGTATTATTTCTATATTAAATGTTTTATTTAAGGTTTATGCTTACTATGACCGATTGGTAGAGTAAGTAAGATGAGAATGACTTGTTTAGACAGTAGTCAAACATGACCTTGATTAGGGCTTATTGGGATTTCATCAAGGTTTTGATTTGTGAAGGTTTTCCAAAATCTTAGCTTGATGGGAATCTAGTCCTGGAAAGTTTTCTTTGCATCCTTTTATTTAATCAAGTGATGGATAAAACTATACTAAACATTTAGACAGGAATTAGGACAGATGTATCTCCAAGGAAACCAGGGCTAATTATGCTTCCCTATTGATATTTATTTATCATTATATTTCTCTTTTGCTTATAGTGTTATATGATTTTTAGTGTAATTAGTGTTTATGTGTCCTGAACAATAGATTAGTGGTAGAAGTATAGGCTCGATGTGAGAGAATGACATAGGGATCACTGTACTGCAAAAATTGCCACATTTAATTCTAGTTAATTTGACAACTATACGTGGCGTGAGCCAGGCAACTAGCCACCACTGTAAATGAGCTCAAGAGCCAATGTTATGGTAATCTCCCTTCCCAACCAATAGTCAACCCTAGAGCAAATGTGAGTGTCATTTCCCTAATAGACCACTACCCTTTCCAAGGAAGTTGACCCAATCTAAAGTCTCTAAAGTTGAATTAGACAAAGAAATCATAGAGACTTTTAGGAACGTGACAATAAACATACACCTAGTGGAGGCAGTTAAGCATATCCCTAAGTATACTGCATTTCTTAAGGAATTGTGTACCCACAAGATGTGGCTAAAGGGAAATAAAAAAAGTCAGCTCAGATAAAATGTGTTAGCATGAATCCAACCACCAATGGCCCCTAAGTGTAAAGATCTAAGAACTTTTACCATCTCATGCACAATTGGATGACGAAGTAGTTCCAAATAGACCATTACACTTTCCAAGGAAGTTGACCCAATCTAAAGTCTCTAAAGTTGCATTAGACAAAGAAATGATGGAGACTTTAGAAAGGTGGAGATAAAAATACACCTATTGGAGGCAGTTACCTAGATCTCTAAGTATGCCAAGTTTCCTAAGGAATTGTGTACCCACAAGAGGCGGCTAAGGGAAAATGAAAAAGTTAGCTTAGGATAAAATGTATTGGCATTAATCCAACCACAAATGGGCCCTTGTAAAGATCCAAGCACTTTTATCATCCCATGCACGATTGGATATAAGGAGTTACCTAACACCATGCTAGACTTGGGAGCTTCCATAAATGTCATGCCTAAGTTTATGTACCAAACTTTGCAAATTGGGACCCTTTTATGTAAGTGGTGGTGCAGTTGGCCAATGGAATCACAACATATCCATCTGAAGTACTAGAAGATGTCTTAGTAAGGGTAAAAGATTTTATATTCGCTAAGATTTCTACATTCTTGAAAATTTTAGTACTATTGGATAGGCACCATGAACACTTGGTATACCCTTGTTGAAAACTACAAAAACCATTATCAATGTGCATGATGGTACTCTTTTCATGGAGTTTGCTGGCAACAAAATTCATTTTAACATTTTAAGGCATTCCATGGGAGAACCTTCTATTATGCACTATGTTAGTTTCATTGAGCTATTGGTGGATTGTACTAACTTTGAAATTAAAATAGTCTCTAAATTCCTATAAATTTCTAAGTTTGTGGATGATTTTTATTGTGATTGTTTTGGGTTTGATATTTTCCAAGCATTCTTGAAATATGTTTTAAGTCTTGGAAATTTTGATTTTCCCAAAACTAATTTTAACGAGTCTGATTTTGATTTTGATTTTGATTCTACCTATTTCTGTTGTACATTTTAATCCTGTTTTGTTGCTCTTGATTTTGATTCCATTTCTATTTTTTTAATTTAGATCCTTTTTAAGATGATAGCTTTACATTTTGTTTTAGATAGTAGTTTGAATAGTATTTTCAATTCTTTTTTTGTTTTGAATAAAAGTTTTAATGTTAACTCTTTTTTAGACAACAGTTTTCATTTTATTTTAAATTCTAAAATAGATAGTAGTTTTTTTCTTTTGCTTTTTGCTCTAACCCCTCCATGGTAAGAGCTACTTATTTTTTTTTGAGTAGGTAGATGCTACAACATTAACTCTTTCCATCATCCAGCCACTTGCTTTAAAGAAAAACTTTTGGAAGAAGCCAATGCCACAAAACAGGAAGAACTGGAAATGGCTCTCCCCATGATGATAAGGCTGTTTCTTTTCCCTTATCTTTTTAAATTTCATGGCCTTTGTTTTATTATGATGTTACTTGTTCTTAGCATTGAGGACAATGGAAAATTTAAGTGTAGCGGGGAGGGGGGAAGGAGGGGGAATGAAATAACTTTGAATTGTCATGTGCTTTTACAATTTTTCTGTCATGTTTTATATGCTTTTTGTCACGTTTTAGCTTTCTTTTCTTCACTTTTTAGAGCTTTTAGCATGAGTTTTGGTGTAGATTTTAGTATGTGTTTTTTATGAACTTCTTGTGTGAATTATGAATGATGGGATAGTTGACTTTAAAATGTTTTAGCATGATGAAAATTTAATCTTGTCTTCCTAAGAGTTTAAGTAGAATGGCAATGATTTTGATTTCAATGGGTTTTAGTAGTAGTCTTTTAACCATGAGGATTTTTGAGCCTATAATTCTAAATGTTATTCTTGTGGTATGCATTCAACTATCATGATTTTTGCTCTAGAACTTGTCTTGAATCGTAATTGAGGCTACATCACATGTGAAGGCTTGGAAATGATTTTGACGTTGCTTTGTGTTAACCATTTAGCCAAAAAGCCATCCAATATGTTTGTTTCCATTGTATGCCACTTTGTGCCTTGTTTCCTTTTGTTTCTTGCATTTTTTCACCACTTCCTACCCTCAAACCAGAAATTTTTCCATCCTAACTTGGGGGGTAAAGAGCATTTAAAATTTGTATAAAGATATTGATATGCTATTAAATTGTATGAGTTATCGGATGTTCTAAATGATTTTCTCTACTCAAAGTGAAGAAGAAAATGAAGATTCTTGATGAAAACATCTTGGTTGAAAAAAAAATAGTAGACAAAATTTTTATGCCTAAGGTTATATGATCAGGCTCTTGTATGTTTAGTAGTTGATGCTCTTCATTTTCCAAAGTTTATCCTCACTTTTTTTCCCTTGTATTTTTTATATAATCAAGGATAACCCAATTGCAGCCCAAGAAAGGGAGAACACTTTAATTGGGCCTCTAACTCGTTCAAGAGCTAAAAGGCTTGGATTGGGCTTAACCACATTGTTGAAAGTGGAAGAAGTGTGAACAAGATTGCATGTAGGAAGGTTGCATTTGTTGAATATAGTTGTAGTCCATTACCTATGCATTTATTGTCTTTGACATTTAGCCTACACTACTTGACTTTTAGTTGATGCATTTAATGCATTAGTTGGAGTCTTTTGTCTTTTGTTTTGGAGACACTCTATAAAAAGGGTCTTTGCCATATGTTGTAGAGGATTCTTGAATCATATATGAGATATCGACATTTTGCTTTCAAGAGGATTATTGAGTTATTTCTCTTATCTAACTTAGGTTAGTGGCGAGAGTAACTGGGTTTCTTATCATTCACGTTCTTCTTTATTGAGTGTGGCGAGATCAACCCATTTCTCTTAGTTGTGGTGCCCTTTGGCTTATCAATTGAGTGATTTGGTTTTCTTTATTTGTTTCTTTCGATCTATCCAGAAAATCGATTAAGTGTTTTCCCTCCGAAAATCACATCATATTGGTATCAAAGCCACTTCAAATAAGGTTCTATTATTTATTTTGTGTTTTGCCCCTTCGTGGAAGGCTTAATTTTTTTGCATTTTATTTTGTATTTTGCCACCTATATGGAGGGCTTAGTTTTCCTTATTTTGTATTCTACCACCTATATGAAGGGCTTAGTTTTTCGTATTTTGTAATCTGTCACCTATATGGAGAGCTAATTTTATGGTCTGTTCATCTTTGTTCTTATTTATATTCTTGTCTTGTTCTACTTTATTCCAGCTTTTTTATTAAGAAAAAATTCATCGTTACTGTTCATTGTTAATCCGAGTATAAATACTTAGAGAGTGAACCTACCCTTCACCAAACTCAAACCAGCAATTACAAATCACTATGACAGGGGAAGATAGTTCTGAAGTTCCTCTTGGGCTTAGCCTACAACAAGCTCAAATTGTTGGCCTACATAAAAGTCAAGCAGAAGTGATGGAACAAATAGCTCAACTAACCACTCAAATGGCTAGATTTATGGAGTTACAACAACGACGACTAAGAATAGGAGCTTATATTGAACACCATGGAAAAGAATATGAAGCTGGAGAAGGTGAACAACCTAGGCAAAGAAGGCAGCAAAGGGAACGTAATGCCAACATCAAAATGAAAATTCCTTCATTTAAGGGAACAAGTTCTCCTGAATAATACTTAGAGTGGGTGCAATGAGTAGAGAAGATTTTTTAATATCAAGAATATTCAGAACCTACCAAATGCCGTCTTGTAGCCCTTGAATTCATTAATTATGCAAATCTATGGTGGGTAAATTTGAAGAATCAATGAAAAAGAGATGGAGATGAGGAAGTTCAAAATGGGAGATTGATGAAAAGGCTCATGCAGAGGCATTTTGTACCTTATTACTACAAGCAAGAGCTTTATTTTAAGCTTCAAAGCTTGAGGCTATGAGGTATGTATGTTGAAGATTATGTTAAAGAATTTGAAACTTTGATGATTCGGTGTGAGCTGAATGAACCCCAAGAGCAAACCATAGCTCGATTTCTTGGTGGTTTGAACAAAGAAGTTGCTGACTTAGTAGAGTTGCAAAATTATATTTTCTTAGAAGATGTAATTAAAGTGGCAATTAAGGTGGAAAGACTAAAAAAGAAAGTTTATGGAAGAAACAATGGAGTGTCTAAACCATTGGGGAGTAAACCTTTCCAAACACTTTCCCAAACCTCAAACACTACCAAAGGGAGTAATAAGGAGATATGGAAGAAGGAGTCAAACAAAACTGAAAGTTCTAAGGGGAAAGAGAAGAGAGAAGACAACCAACCCCTTAAAAGAAGCTGAGACATTAAGTGTTTCAAGTACTTAGGTCATGGCCATATAGCATATGAATGTCCTAATAGAAGAGTGATGATCTTGAAGGAGAAACGAGGGGAAATAGAGAGTGAAGATGAGGATATTGTAGAGAAATGTGAAGCGGAAGAATATTCTGAAGAAGAAGTTGTTGAGTATGTTGATGAAGGTACTGCCTTGGTTATTAGACGTGCCTTGAATATTTAAACCAATGTAGAAGAAGAACAGAGGGATAATATTTTTCAAACAAGATGAACTATCGAAGGCAAAGTTTGTAACGTGATAATTGATAATGGGAGATGCACTAACATTGCTTCAACCACCTTGGTTGACAAATTAAAGCTGCTTATCATCATTCATTCCCGTCCATACAAGCTGCAATGGCTGAATGATTATGGCGAGATGAAGGTCACCAAACAAGTGAAGGCATCTTTCTCTATAGGGAAGAATTACAAAGATGAGGTGTTGTATGATAGAGTCCTTATGGATGCTAGTTATCTTCTACTTGGGAGGCCGTGGCAATTTGATAGAAGAGCACTACATGATGGCTTCAAAAACACCTATGCTTTTGAGAAGGATGGAAAGAAGATTGTGTTGGCACCCTTAAAGCCAATACAAGTACAGTCGAAAGAGGATGTAATCAAGAAGAAAAAGCCTAGTTGTTTTGCTTCTAACAATGAGTTAAAAAAGGTAATAAAAAGGGATGACTTCGTGTTATTGCTAATTCTCAAGGAGTTGAACCCAGAACTTGCAAAAAAGCTTCCTAAGCTTGTGAGGGTTGATAGAAGAATTTGTAGATGTCTTTCTGAATGAACTACCTAAGGGATTGATACCCTTGAGGGGAATTGAGCATCAAATTGATTTGGTGCCCGGTTCTGCCTTACCAAATAAACCAGCATATAGAATGAATCCGAAGGAGGCTAAGGAGCTCAAAAGGCAAGTTGATGAGTTGATTGAAAAGGGTTATGTAAGGGAATTCCTGAGCCCTTTTTTTGTGCCTACCCTATTGGTCCCTAAAAAGGATGGCTCTATGAGAATGTGTGTGGATAGCTGTGCTATAAATAAGATTACCATCAAATACCACTATCCGATTCCAAGATTGAATAACATGTTGGATGAGCTGAATGGTTCCAAGGTGTTTTCAAAGATTGACTTGAAAAATGGCTATCACCAAATCCGAATGAAAGAGGGAGACGAGTGGAAGACAGCCTTCAAGACAAAGCATGGACTTTACGAATGGATGGTAATGCCATTTGGGCTATCTAATGCCCCTAGCATATTTATGCGATTAATGAATCATGTGCTTATATCTTTCATTGGAAAATTTGTTATGGTATATTTTGATGATATTTTGATCTATAGTCAAAGTTATGAGGAGCATGCGCAACATTTGAAGGAAGTCTTGAAAGTGTTGTGAAAGGAAAAACTCTATGCTAATCTGAAAAAAATGATACTTTTGTCAAAACCATGTGATTTTTCTTGGCTTTGTAGTATCTCAGCAAGGAGTGGGAGTTGATGAAGAAAAGGTGAAAACTATCAAAGAATGGCCCGTTCCAAAAACCATATCTAAAGTAAGAAGTTTTCATGGGCTTGCCTCCTTCTATAGAATATTTGTAAGGGATTTCGGCACTATCTTAGCACCCATAATTAAATGTATTAAAGGAGGAAAGGAGTTCAAATGGAGTGATGCAGCACAAAGAAGCTTTGAGCTTGTCAAACAAAAATTATGTAATGCACCCATATTAGCTTTGCCTAATTTTGCTAAGACTTTTGAGATTGAATGTGATGCTAGTGGAGTAGGAATTGTAGCTGTACTTCTTCAAGAAAGGCGTCCCATAGCTTATTTTAGTGAAAAGTTAAGTGGAGCCAGTATTAACTACTCTACCAATGATAAAGAGTCCTACTCTTTAATTAGAGCTCTTGAGACATGGCAGCACTACTTATTGCCAAAAGAATTTGTAACTCACACAGACCATGAATCACTCAAACACTTGAAAGGTCAGAGCAAGCTGAATAGAAGACATGGAAAATGGGTGGAATTTCTTGAAGGTTTTCCTTATGTGTTGAAGTATAAGAAGGGAGAAACCAACATTGTTGCAGGTGCCTTATCAAGGAGATATTCTTTAATTTCCATGATGAATGCTAAATTTTTAGGATTCGAATCTATTAAAGATCATTACATGGAAGATTCAACACTTGCTGAAATTTATCTAGCTTGTGAAAAAATGGCATATAAGGGATTTTATAGATCTAAAGGTTTCTTATTTCGCTTAGGAAGGCTTATAATTCCAAACTGTTCTATGAGGGAATTACTTACATAAGAGGCTCATGGGAGAGGATTGGCTGGGCATTTTGGTGAAAAACCAAGACATTAGAGATGCTAAAAGAGCATTTTTATTGGCCTAACATGATTAGAGATGTGCATCATGTGATTGAGAGGTGTATTGCCTGCAATAAAGCCAAGAGCAAGGAAGCAGCCCATGGACTTTATATGCCTCTACCTGTTCCAGATCAGCCTTGGATTGATATTAGCATGGATTTTGTGCTAGGCTTGCCAAGGACCCAAAGAGGTAAGGATTCAGTCATGGTTGTGGTTGATCGTTTTTCGAAAATGTCTCATTTTATTCCATCCCATAAAACCGACGATGTTGTGCACATTGCCAATTTGTTTTTCAAAGAAATTGTGAGACATGGCATTCCAAAGAGTATTGTGTCAGATCATGACGCTAAATTTCTTAGCTACTTTTGGAAGACTTTATGGAGGAAACTGGGAACAAAGTAGTTTATAGAAGTGTAGATGGTACTACTAAACACTCTCTTTTTAAAGTAGTTTATGGGTTTAATCCATTGAGCCCACTTGATTTAGTACCATTTCCACTTGAGGCTCGAGAATGTATAGATGGAAAAAGGAAGGCTGACATGATAAAGAAGTTACATGAAAACATTAAATAGTAGATTGAGAAGAAGAACTCTATCTATGAAATGACTGCCAACAAGATGAGAAAATTTGTTCAATTCAGTCCTGGAGATTTAGTGTGGGTTCATCTTTGAACAGAAAGATTTCCAAACCAAAGGATGTCCAAATTAATGCCAAGGGTAGATGGTCTTTTCCGTATCATAGACAAGGTAAATGATAATGCATATAAAATTGATTTGCCTGAAGGCTATGCTTTTCTACTACTTTCAATGTGAAGGATCTTTCTCCTTACTTAGAAGATAAAGAGGACTTAGATTTGAGGCCAAATCCATTTCAACCAGGGGAGGATGATGTAATCAAGGATAACCCAATTGTAGCCCAAGAAAGGTAGAACACTTTAATTGGGCCTTTAACTCATTCAAGGGCTAAAGGGCTTGGATTGAGCTTAACCACATTGTTGAAAGTGGAAGAAGTGTGAACAAGATTGCATGTGGGAAGGTTGCATTTGTTGAATATAGTTTTAGTCTATTACTTATGCATTTATTGTCTTTGACATTTAGCCTACACTACTTGACTTTTAGTTGATGCATTTAATGCATTAGTTAGAGTATTTTGTCTTTTGTTTTGGAGACCTTCTATAAAAAGGGTCCTTGCTATATGTTGTAGAGCATCCTTGAATTATATATGAGATATTGGCATTTTGCTTTCAAGAGGATTATTGAGTTATTTCTCTTATCTAACTTAGGTTAGTGGTGAGAGCAACTAGATTTCTTATCACTCACGTTCTTCTTTTTTTAGTGTGGCGAGATCAACCCATTTCTCTTAGTTGTGGCGCCCTTTGGCTTATTAATTGAGTGATTTGGTTTTCTTTATTTGTTTCTTTCAACCTATCCAGAAAATCGATTAAGTATTTTCCCTTTGAAAATCATGTCAATTTTCCTCCATCTTTCCATTGTTTTCCTACCCATGTTACACCTTAGTAAAGTCCTTTTGACTCAAGTGTAACACCTGTAGTTTTTGGGTGTTAGTGCAATTGGATTTTAATAGGTATTTGAATGTAGGGAAAGTTTTTCATTTGCCTAGTGAAGGAATGAGAGGTTAGAGGTGGCATCTTGGGCAAAATAATAACTGATAGAGGATTGAGCAAGTGTACACATGTCATCGATGAAGTTTGATGATTACTAAGTCCAAGGAGGGATTACAATGTAATAAGGATAAGTATGGGTGCCTTTTGGTAAAATGAGAAACTAGTGATGAATTTTTTGTGTAGTGCCTAGAGTGAGAGAAATACCTGAGTTGGAGAAATGACATATTTACCATTACTAACATTAACCAGGGGTTGACCGAAGGGAAAAATAATAATATCTCTCCCTTACCCTCACATACCTCCCTCCTCTTTCTTATTCCTCTTCACCTTTCATCAACTCTCCACCACCAAGCCACTACCCAAGCTTTCGGTCATCATTCTCCAACCAAGCTTCAAGTCTCCAACGACCAACCACTAACGAAAAAGTAACGAATTAAGGTAGACGTCTCAATTTCCCAATTTTTCTATTGTTTTCAGATTCTTGAGGAATGAGGGTGAAAATGGGCTTGTTTGTGAGATTTGGAGCTTGGGTAGTGTTTAGAAACCTTCTTTGATGATTTGACAATGAATTAGAAACAATAATTGATAGGAAAATCAACATTAAAGATGGGATTAATGGATATAAAGCCAAAAGGGAAAAGTTAGTATTTTAGAAGGGATTTTGATGATTGGAACCTGACATCTTAACAATAACTTTAGATTTAAGTGTATTTTTTGATTCCTAAACATCAATAATGAAAACCATGGAATAAATTATGAGAAAGGATAGAGATTTAGGCCACTTGTGCATGTTGGTGCATTACAGTGCACCTAAGGCATCACAGAAAAAGAGACCAAGTGTGCAGGTGCTTGAGGCATTAGACTAAGGTGCCACACAAAAAGAGAGCAAGGGTTCAGGTACCCAAGGCACTAGGTGTGGCACCTCAAGTGCCACTACCTGCAAGGGAACCCGAGGCCAATTAAGAGGTGCCCAAGTCTAATGCCTTGGAGGAGGTTTAGGAGTGATGTGGCACCCTAAACATTGTTTGATGCTTGGTCGAGGTGATTTTCGAGAGCCAGGAGTGCTTCTATCCCAGGTAAGGAATCTAGTCTTATCATGGTTGCTTTATTTCCTAGGATTTTTTTTCTAGAATTATACAAAATACAATCTTGTGATTGAATGTTGTTATGTTTAGCATACATTAAAAGACAATTATATGTGAGTGATAATTCGCATAGTGTGCCAATAATGACAACAAAATAAATATATTGGTGATGTTTTCTTGGTGTGAAAAACACCCTTGTGGGTGTATGTTGTTGTAATACCCTAGATATTATGGTATAGTTAAAGTACATAAATTCGTGAGAGTGAACTTTTTTTTTCTTTTTACAAATTTAGGAGTTTCGATTAAAGAGACGAGGGATCCGAAAGTTTAATAAGGACTAAGACTTGCCCTTGGTCAGGTAAGATTGCATTAGGATAAGGAAGCATATGTGTTGAGTGTAGGAAGTACATTCAAGGACTAAAGTGAAATGAAAAGAAAATATAGAGTACCTTTGAGAAAGACTAAATAGGAACCGAGAGGGAGAATGGGTTATATGAGGATGAAATTAAGAGATCGGCACCTTCAAGTGGATGGATTAGAGGCCAAAGTGGATTTCGAGACACCGAGAGGGACTAAAGTGAATAAATGTGGGATTTTTGCATTTTAGTGAAAATGGGATGTGATGATGTGTATTTTTATAGAAGTGTATTTAGGTGCCCTGATTATGATTAAGCTCTTCCAAATTCCTTGCAAGTCATATTTCAGCTTGTTTTCAAGAAGGACCAAATTGAAAGAGAAGGTGGTGAGCCCCACATATACTTTAATTTAAACACACAACTGGTTCATGCCACTACGATGCCGAATCGCCCAGAATTGAATTCGTGGCAATCTTGCGGTATAGTGGTCTCCAAGTCGTATTCACTCAAGGAGCCTCACTTCTAATTACTAATTAGTTATTCTGAACACTCAAACACTAATTAAAAGCACATAAATGGGGGGGTTTGTTGACAGTAATAACAGAAGTGGTAACAAAAGAGCAACAATGAACAACAGCAGCAGAACAAGTTTGACAATAACAGAAAACCATGCAATCAGCCACTAGGATTTATGGGAGTGTAACCATCATTACTTAGCTCATTGATTCAGTTTTGTTCTCATTTACCACTTGGTTCTTTATAAAAAAAAGAATGATTCCAAAGTAACATCCAGAATTTAATACTACTAACTATAGCCAAGAATATCTTCATTAACTATAACTAGACGCATTTCAAAGGAAAGCCTTAACCAAATCAAGTTAAATATCATCTAACTAGCCATTTCGTTTCACTCACTTTTCTAATCAATCAAGCAAGGTTATATCTCATATATAAATCTGTTTATGCTCTTTCAAATTCAAACCAAAATCTGACAGCAACATAAACATATAAGCAGAACAGAAATGAAATGAGATGAAATGAAGAATAAAACACTTATCTTGCACTTTCAGTTCAAGCTAAAACATCCCAAGGTCCTAGTGACTGATTACAATGGAGATTTAGCCCTCCATGAGAGCAGGACAACAAAACAGAAGAAGGAAGACAGAGTGGAAGAGAGAGTTACGAAAATTGTTAAGTTCTGAAAATAAAAGTGTCCTCTGATTTTTAAAAACTGATGCCTTCAATGCCTTAGAAAATATTCTACCCTAGATGCCTCTTGGATGCCTCCTTGGTGCTTCTTCCATGATGTGGGCAGCAAGACAACAGCAGAAAAGTGGTAATAGCAGCAGACTAATTACTCTACTGCTTTGCTGTTTCTTTCTGCTATTGATTGCTGCAAGAGGTCCATGCTATCAAAACACAAATTACATTGCCCTTTGCTGTAAAGTGTAGAACAGTGGGGGCCAGAAATCCAGTCAGCCCTAGTTAACCATTCAATGCCCAGTCAGCATGTCCAGGTAGCCTTCAAGTAAGCAAAACGTCCATGTCAGCATTTTTCTCTCCAATAATTAGATCTGAAATTAAGCACATGAATTAATTGGGATAAAATTATGAATTTGAATCATATTAATTCTATAATTAATTTACACCCAATAAATTCAAAATATAATAAAATAGGAGAGTTGGCAACATTGAAATAGCAATAGGACTAAGATAGGGACTAAAAAGTATATAAAAATGCCCAATATCAAATCCCCCACACTTGGCCTTTTTGCACTCCTGGGCAAAATAATATTCAGAACACCAAAAGACACCAAAGGAAAAGCGTGGAAAGCATGCTAGAATGGAATAATTAAAATTTTGAAAAGATTTAGCACTTGAAGAAAATTAATCTTAAATTTCTAAGATTCCAAGCATCATGGCAATTTAATTTTATACGAATGAATTCAAGTAATTGGCCTCCTCACCAGGAATGTGTTTACTCTCTATTCTCTCAAGTGTCTAGGGTAAATCACTCGAGATTCAACTTATCACAGAATTCACTACCATAAGCTTGTCAAGAATCTAAATCTCCACTACTTGAATCACATACATGCTTGAATTATTAGGACTTTCGAAAGGTGTAAGGTTGGGTGAAGGAATGATTGGGAGGTAGAAAGAAATACACAAAACAAAGTTTAACAAGAACTTAAAGAAATAAAGAGCATCAATCAATAAGGTTACAAGAGATTGAACTTTGAAATTTGGGCTCAACAATGCTACTTTTCTTTTCTCCTTCTTGCTCTTTTGTTTTTTTTATCTCTATATGGTATTTTTTTTTCATGAAGAGTTGCCAAATTTTTTCTTTTTTTTTTGAGTAGCAAGACTGAAATTCAAAACAGCCCACAAATCCTTCTTTTTGCAAATGCTCAATTCAATCTATTTTCAAAAGAAAGAGATTTCTAAAGCTCTTCAAATCTTAAGTTTGGGGAAAAGAAATGAATTGTTTTAAAGTGGGAGAGAGCTAGAAAACACAAGAAAGAGGGTGGAAGTAAGGTACAAAGTGGCACACAATGGAAACAACACATAGGATGGCTATTTGGCTAGAATGGTTACAAGAAACAAATGCCTAAATCATTTCCAAGCATGTATATGTAATGTAGCCTTAACAAGGATTCAAGACAAATTCTAGAGTAAAAATCATGATAGGGAATACACACAACAAGAAAGAATATTATTTTGCAGTGAAGGCTCAAATTCTCACGGTTTAAAGACTATTACTAAAAATTCATTTAAAAAAAAAACAACGTCATTGCCATTTTACTTGAGTTCCTTAGAAAAAGAAGACTGAATTCTTTTCATGCTAAGTCAATTCACAACTTAAGCTATTTCACCATACATGCTTTCTCACAAAAACTTCATCAATTTTTCAAAAATAGAGCATCAAATTCGGACAGAACAGAGCAGCAAAATTCTGCACTGCAGAAATTCTGGCGACTCAGCTTTACTGACACAAAACTATACCAAAACAAATGCGAAAAATACCAAATAAAATTCTACAGCTAGAAGACATATAAGGCTTTAAAAACATGTAAAGAAACTAGCAAAATTCGTAGCCAATCAGTACAAAAAATTCATGCAAGACAGCTCAAAAATTCTAGACAGAAACGGAGAAAACAGAGGATACAGCAGGAAAATTTTTTTTTTTTTGAAAATCAGCTCCAATTAAATTCTCTCCCCCCACACTTAAACATTTCATTGTCCTCAATGTAAATTATTACCAAACATCAAATAAAATGAAGAGGACATAAATTAAAAAGGAAGGAAAGAGTATGACCTTATCATGGAGCCGGAATATTGTAGAGTTGGATTTCCTCTACAGTTTCTTCTTTGAAGCCCTCGTAGAACTTCTTCAACCTTTTCCCATTTACCATGAACTACTTGTTGGTAGCCTCATTTTGAATTTCTACTGCACCAAAAGGAAAGACATTAGTAATAACAAAAGGGCCAATCCATCTAGAGCGAAGCTTACCGGGCATTAGCTTTAGGCGAGAATTATAGAGAAGGACTTTGTCTCCCACTTGGAATTCTTTTTTCTCAATTTTCTGATCATGTACAACTTTTGTCCTCTCTTTATAGATGCACACATTCTCATAAGCCGCTAGCCTTAGTTCTTCTAATTATTGAATTTGTAACTTCCTTTCCTTACCAGCTAGGGTCATGTCCATATTGCATTGCTTAACCGCCCAATATGCCTTGTGTGCAATCTCCACTGGCAAGTGACATGCTTTATCAAATACCAAACGGTATGGAGACATGCCGATGGGAGTCTTGAAAGCATTCTATAGGCCCAAAGCACATCTTCAAGCCTCTTGCTCTAATCTTTTCTATTGGGCTGTACAGTTTTCTCTAATATTTGCTTTATCTCTCGGTTGGAGACTTCCGCTTGCCCATTGGTTTGGGGGTGATAAGGTGTAGAGGTTTTATGCACTACTCCATATTTCTTTAATAGCCCTTGCATGTTTCTATTGCAAAAGTGTGATCCTTGATCACTGATTATGGCCTTGGGGACACCGAATCTGTAGAAAATATGTGAACGAAGAAAGTCTACAACAATAATAGAATCATCAGTTCAAGTGGCTTTTGCTTCCACCCACTTCGACACATAATCCACAACAACCAAGATATACATAAAGCCAAAAGAAACAGGAAAAGGACCCATGAAATCTATACCCCAAACATCAAAGATATCACAAAAGAGGAGAGGTTGTTGAGGCATTTCATTTCTTCTAGACACATTTCCAGTTCTTTGACACCTAGAACAATTCTTGCAAAAATCATAGGCATCCCTAAACAAAGTAGGCCAATATAAACCAGAATCTAACACTTTTCTAGCTGTTCTTTAGGGACCAAAATGTCCACCACATGCAAGAGTATGACAAAAATTCAGCACAGATGCAAATTCATGATTTGGAACACATCTCCTAACAATTTGGTCACTACAAATCTTCTATAAATAAGGGTCATCCCACACATAGTACCTAGCCTCGCTTCTTAATTTGTTTAACTGATGTTTATTTTGGTATGTAGGCAATTTAGAAGCAATAAGATAATTCACTGAATCAGCAAACCAAGGCTCACTAATACCATGCAAAAGGAAAAAACACTCATCTAGGAAGTGATCTCTAATAGGA
Organism: Biancaea sappan; assembly: GCA_037074585.1. Lineage (NCBI taxonomy): Eukaryota > Viridiplantae > Streptophyta > Magnoliopsida > Fabales > Fabaceae > Biancaea > Biancaea sappan. The sequence continues at coordinate 79,445,377 of CM073492.1, read as the reverse complement.
AGATGCTCCAAAAGCCTACTTAAATGATCAGCTACTACATTCTCTACTCCACTCTTATCCTTGATTTCCACATCAAATTCTTGGAGGAGTAACATCCATCTAAGCAATCTTGACTTTGCATCCGGTTTCTTCAACAAATATTTCAGTGCTGCATGGTCAGAAAACACAATTACTTTGGAGGCAAGCAAATATGATCTAAATTTTTCTAAAGTAAAAACAATTGCTAAAAACTCCTTCTCCGTGGTTATGTAATTTGATTGAGCTGAATCAAGGGTGCGGGATGCATAGGCTATGACATGCAACTTCCTCTCTACTCTTTGTGAAAGTACTGCTCCCACAGCAAAATTTGAGGCATCACACATGAGCTCAAAGGGAAGCTCCCACCGTGGAGGTTGGATGATAGGAGGGGAGGTAAGTTGCTTCTTCAACTCATCAAAAGCTGACCTGCAAGCATCATTAAAAATGAAATCAGTTTCTTTTTGGAGGAGTTTAGTTAGGGGTAGAGTGATCTTACTGAAGTCCTTGATGAATCTTCTATAAAATCCTGCATGGCCAAGAAAATAGCGAACTTCCCGCACAGAAGCGAGGTAAGGCAAAGAGGATATAACATCAACTTTAGCTTTATCTACTTCTATGCCACGTGATGACACTATATGGCCTAGGACTATCCCTTGCTCTACCATGAAATGGCATTTCTCATAATTCAAAACCAAATTCTTTTATATGCATCTATCAAGTACTCTCTCCAAATTTTTCAAGCATGCATCAAATGAGTCTTCATAAACAGAAAAATCATCCATGAACACTTCCATGCAATCTTCTAACAAGTCAGAAAATATACTTATCATGCATCTCTGAAAAGTTCCAGGTGCATTGCAGAGACCAAAAGGCATGCGTCTATATGCAAAAGTACCAAAGGGACAGGTGAATATAGTCTTCTCTTGATCTTCAGGTGCAATGTGAATTTGAAAATATCCAGAAAAACCATCAAGGAAACAGTAGTGAGACTTTCCAGCAAGTCTTTCAAGCATTTGATCAATAAAAGAAAGAGGAAAATGATCTTTTCTAGTTGTTTGGTTCAACTTCCTGTAATCAATGCAAACACACCAACTATTTTGCACTCTAGTGGGTACTAACTCATTATTTTCATTTTCTATAACAGTTACCCCAGTTTTCTTTGTCACTACTTGTACCGGACTCACCCACTTATTATCAGAGATAAGATAAATAATTCCAGCTTGGAGGAGCTTACTTACCTCCTTCTTGACCACATCAAGAATCATGGGGTTAAGTCATCTTTGGGGCTGCCTGACTGGCTTAGTCTATTCTTCAAGAAGAATGCGATGCATGCACACCGAAGGACTAATCCCAGGAATGTCTGCTATAGTCCACCCAATTGCCTTCTTGTTCTTTTTCAGCAAACTTATCAATTTTTGTTCTTGATCAGGCTCTAGATTGTTGGCTACAATCACTGGAAGCTGGTCTCCTACTTCTAGGAAGGCATACTTGAGGTTTTCTGGTAAAGCTTTCAACTCCAATACAGGTGATTGGATAAAGGATGGAATCAGTTTTTGTGGAGTCATATCCAAGGAGGCACCTACAAATTCAGATTGCTCAAAGACAGAATCCTTGGCTAAAAAGGAGGAAGGGTTAGTAGCACAAGAGGAAAGAGATGAAGAATGTACAACATTACAGTTTAAATCACTACACCTACAACTACCTAAAACAGAAACAGAATCTAAGTCTAAGCTAGAGAAAATTACAGAATCAGAATGCACGTCATAATCCAAACCATTATGTAAATTAGAATGCAATTCAGAATTGTCAGCAATTAGAGAATTTTCAATTTCAATGCAAGCATGACAGAATTTAGAACCAGCACAATTGCATTCAAAGGCATCTACCAAATCAGAAAATTCAGGAAAATCAGAAATTAATTCAGTTTGGAAATCATCACATACCTCATCAACTAAGTAATCCAAAAAGTTAACCACATGCACATTGGAATGATTTTCCATAGGATGTTTCATAGCATATAAAATGTTAAAATCAATTTTGTTGCCAGCAAAATCCATTGACAAAGTCCTTTCATGCACATTAATAATGGTTTTTACAGTTTTCAAAAAAGGTCTACCAAGTATTAATGGTGCATGGCCAGGAGTATTATCATTTTCCATATCAAGCACATAAAAATCAGCAGGAAAAATGAGATCTTTAACTCTTACCAGGACATCTTCTAGAACTCCTGCTGGATGTGCTGTGCTCCTATTGGCAAGTTGGACAATCACTCTAGTTGGTGAAAGAACACCAACCTTGAGGCTTGAGTATACTGATTTAGGCATAACATTGATTGAGGCTCCCAAATCCAGCATAGCATTGGAGAACTCCATGTTGCCTATTGTGCATGGTATTGTGAAAGTTCCAGGGTCTTTGCACTTGGGTGGCATAGGTGGTTGGATAAGTGCACACACATTTCTCCCCAAATTGACTCTCTCATTACCCTTTAAACGCCTCTTATGAGTGCACAACTCTTTGAGAAACTTGGCATGCTTGGGGATTTGTTTAATGGCTTCCAAAAGTGGGATATTAACCTCTATTTTTCTGAAGGTCTCCATGATCTCTTTATCCATGTCAGATTCAGAAGCTTTCCTTGATTGAGTCTGCCTATCGGGGAAAGGAAGAGGAATTTTCTAAACCACTTCTTCATCCTTTTTATTTTGCTCACTGGTTGAAGATGAAGGAACACTTTCTGCACATTTGATTTTTCTAGTTTAGATTCGGAAGCTGGACTGTCTACTTGCTTGCCACTCCTCAAGATGATGGCACTCACATTGCCTCTTGGGTTGATCACTGGTTGGGATGGCAAACTCCCTGAACCTTGACTTTTCAGCTCATTGACTGTTGTGGCTAACTGACCAATCTTAGTCTCCAAATTCTGCATATTAGTTTCTGTTCTCTGCTCGAACTGAAGAGTATTGGCAGTCAGTTGCTTCATTAGATCCTCAAGACTAGGCTCAGGTTTCTTGGGTGCTGGAAGAGGTGTATGGCTAGGTTCAGGTTGATTGTATCTTGCATGGGGTGGCTGGTAAGGGGGGTTGGAGGTATTCCCATACTTGAAAGCTGGATGATCACGCCACCCAGGATTGTAGGTGGAGGAATGTGGATCATATCTCTATTGTTGTGGCTGCATGGGTCTACTAGGGAATATACCAGCACATGACTCAGTTGGGGTCTCTTGCAGCTGAGGGCACTGATCTGTATGGTGGGTATTCAGGGAACAAATACCACAGACTGAAAGAGGAAGGGCTTGTTGTTGTGTTCTTTGATTTAATGCCAATTGCCTCACCATTGTAGCTAACTCTTCCAATTTATTTTCTATCCTTTGTTGCTCCATGGGAGGTGTTCTCACTTCATTGACAGTAACTACTACTGGATCGTTCAGTCTAGTGCTAAACTATTGTGCATTTTGGGCCATCTTGGCCAACAATTCATTTGCTGCAGTAGGAGTCTTATCCACCAATGCCCCACCAGCAGCTGCATCAACTATGTATCTGTCCATAGGCAGTAACCCCTCATAGAAATACTGGATGAGAAGCTGCTCTGAAATTTGATGGTTGGGACATTTTGAACACAGCTTCTTAAATCTCTTCCAGTACTCATGTAATGATTCACCACTTGCTTGTCTAATCCCACTAATGTCTTTCCTTATTGCTGTTGTTCTTGAGGCTGGGAAGAATTTTTCTAGGAACATCTTCTTTAGTTCATCACATCTTGTAATTAAGGCAGTGGGCAAGTAATAAAGCCAATCCTTGGCTGCCCCATCCAAAGAGAAGGGAAAGGCTATCAATTTGATATGTTCTTCTCCAACTCCATGCGGTCTCATAGTAGAGCAGACAACGTGAAACTCCTTCAAGTGCTTGTGCGGATCTTCTCCTGCAAGACTATGAAACTTAGGCAACAAATGGATTAGACCATATTTCAGTTCAAAATTAGCATCCAACTCAGGATAATTTATGCACAATGGTTGATAATGCACATTAGGTGCAATCAACTCTTTAATAGATTGTTCTTGTCTATTTTGAGGCACTTGTGCATTTTGATTATCCATTCTAGTTGTCCCAGTTGACTCAAAATCAGTTGACTCAAACACAATATCAGATTCAAAATCTGATCCTACTTCTATGCTATTGACAGCAAGCTCAACAATTTCATAAACAAGTTCAGAAACTATACTAGTCTTAATGCTATTGCTTCTTACTAGCCTATGGAAGGTCCTATCAATTTTTGGATCAAAAGGTGGTAAGTCCACATGACCAGACCTTCTCATATACTAGGAAAGTCAAAAATTCACAACAAAACAATAAAAACAATAAAAACAATAAAAACAACTAAATCACTGCAAAAGACTCCAACTGATGAAAATCACCAAAAATTGAAGTATCTCAGAAAAATCTGATTTTTCATGGAAAAATCCTTCACAAATTGGAGAGACAAACACAAAAAACAGAATTCAAAAATTCAAACTACAAAAATCACACTAAAAATCACAATTAATTAGAAAAATCAAAAAAATTAAAAAATATAAAATGAGGCCTAAAAGATGGAATTTGGCAAAATGGCCGCCCGAGATGATCCTTTGGATATCGAGGGGTCATAAATTGCTTAAAATGCCAAAAACTATTGGTATACCAATTTTGAGGTCAATCGAAGATAGTTAGTTTTTTGCCTATGAATAGTAACTGATAAAAACTCAAAACTTGTAAATCGTTTCAACAATATTAAATAATTTAAAATTAAACAAGCAAACACTTAAACAACTAATTAAATAACTTGGAAGTGAATTGGCTCCCCGGCAACGGCGCCAAAATTCTGGTTCATGCCACTACGATGTCGAATCGCCCAGAATTGAATTCGTGGCAATCTTGCGGTATAGTGGTCTCCAAGTCGTATTCACTCAAGGAGCCTCACTTCTAATTACAATTTGTTATTCTGAACACCCAAACACTAATTAAAAGCACATAAATGTGGGGCGGTTTGTTGACAGTAATAACAGAAGTGGTAACAAAAGAGCAACAATGAACAACAACAGCAAAATATCAGCAGAACAAGTTTGACAATAACAGAAAACCATGCAACCAGCCACTAGGATTTATGGGAGTGTAACCATCATTACTTAGCTCATTGATTCAGTTTTGTTCTCATTTCACCGCTTGGTTCTTTATAAAAAAAAAGAATGATTCCAGAGTAACATCCAGAATTTAATACTACTAACTATAGCCAAGAATATCTTCATTAACTATAACTAGACTCATTTTAAAGGAAAGCCTTAACCAAATCAAGTTAAATACCATCTAACTAGCCATTTCGTTTCACTCACTTTTCTAATCAGTCAATCAAGGTTATATCTCGTATATAAATCTGTTTATGCTCTTTCAAATTCAAACCAAAATCTGACAGCAACATAAACATATAAGCAGAATAGAAACGAAATGAGATGAAATGAAGAATAAAACACTTATCTTGCACTTTCAGTTCAAGCTAAAACATCTCAAGGTCCTAGTGACTGATTACAATGGAGATTTAGCCCTCCATGAGAGCAGGACAGCAAAACAGAAGAAGGAAGTCAGAGTGGAAGAGAGAGTTATGAAAATTGTTAAGTTCTAAAAATAAAAGTGTCCTTTGATTTTTAAAAATTGATGCCTTCAATGCCTTAGAGAATATTCTACCCTAGATGCCTCTTGGTTGCCTCCTTGGTGCTTCTTCCATGATGTGGGTAGCAAGACAACAGCAGAAAAGTGGTAACAGCAGCAGACTAATTACTCTACTGCTTTGCTATTTCTGTCTACTATTGATTGTTGCAAGAGGTCCATGCTGTCAAAACAGAAATTACATTCCCCTTTGCTGTAAAGTGTAGAACAGTGGGGGCCAGAAATCCAGTTAGCCCTAGTCAACCATTCAATGCCCAGTCAGCATGTCCAGGTAACCTCTAAGTGAGCAAAACGTCCATGTCAGCATTTTTCTCTCCAATAATTAGATATGAAATTAAGCAAATGAATTAATTCGGATAAAATTATGAATTTGAATCATATTAATTCTATAATTAATTTACACCCAATAAATTCAAAATATAATAAAATAGGAGAGTTGGCAACATTGAAATAGCAATAGGACTAAGATAGGGACTAAAAAGTATATAAAAATACCTGATATCAGCAACCCTCATTTTCTTCCCATTCACTTGCTCCTCCCCTATCTCATGCATCTCTCTCCCTCTCTTTAGGTAGCCACTCTCATGCCTTCCTCACCAACATCCAACCATGCAAGTTGCTTGAGGAAGAGAGCCATTGAGCTTAGGATGATTAGTAAGCAAAGTGTTCTTCTTCTTCTTCTTCTTCTTCTTCCTTTTTCTTCCAAGAAGAAAGCCCTAGGTTTTAGGATATTTCTTTATGAATCCTTAAGGGATGAAAATAAATGGTCTAACCTTGTTAATGTGGTATTGTTGTTTTGAATTAATGATAGAGAAACCCCTTGTTAATTGTAGTTGAATATCTAAGAGAAAATTTGAGTTGTTGAAAGGATGAAATTGAAGATTATTTCTTGAATCTTTCCCTCGTGTATATGGCTTCAAATTTAGGAGTTTTAGGGTTGTTTATAGTGTCTTTAGCATACCTAAAAACATCCTAGAGGAACCTATGGAAGATTGGGACTAAAGAAGGGAGGTTTGGCCAAGGATGAAGCCATTTTTTAGCTCTATCCATGGCTGCCCAATAGCATGGTACAAATGTGCCAACCTTGACACCCAGGTGCCAAGGTCTTGTAGCCAAAGGGCTTAGGGATGAAGGGTGTGGAGCCCAGGCACCAGCCTTGGCAGAAATGAGGCTGATGTGTTGGCTTGTTCTAACTTAGTTTCCAAATTGTCATAACCTTTTCATTCGGACTCCGTTTTGAGCAAAACATACATCATTGGAAAGATATTTGAGTCTAGTTTCTAATGGTATTAGTTACATTTATTTTTTTTAACCGTTTAAGAGTTATGACCAAAGGAGTGATCAAAGGTTAGAATTAGTGATAATGATTTTCTTATTTTGTGACCTTGACATGTTAATACATGGCTATCTTATAGGGATGAATTCTTTGCTGTGACTTCCACATCTTTTGAGGATGGAATGACTAGCTTGGAGTAGTGGTAAGGGATTTCTCTACCATGTCTCTTTGATCTTTATTTCAAAGAATATTTATTTGTGCCATTGATGATATGCATGAATGATTTTGATATAGTAGTATAAAGGTATGCTGGTACATACATATGAAATCCATCATGTATGAGATATGTTGGGTGAAATCAATTGTAAGCATGGAAAGTAAGTAGCTAGCTCACTTTTGGAGTTTCTTTCACGTCTCTTAAGTTGTATGAAAGAGTACATTTATTATGTATTATGATGAATAAAAAGTGTGGAGATCTAGGGGCTTGTTTAACCTAGCTTATAAGCATATCTTGATGCTACACTAATTATTGTGTGCATGTATAATGTGCTAGTAGACTAATTAAATGCTTGGGAGGTTAGATAGGCTACCATGGAAGAGGATAAATAGTATAGAAAAGAGAGTCAGATTGTTCATAGGGAATTTCTTGATGCTTGTTAACCTTGGAGTATAAATATCCTGATTACATTTTGTAATGAATATTCATGACAGGTTATATTTGTGCATTTTGGTTTATGTGTCATGAAAGCAGTATGGCTCCTTACCAATTATAAATTAAGACTTTATGCCAAAAACTTACGACATTATGTTGGGGAGTAATAAGTTAATTGGCCTATAGGCTTGGAGTACTTCTTTCGTGTAGGATGTACTTTTCAATTTTACATCCATAAGTCTTGAGTGGAGATGTGAACTCACTTGGTTATATGACATTAGGAGTGTGAGGTGATTTCCTCCTTATAGGAAGTAGTTAGGGATCCTTGCGCTTAGGACAGATGATGGTCAATTGAGTGTATTGGTTTGTTAATGAACAGTTTGTGGGGTGATGTGATATCCCCTAGGATATTTATATGCCATTGAGCATAGAGATCTATATGCCATCGAGCAAATAGAGATTAATTTGCTTACGTGTAAGGGGATTAAATTGCCTTTGGGCAAAGGAGATTAAATTGCCTTTGAGAAAATAGAGATTAAATGGAGATTTACTTGCCTGCATGTAAGGTGATTGATTTGCCTTCAAATATGGAGATTAACTTCCCCTTGCTCATGGATATAACATCAACTGGGAGATAATTGGAGATTAAATAGAGATTAACTTCCCTTTAGGCATGGAGATAATTGTAATGCCCTAAGAGATTTTTATTTTAGTACATGCGCATGGAAGAGTTAATTTTCTTTTCTATGGTTATTTATTTCAATTGTGTGTCCTTGCACTGGTATTATTTTTGTTGTTATGGTTTTATTGATTTATGGAGTTCGAGACATCCTATTGAAATCACGTATAAAGGAGATGCAATTTCCTTCTCATTGGAATTAATTATATTTAAAAGAAGGGAATATTAATTATTTTCTTGCCTTCTTGGGTTGATGATATTTTTTTTTTCTGAGGATGTTATGCTAAATGCATGGTTGCAAGGACTAAACCAAATAGATTTAATTTTGGGAGTTCATAAATTTTAATTGAATCCTTGAGTGTGTCTTTGGGTTTGAGAAAGTATTAAGTAAGAATAGTTAAAATTGCCTAAGTGTGGGAGAAGGCAAAATATCTTTATGACTAAGGGAATTTGTGGTATTTTACCATAGGAGGTTAAGGGCATTTTTGTCCACCCAAGACCAAAATTGAATTAAAAGCCTATTCCCCTTTCTTCCTCATCCTCCAGCCTAAAAACACATACACTTTGGTGTGAAGTTTTCTCTTCTCTTCTCAGCAAATCTCATTCACAAGGGCCACCATAGTTCATATTTCTGTAGTACTGATTTTAGAGTTGTATTAAGTGTTTCATCACTTCTCTTTTGATTTCATTCTTCTTTCAAACCCTTGTTGGATTTTAGTTGGTTGAGAGGTTGAGCTAAATATTCTGTGGAGGGGTTATTTTACTCTCTTGATGCTTGGTTTGCATATCTTGAAAGGAAAATAATTGAACATATGGAGAATATTGTGACCAAATTCTTTTAAAATCTATCCCTTAGGACACTCTTCAGGCTTTGCTCATTTTGCTTGAAGTTGTGTTTCTTTTTAAGTATCCATAGAGTTTTAAAACCACCCAAGAGCTCTATGACTCAAGCCTAAGTAAAGTTTTGCAAATGATCAAGATTTGAAGGAGGACTTTTTCTCTTTTAGTTTTCAAAGTCTGTTGGCAACTAGTTGACCATCGTGGAGGGAGTAGTCGACAAGCTACCTTTTTGTGCATTGTCTAATTTTGGGCAGAGATGCACCAGTTGACCGGTTGCCCTCTAGGTGATTGAAAATTTCCTACTGATGTAATGGTTGACTGGTAGATGACTCCTAGTTGACCAGTTGCTCGTTGTCACTGTACAATTTTAATTAAATTAGGCCATTAAGGGTAAACCAGTTGGCTGCTCTCTGTCCAATCCTATTATTTTGGAATCAATCAATTGCCAGAAAGAAGTAGCTAATCGGTTGTTTCCTAATAACAATGAGGATTTCCAATTAATTATCATTTCATGTGCCTTACATTAAGGGGATCAATTCTAAAACTTGAGATACCTAAATTCCTTTTGAGTCTCTTCATACGGTAAAATATAGCTTGGGTAGAGGTAAGTAAACAACCTACTCAAGTATAAATTAAATTCCCAAGTTGAACTGTGTATTGCATGGAGAACACCAAGTGATTGAACATGGAAAAGGAGAGGAGAAATTTTATAATTTGCATGTTGTAGTTTACCATAGAGTGTGTTTTAGAGTTTGGGTTCTTGAATGGTAATTGTGTGTATATTAGTTTTGCTTTTGTATATGTTATTAAATTCATTAGAGTAATTGTACCTTGAGCCTTGATGGTTCAGTGTGAGAATAGTAGGTTAGACCCATAGGAGTCTTGGAGAATAATTGCTTAAGGGGATTGGAATGCTTTTGAGCATGGAGAACTTGCCATTAAGCATGGAAATTGAATTGCCTATGGGTATGGAGACATTACCATTAGGCATAGAGATATATCTGCCTTGAGCATAGATTAATTCCCATAGGCATGGAGGTATATATGCCTTTAAGTAGATATTTAATTTCCTTGGACATGGAGGTTTAATCATTTTTGGAGTGGAGAGAGTTTATTGCTATGAACAAAGGAATATAATAGTGCTTTCAGGCAGGAAGAGGTGGATGCTTAGCGCTCTATCATACTTTAATCGCTTGTGTTTGGGTCACTAAGATTATTATCTCTTGCTATTGTTTTCCATGTTTCAAAGTCAGTGAACATTGAAGAACATCTACATAAGGAGTAACAAAGGTTCGAGTGATCCAAACCACCTGATTCTCAAGTTGGTAAATCTTTTTTAGAGTCACCCTTAGAAATTCTTCTATAGTAGCTCTGTAGTCCAATAGGACCAATTATGAGGGCTATTTTGGGATAACATTCCTTTTTTATTTGTTTTTGTATATTCCTTGAGTTGTTCTAATATAGGAATAGATAAAAACATAGGAGATAGCCATGTTGTGGCTCATTTCATTAAATTTATGTATCAAATACTTTGCATTACACTTATAGAGTATTTCATGGTCTTGCTTGGATAGAGTGGAGTGTGGAGAAAGTCACCCCTTTTATTTTATTAATGTTTTTATCTTATGAGTTGAAACTATAAGTTAGGCTTACATCCACGTGTCATGCTAGTCACGAGCCCTGGAGTTGAGTTGTGACAATAATATAAGTCAGGAGATAATATCAGCCCAAGAGTCGAGAGGTAATCACAGCTTATGATTAGGAAGGCAATGTCAGCCTATAAGCCAGGGCAATGATATTAGCCTATGGGTTGGGAGACAATTCTTGATTAAGAGCTTACTATGGCCCTTTTGCCATAGACTATTATGGTTTTCAAGGCATAAAGATGTCATTTATGTGGATTGCTATATATATATATAAATGTATGCATTAACCTGCATAGTTGTAATGGAGTTCCACTAGAATGTATTGCTTGGAGTGGTTAGATAGCGATGTTATCTATGTGGATTGCTATATATAAATATATGTATTAAACTGTATGGTTGTAAAGGAGTTCCATTAGCATGTGTTGCTTCGAGTGGTTAGTTATTAGCCTACGTATCAGGAGGTATTGAGTGACCTTCAAACTAGGAGTTGTCAAATTTAGATTTCAAGATGTATGCTCGATGTCAGACTGTATGTGTGGATGAATTATTTTGATATGGTAATATAAATGTATGTGGGTATACACATATGAAATCCTTCATGTATAAGATATGTTGGCTGAAATTAATTGTAAGCTTGGAAAGTGAGTAGCTATCTCACTTTTGGCATTTCTTTCACATCTCATAAGTTGCATTAAAGAATACATTTATTATGTATGATAATGAATGAAAGTGTGGAGATCTAAGGGCTTGTTTACACTAATTATTGTATGCATTTGTAATGGGCCAGTAGACTAATTAAATGCTTGGGAGCTTAGATAGGCTACCATGGGAGAGGAGAAATATTATAGAAAGGAGAGTGAGATTATTCATAGAGAATTTCTTGATGCTTGTTAACCATGGAGTGTGAACATCTTCATTACATTTTAGTAATGTATATTCATGATGGGTTATATTTGTGCATTTTGGTTTATGTGTCATGGGAGCGATATGGCTCTTTACCAATTATATATTGTGACTTTATGCCAGAGAACTTATGATATCATGTCGGGGAGTGATAAGTCAATTGGTCTGCAAGCTTAGAGTACTTCTATCGTGTATGATGTACTTTTCATTTTTACATCATATGAATCTCGAGTGGAGATGTGAACTCACTTGATTATGTGACGTTAGGAGTGTGAGGTTACTTCCTCCTTACGGGAAGTGGTTAGGGATCCTTGTGCTTGGAACTAATGTTGGTCAATTGTGTGTGTTGGTTTTGTTAATGAACGATTTATAAGGTGATGTGATATCCCCTTTGCAATTTATGTGCCATCGAGCAAATAGAGATTAAATAGAGATTAATTTGCCCACATGTAAAGGGATTAAATTAACTTTAAGCAATGGAGATTAAATTGCCTTCGAGCAAATGGAGATTAAATGGAGATTTAGTTGCCTACATATAAAGGGATTGATTTGCCTTCTAGTCAAATTACTTTAGATTTGGAGATGTATGCTCGATGTCAATCAGTATGTATGGATGTTAAGAGTTGCTATATTGGAGATCAAGATTTCCTAAGCAATCTAAAGTACCTGGTATATTTGCATAAGACTACTATCGAGTTATTTTTTTACATACTCGACTAGTATGTGTCTTAGAGTAAGACTTACTCAAATCAATTGTTATTGTGGGGACAACGAACTGATTGGAGATAAGGAAAATGGGATTGTTTACTCATTGAGATGTTTATCTCACCCTACTGTTGCTTTTCCTTGCAGGTTGCATTAGTCGTGATATCATTATGTGAGGAGTATTTGAGGTTTAAGGCATTTAGTTCCTTCTTGCAAAAGTTCAAAGCTTAGTAGTTGGTGTTTCTTTGTAAGCTCTGTAGTCAACTAGAACACCTAGGAAGGAGAGGTTTCATGCAGGGAGTTTCTAACATGTCATGTTTATTTTTTATTCTACATGTTTAATTAATTATTTATATAATTATACACGTTACATGTTGCATAGGAACTAGGGATTAGGAGAATTAGGCAGCATAGGAAATTAACCCTATGTTGTGCCGGTCACTTGCTTGGATTTAGGTCGTGACAGTTGTTGTGTATGAAATATGAGAATATAGAAGCCTATGCATCATGCACTTAGCATAAGGAAAAGTCTAAGTGGAAAGGAGTGAATACATTAATGATGAATTATGGCTAAGATTATAAATAGGGATCTAATTTGGGCATAAGAAGTCGGAACTCAGGTTGATGTCTTTGACTAAATTTTAAGTGGGATGGCAATATGAGGTCCAGGTTGAGAAAGCCATAATTATATGATCCTCCTGAGGGGCCACATCTTGGTAAGTAGGGCCTGACTGAGAGATGCTAGGGGAGGCTATTATACTTTCTCAAAGTGTGACTTGTCAGTGATGCATCTATTTGATTTAGAACTTATTACAGTGAGTTTGTTGTCTGCTTACATTTGTTTGGGGTTGTGATATTATTTGTTCCATGGAGATTAAGATCCATGGGAGCATAAACCCATGTTAATAAAACCTTGAGAAACAAAATCATGAGGATGCAATCCCTTGTAATGAAACTTTTGAGCAGTACATCTGTGGGAATGAAGACCCCCTTGACGAGGCTCTTGAGTGAATCTTTCGTAGGAATGAAGACCTACATAGAGTAATCAAGATGTGTACTATAAGTATGCATGGGACTTGGGTGTGCCCATTTATGTGTGGAAATGATGATGTGTATGATTTGGGACGAGTTTAAGTTAGGCATATACATATATATATACCTTTGTGCTAGGTTATGTGCTATAGTTATTTCGCGGGTTAGCATGATGTTGTAGTACATGTTCCTAGGTTCATGCATAATTTTATGTACTTTTGTTGAGTATGCATAGTTGTATATATTTGATAGGTAGGGCTATTTTTGGTGAGTAGTGGATTAGACTCATCACCTCACAATTGTAAGTATACAAGAACGATTAGTTTGTTGACTCGTAAATTGAGGATACCTTTCCCTTGCTTAGGGCAAGGTAATTTTTATTTGTTTTTGAGTTAATCTTTCTAAGAAGCTCTATAATTGGTTAAGGCCAACCAGGTTTTATTTATAAATAGTAGGGGTTAGCGAGAGCTAAAGTAGGCTTATGGCGGTGTGAGTGTCACATCGTCTACGTCGATTACGGCCCAAATTCGGGTAGTGACATCAAGCATGCATGTTATGTAAGTAGTGGAGATTTAAATGATAAACTAGCCTATGGTAGTAATGTTGTGATAGGTTGATTCTAAGTGAATTATTACCCTAAAACACTTGAAAGAATAGAGTCCAAACACTTACCTTGTGAGGAGATTACTTACTTGAATCCATTCTTATCAAATGAAGTTGCCATGATGCTTGAGTTTTGGAAATTTAAGATTGATTTTTTCCTAAGTGCTAAAATCTTTTCAAGTTTGAATTGTTCCATTCTTGCATGTTTCCACACACTTATTCTTGTTGTGTCTTTTGGTTTTTTGATTAGATTTTGCCCAAGAATGCAAAAGGCTAAGTATGGGGGGCATTTGATACCACATTTTAATGTTAATTACATCCCTTAACTTAGTTCTTTTGCAATTCAATCATTAATAACTTTCTTCCAACCCATATACACTCACTAACTCATTAAAATCCAAGCATGTGACCAGTGTAGACGGTGCCTAACCCACACCTCGACAAGCCTATCTTTATTCCAACCCATATACACTCACTAGCTCATTAAGTTTTTGTTTTAAACAAATTAAAACATTATACACTAATAATGAATTACACATGGAGATTACCCTTTTTCTCATAAATGCACATACCACACTAATAATGATTATAGAGCTTTTCTAGAACTCATACTAAAAGAAACATATACTACACATTACCGTACCTAGGAAGACAAGGGAGGTATCCACGACATATGCATCCTCGAACGGTGGGCGCCTCTTCACATGAAACTGTGATGGGGTGAGTTTGATCCACTTGACTCACAATAAATAGCCTAGCTTAACAAGAATATGTAGTGACGCATGCCATAGAGTAAACATAAATGTTTAAGTGTGCATCTAAATTATGATCTTGAGTGAATGAACTTTCATCATATCAATATGACAAAGATAATAAAATGTATCCAAATCTCCATATGAATAATTTTTATATTATTCATGACCTAAAAACCAACTCATGCTAAGATCATATTTTCACTCCAATGATTATGAATATAGAATACCATACAAACATTCATCATATGGAAACACATACCTACCAATCATATCATCGATGCTAAAATCCACAACACAATGCATTTCAGGTTCTATAAAATTAAACCATCCATCTAGAAGAAGTGATCATAATATAAAGTCATATTATTTTATTAAGACATGTTTTATAAGCATGCACAACATTTCACCTTAATGAAGTATAAATGGGAGGGCCACACATGCTTCCTTTAATGATGCCATGAATTATAGCAGAGAGGGCCTCATAGGCTTTTTCATATGTTCCCAATTTATATATATTTGAGACGGCCACATAAGCTTCTCCCTAGGTTGCCAATAAATACAATATATGCATAGGTTATGTTCTTAGATAGCCACACAGGCTTCTCACCTTTTCTCCCTTTGTCTACAGTGGAGAGGGCCATACAGACTCCTCACCATAAGTACTAGTCATAGTATGATAAGGCTACTCAACCCTTTGTACTATCACTAGTATGTATCGTCACATCACGAGCCAAGTAGGCTTTTCACATAAGGTGATTAGTCATAGCGCAATAGAGTCATAAACTCTTCATACAACCACTAATCTAGTCATATCCATAGGCCATCTATGCTTTTATATCATTTGGTTAGCCATAGTACGATAGAGTTGTAAACTCTTCAAGCTATCACTAACTCATCCATAATTAATTTACCACATCAGTAACTACCTTTAACACACAAACAATTTCATCTTACATAATGGAAATAAAACATTAGATGCAATATGACAAAGAGCTATTCAACCACATTATGCAACTCATCACACAATACATATTAACAATATAAAGGTATAGCACATCATCCATTCAAAATCTCAAGGTAGCTAAAATCCATTCCCATAATCACTCTAGGACTCTTCCACATTACACCTCTTCTTGCAATTGTGGTCATCCATGGTGTTACTAGGAAGGTTATATGATCCTTTTTCCCATTACTTCAAATGCACACAAGTTTTGTTTAAACCAAGGAAATACATATGTACCTAGCATGCTTGTATACCTGATAACATGCATTTTTCCATTCATTTTAGCCCCTATCTTAGTCCTTATAGCCTCTTTAATATTTCCAATTCTCTAATTGTATTATATTTTTGGATTTATTGGGTATAAAGTAATTATATAATTAATATGCTTTAATTTTATAAATTTATCCCAATTAATTCAATTGTGTATTTTTGTAGAAAATTAATTAGAGAATTTTTATGATGACGTGCATGGCAGTTATTGTACGTTGACATAGTGCCACCTAGATGGTGATATGACACAATTGGTGATTAGGCATTAACCAGCTGACTGGACTTATGGGACCCATATATCTATATTACTGAGCCAACTTGCATGAAGTTGCAATATGATCTCTTCCCTCCCATGTGTAGAAAATGCAAGGTCAGGAATTGTAGTATTCACAAGTCAGAAAATTAGCAAGTTGAAGTTGGACTCCTTGCATGTGAATGAAGAAGCCATCAACCAGTAGAAGAGAGAAACAAAGCAAAATTTCACTAACCAAATTTGTTGACGAAGAATGAAAGCAAGTAGTAGGAAATATCAAGTTAAAGTCTGAAATTCTTGTATGTGTAGAGGCTAGAAGTCAGAAAATACATTGGCAAGTGGAAGATTAATTCCTTCACATGTGAAGTACCAAAAGAAACGACAATTGCCACCAACCAACATCTGAAAATAGCCAAATTCGAAGTCAAAAGTAGCAGGCAATCAAATATCAGAAAATCAGTAAAAAGACAACACACTAAATTGACCAGACTTACAATTTCATCCTTCTTTCTTGGCTGAGCTTAAAAGGGCACTTCTGATCCAGTTGAAGTGTTAGAGTTCATCACCTTCTTCTACCAATTTTGTAGCTTAGTTTTTCATATATTTTTTCTTTCCTTTATTTTCACTTTAGTCCATATGAATGGCTAGAACTCTTATGTAATTGGTCAGACATGAACTGGAAAATATATCTTGAATCTTTGGATCCATACAGATAAGTTTCTGGTTTCCAATCCTATTTCATTTTTGTTCTATAATTGCTCTTATTCTTGTGTTTATTCTTGCTCTGATATGACTTGTTTAAACATGAGTTATGTTATGTAATTTTTGTTTGAGAATTTAGCTTGCTGTATGGACATGTATGCGATTGTTGTGTATGTGTAGTGATTTACAATAGAAATGGCATGTCAGTATGAGATTGCGGAGGCATGATTCAGTTAAGGCTTAAACGAATTATATTATGTTATGATTAGTGGAGATTTTCCTGATTATGATTATGGTATAGTTCAGTCTTGGAAGATATTCTGGGAATTCTAATTGAAAACTGAATGGTGTGATTAAATCAGAACAAACCAAGAATTAGATAATGATAGATGCAAACTCTAGGGATTGAATGACTAATTACATGTTTGTGTTATTGTGTTCTGTTCTATGTTGTTATTCTGTATTTATTAGTTTTCATGTTTTAATTTTGCATTTAATCCTGTCAACAAAACCACCCCTCTTTGTAATTAGTAGGTAATTAGTGTAATTATAGTTTGAACAAATAATTATGCAATTAGAAGCAAGGCTCCATGGGTGAATACGACCTAGGAAAACTATTATATTGCAAATTGTCACAAAATCTAATCCTGGGTTGTTCAACAACCATAGTGGCATGAACTAGAATTTTGGCGCCATGACCATACACCATATGCTGATCATCTCACTGGGCCAAGCCATCATTGAAGTGTGGAATTTGTATTTGCTTTGATTGCTTTCTTGATAGGATTGGCTGCCTCAAATTCTTTTTTCTTAAGTTCGATAATAGTTTTTATTTGTTACCAAGAGTTAGTGGGAAACACGAAAGATAAAGGAAAGGCATGGATCATGTGAAGCAATAGTAATTCGTTTTATATGTGGACTACGCAGAAAGAGGAAGTAGAAAAGCTAGAATAAAGAGGAAGTGGAATACATGTCATCTTGATTTGGTTGAAATTGTGGACAACACCTTCAAAGTTATTTACTTTTCATTTAGGTCCATAAAAATTTCAAAAATTTTTTTATCCCAATAATAATTTTCAATTTTCCTTTTTCATTAATTTTTATTTTTTTTCAGTTGTTTATTTGGTTCAAAAAAAAATTTCTTTTCTATTTTTTAATGTTTTTCTTTATTTTTTTTATTTCTTGTGATTTTTGGTTTGATTTTTGTATACATTATATTTGAGTTCTGTTTATTGTTTTTCTATCTCCAACTTGTGAATGATTTTTCCAAAATAAAATTAGAATTTTTTGAGATAATTGATTTTTGGGAGTTTTTCATAAGTTGGGCATAGAAACAACATTAGAAGTGTCATTTTGTGTTTTCTTTCTAGATTTTATCTTTTCTAGTCTAGAATCAAAGTTTCATTCTTGTTTTGGGGTAAATTTTAGTGAGTTAGATTAGGACCTTATCCATGGATCTGTATAGCTTTGAAAATATATTAGAAGACATAGCATCCATGTTAAAGTACTTATCCTTTGGTCAAGTGCAAGAGCCACCTTTCCCTCCTCCATTTGTAAGTGGCTTAGATTCCTTCACCACATATAGGACAGACTAATATCCACAATTCCAAGTACCGAGTCCTATGTAGGAATCTTTCTTGGCCAAATGCAATTTCAACAAGATCCCTAATAGTCCATGTTTGACACATACTCCACAACATACCATCCTAAATATGATCCAGGTATGAGAGCTCATTTCATTCACCATGATTGAGGACTTCATGCCCCATATCTCAGTGATGAATCCTCTCCAGCCACCCTTTTACTGAATCTGAGCAAAATTTAGAAGACTTGGCCACATATATCATGCAGTTCCAATAATGGACTAAGGTAAGCCTTCAAAGTTTAGAAACTCTAATAGGCCAACTAGCTAGCAATATTGATGAGCTGATCAATCAGAGGTCTAATAGTAGTTTTCCTTCTCCAACTATGGCCAATCTAAGAGATGTTGATAGTGTAATTTTTCTGAAGAATGACACACAGATAGATGGTCTAGCCATCCAACCTAAGGTCATTGAACTTGAGCTAGAAAAAGAGATTAGGAAAGTTTGAGATAGAGGTAGACACACAAATGTTGGAGAATGAGTCTATGAAAGATTTCAATTGTGACTGTCATACTTGCCAAGCATGTATAGAAATAGAAAAAGCTTTCAATTTTGGCAATTCTAATTTTGTTGAACAGAAGCATTATGCATATGCACTTGAATTTGTACATGAAACTGAACCTAAATCTGCATCATACCTACCTTCACAACAGATTCTGTACTTGAATTTAATGCAGTTGAATTTGAATGTGCATATGAATCTAAATATGATTTCAATTTTCCCTTTATTTCTATTGTAAATTTTGATTCTAGTTCTATTGTTTTTTATTTTGTTGTAGATGATAGTGTTAAATTAAATTATGTTTTAGATAGTAATTTAGTTTTAAATAATTTTGGTGTAGGTAGTAATTTTAATTCTGAATTAATTTTTAGAAAGAGTTTCAATTTTAATTCTATTTTAGATAATAGTTCTCTTTTTGTTTTAAATTGTAATTTAGTTTGTCGTTCTTCTTTCATTTCTTTTAGTTTTCCTTTTTGTTCTTACCCCTCTATGGCAAGCGGAGCTTCTTTTGTTTTTCTTCAGGTTGGTGATGTCAAATTAATTCTTTCCATCATATAATCTACTGGTGAGAAAAACTTTTGGAAGATGCTAGTGCCACACAATTGGAAAAAGCGGAAAAAGTGCACCACTTCTCATAAGGTTGTTTCTTTTCCCTTTTATCTCTTTTATTTTCATGTCCTCTGTATATTAGATAATATGTGCTAATAATTGTTTGCATTGAGGACAATGCAAAATTTAAGTGTGTTTGGGAGGGGGGAGAGAATGAGATAGTCTTGATTTTTAAATTTCATGCAATTTTAAAAATTTTTCTATTATGTTTTTATGCTTTCAATAAAGTTTTCATGTAAATTGTGCTTGATGAAAAGTTTGAAAAATTTAGTAAAATGAGAATTTAACCTTGTTTTTCTAGCATTTAAGTTTTAATGAGTTTTAGTAATAATCTTTTTAACCATGAGGAAATTTGAGCCTAATTGAGACTATATTACATGCTATGCTTGGCGATGATTTAGGCATTCCTTTGTTTACCTTGTAGCCAAATGACCATCCCATTTTGTTATGTCCATTGTATACCACTTTATGCCTTATCCATATCCTTTGTTGTATTTTTTCCACCATCTTTTCTTTCTTAAAACAAAATTTTTCTTGCAATTTATGAAATAAAGAGCATTATAAATTCGTTTGAAGAGATTTATTTGCTGAATTTTTTTTGAATTTTGGGGTGTTTTAAATTATATTTCTTCTACTTCTTCTCAAAGAAAAAGAATGACCAAACAAAAAGAAAAAGAAAAAAAATCTTGAATGACGTCGTCAAACGAAATGAAAAGAAAAACAATAAATAGATTAAAAAAATTAAATGATGAAAAAGAGGAGTAGATAGAACTTTAAAATCCAAAATTAGTTTATATTCAATCTCTTATATATTTACCTATAAATGCTCTTCAGTTTCTTAAGTTGTGGCAATATTTTTGTCTCTTTTTTCCTTTCTTTCCATTTTGCCTTTTGTTCCCATTGTTTTCCATACTTACATCACAACCCTTGTAAAGTCCTTTTGATTCAAGCATGCATATGGATTTAAGTAGTGGAGATTTATATAATTGACAAGCTTATGGTAGTAAATTTTTATGATAGGTTGAGTATTGAGTGAATTAGCCTAAACATTTTGAGAGAATATAGAGTATACACATCCCTTGTGAGTAGATTGTTACTTGGATTCATTCTTGTCAAATTAAATTGCCATGATACTTGAATTCTAGAAATTTAAGATTAATTTTCTCAATACCACCATGCAATAAGCCAACATAATGTCTATCATCCAATAATATGGACTCATACACATAGTTTGCTATCATAAGGGAATCACTCATACAAAGAAGAATATAATTTTTATCAATCTCAAGCACGCTACGTACAAGCCACTCTACAAGCTCTAACATACACTTATGCTCCATGACAAACAATATAGTTCATATACAACAGTCAAATGAAAACATTTTTAGTCCATCTCTAGCCATATAGAGATTCATGTGTATGTACACCAATCATCGTATTGAATAGCAACTTGTATCATGATGTAAGCATGCTAAGAAAGTAGCTTCTTTAAAAAGAAAACCATTTTGGCAAGGCTAGATCCCTCACCTTAACTCCAAGCTAGCTAATCCTCCTAAAGATTAATATTTGTAAGCCCTAATTCTTGTTTAGATCCTTCCAAGAGGTATCCTAAACATTAGGAATAACATACATAAGAGAAAGGACATGACAAACCAAGTTTTAGAAGTTACTTTACCACTGTAAGACTCAGCACGTTGCTATAGTGCTGAAAATGCTCTAAAGGCAACATAGCCTTTGCTGTTGCAGTGGTAGCCACTGCAGTTAAAACTTTTCTTTCTGCCTTTTATCGTTGCAGCAACAAACGAGAACACCCCCTAACACTGCAATGGTGGACATAAGAACCTATTACTCTGTTTTCGCAAAAAATTGTTCCTCTTTTGATTTTCTTCCATTCTAGCCCAATTAGGAAGCACATACATACCCAAATCCTAGACTATATTCAAGAATCAAACCCAAATTCATGAAAATCCCCTCTAAGAACCCTAACTTTCCATATTTTGTCATACGCTTCCTACCCACCTTTTTTTTAATACATAGTTTCTATTTCTAATTCCAATTTGTTCAACAAACATCCAAGAAGATTTTTTGATGAACAAACTACTTAAAAATTCTCAAAAACACTTAATGTCACCCTCAAAACCCTTATATCTGAAAATTGGTTAGAAGATGAATAAGTGGAAAGTTTACCTTGTTTTCTCCTTCTTCTGGTGATGGTTGGTGGTGATGGTTGGTCGCCATAGACTCAAACTTTCACTAGAGATAGATGGCAGGAGGATTGGGTGAGCTTTTGGGTGAAGGAGACCCATTAATCCCATTCCTAACCTTGTAGATTTAATTAATTAAAGGGTTAATGTGATGACATGGACGTTGACATTGTAAGCTTTGCCGACTAGGTGTTGACATTTGTGGTGATGTGGACAAAGTTGCTAACTTGGACACTGGCTTGTATGGACCCCACCTTTATGCAAACTATTCTGACTTTTTGGCACGCATTCAGTTCAGTTTTGTAGATCAAAGCTTATAGGCAGAAAAGTTAGTATTTCATCCTCCCATTCCATGCAAAACTTCTCTGGTTTGCCACTACACTTACTACCAAATCAGAATAGAGAAAGGGACTTGTGCCGAATCAAATTTCTCCCTTGGGGAAAAAACAAAAACACCATCAGACTCCATTTGGTTCTGTTGAAGACCCCCTTCTTCTTCCATTATTCTCTGTATTTCATAACCTAGGTTTTGCCTTATGTTTGCTATTGTATTTTCACGTTTTGGCCTCCATGGAAGGTTAGAACACTTTTGGATATTGTAGCTTGATTCATTTGTTTAGATAAGTCTTAATCATTGTTGATATAGTGATGGTTAATCAATTGTCATTACTTACCTTTAATGTAGCGGCAATTAAGACTTAATTGCAATTAGCCCTTTATTTAGTGGAGGTTTAAGAACTAACAGCCACTAGATTGAGTTTTAGAAGCAATTAAAGGTAACCATCACTAAAAAACACCAGAGTTTGGCCCTTTTTTTTTGTGGTTTATGGGCATCTTTCTAGGGTAATTGACTACCTCAATTCTGGTGCAATGACTTTTTCTCTCTACTTTATTACTTGCAGAACTCGGTCCACTTGCCGAGAAATCAACAAGGACAAAAGAATGAATTAACTAAGTTTGTCTAAGCTTGATCTTATTTGTTTCTGTGTCATTTCACAAGAGATACTTTGGATCTAACAACTATATAATTAAGAGATACACATTAATTGATCTTCTTCAGTATTAATGTTTGTGACAGTCACTGATTTTTTTCCTTTTTTTTGGTTATATACAATGGCCATGATGTCAGTGTTCCAACCGCCAAATTAATGAATTTTAAAATAGATTTATTTAATTTCTGGGACAGAAGAATGAATTTATTAAGTCTGTCTAAGCTTGATATTGCGTGTTTCTTTGTCATTTTAAAAGAGAGTTACTTTTGATCTACTAGCTATATAATTAAGAGATACTCACTATTTGATCATATTCAGTAGTAATGTTTGTTACAGTCACCAATTTTATTTTTCTTGTTTTGTTGAATATAATGGCCATGATGTCAGTGCTCCAACCTTCATATTAATGAATTTCGAAATAGATGATTTTTTTATTTATGGGACATAAGAATGAATTAATTAACCTTGATCTTATGTGTTTCTATGTCATTTCACAAGAGATACTTAGGATCTACCAGCTATATAATTAAGAGATACATATTAATTGATCATTTTCAGTATTATAATATCTGAGACAGTTATCGATTTTTATTTTTACTTTTATCTTTTGTTGAATCTGATGTCCATGGTGTCAGTATTACAACCTCCAAATTAATTAATGAATTTCAAAATAGATGTGTTTTTAATTTCTAGGACATAAGAATGAATTAATTTTGTCTAATCTTATCTTATGCGTTTCTGTGTCATTTCACAAGCGATACATTGGATCTACCAGCTATATAATTAAAAGATACACATTAATTGATCATTTTCAGTATTAATGTCTATGAAAGTCACCAATTTTAAAAAAGCTAGTTTTCTCTATCTGTGTCTGCCGTTAACGTCATGTACCCTTAAGCTCTCTGTTCTGTTTCTCTCTGTGCTACTCTGTATCTTCCGTTTTTCTCTTTCTGTATGAACTTCAAGTTTTCATCAATATAATTTCCTCAATTACCAAAAAAGTCACTAATTTTTTTTTCCAGTATAATGGCCATGATGTCAGTGTTCCAACTTTCAAATTAATGAATTTCAAAATAGAGGTGCTTTTAAACTTTGGAACACAGAATGAAATTATTAAATTTGTCTAAGCTTAATATTATGTGTTTCTGTGTCATTTTGCTAGAGCTAATAAAGAGATACACATTAACTGATCATCTTCAGTATTAATGTACATGACAGTCGGCACTTTCTTTTCGTTGAATCTAATGGCTATGATGTCAGTGTCCAACCGCTATATTAATGAATTTCAAACAAATTATAAAAGTATAATTTTTTGAAGACTAAAATTAATATTTTAATATAAAATATTTTATTGACAAAACGTAGGTTAAAAAAAATTAGATTGGTCATTGAACTAAATGAAGTATTAGTTCATAGTTCATTGTGTAATTGTAATTGAATAAGTTATAATTATATATATATATATATATATGTAAATGATTTTATACATTAACAATTTAATATAATTAATTAATACGTATTTGCATGTTTATGTTTGACAAATTTAGAAAGGGTCTAGACAAGCTATTAATCATTTTTTTCACATTTCACAATAATATTTAATTTGAATAATATATCAATATGGAACAAAATTTAAAATTAGTAACAAAATATTATATCAATAGTATTTATATGTTGAGTGATACATTAATACTCATAAAATACATGAAAAATAAAAAAAATGTAAAAAAAAAAAGAAAACAAAATTAAAATCAGTTCAATAATTAAACAACCTGATTTTACTGGTTTTTTCGATTTTTGATATGTATTCTTACTGGCTAGTTAACTGACTTAAATTAAATTGTTCGTTTGATCAATTCATTAATTTTTTAGTTCAATCGATTATTTGAGTCTGATTTTTTGAACACTTAAAAAAAAAAAACATAACATTAGATAACCTTGCGTTGAAAAATTAAACACATCGTAATGAATCTCTTTCTTTCTACTGTAAGATATAAACAACTTTTTCCATAAAGATGGACTACAGATTTTGAGCACAACTTCTAAACAAGTATATATTCTTTAGTAGGAAAAAAAAATTTGAGAAAATTAATCATTTAATTTATGAAATATTATTTTTGCAATTAAATTTTTTGAATCTTGATCCTTCAACACAGTCTTTAAGAGGTATTCTCCTCTCAACTTAGATTCTTCAGATTAAAAGTATCTTAATTTAGTCTTTAAACACTGTAGTTAATAAAATAGCTCTTCCTTAAAAAATATCTTTAAGCTCTCTCCGACAAAATAGCATCAATCAAGGGTTGATGTTCCGAGGTTGTTGAAAATGAAAAAAAAAATTATTTATTTGTACACTCATGGTGCCGAACAGAGCTTTTGAATCAATTTGTTATTTTTTTAATGATTTTTTTGGTACTTATTTCGCATCAATTGCTTTCAGAAATTTTATCCAGTTATTTTAAAGGTTTAATAATAATAATAATAATAATAATAATAATAATAATGTTATTATTATTATTATTATTGTTGTTGTTATTATTATATTCGAGTAAATTAGTAATTAGATCTCCAAAAAATTATAGTTGTCATAATTTAATCCTTAAAAAATTTTATTTATTTCAATATGGTCTCTCTTTTTGTCAAAATAACTTTTAACAACAGAAGTTTTGATATTTAGCAATAGTAAATTTTTTGATTCAGCAACGATAAAGACTAAATTGAGACCAATCTAATCTTTCAGGAATTCAACTGAAAGACTTTATCTTTCAATAACTAAATTAAGAAAGTTGTAATCTTTCAAAAATTATAACAGTAATTTATTCAAAATATCTTTATAATGAGATAATTACTAAATCGTTTAATTTTTTTATTTCAATTTAGTCTCTTGACTTTTAAAACAAGCTTAAGCATTTTCTTCTTTTTAACACGGTAAAAATACTTAATATATTTTATTAGAGGGAAGAATATTTGAATTTATTTTATAAGATTAAAAACATAGAATCAAATCAAAATATGGGTCTGAATTGAAAGTCCATCAATTTTGCCTAATTAATAATATATAATGTTTAAATTTCTAATTTTATTAGTTGGAGACCATTCAGAAGACTTTTAATTTCAAGATTGACAACTAGCTCTTGACCCTTGAACTAGCGTTACAAACCCATTTAAAAAACTTGCTTGAACATAAAGAAAATTTATGGATGATGAAATCTCGCATCAACTGGTTAACCTTTGGAGATAGAAACACTAGTTTTTTTCATTCTTTGGCAATCAATAGAAGAAGAAAGAACAAAATTTTTCAACTGCAAAAGGATGACAACTCTTGGACAAATGATCTTGAAACTGAACATGAACTAAACAATCACCTTCAACATTTCTACACCACTCATCAATATCTTAATTCTAATCATTCTCCTCTCCCAACTTCCCAAAATTCAACTCTAATAGCTCTCATTCTCTTTAAGCTCTTTTGGATGAACATAAAATTAAACAAGCTCTTGATGGTCTTCACCCTCTCAAATCTCCTGGAGAGGATGGCCTCTATGCTATCTTCTATCAAAACAATTGGGACATTATTAAACAAAAACTAGTTCAAGAGATCATTTCGTTTTTTTTTTTGAAAAATCCATACTAGAAGCTTGGAGCACAACTCTTATTTGTATTATTCTAAAATTAGACAATGCACATACAGTAAATCATTTCAGACCATTGGGTCATTGCAATACTCACTACAAAATCCTTACAAAGCTCTTGGTTAGTAGATTAAAACCTCACTATAGTCCCTAATCTCCACCTTCCAAGAGGTCTTCACTCCTAGTAGACATACTTCAACCTCTTACTCATTGCTCAAGAAACGCTTCACTTTATGAATCTCTCAAAATAAAAAAGATGGATGGCTTATTTTCGAAATAGATATTGCTAAGACATTTGATACAATTTCGTGGAAATTCATTGAAAAATTCTTAATCTTTATAATTTCCCTGAAACCTTCACAACTATTGTTCTCTCTTGCTTGAAAAAGGCCACCTACATTCCAATTATTAATGGAAAAAAATCCACTAGGTTCCACCCCTTCCAGACGAATTATACAAGGTAACCTTCTTTCCCCTTACCTTTTCATCCTTGCCATGGAATATCTTTTAATGCTTATTTTTCAAAAAAACCTCACAGAAAAAGTGGAACCCTTTTAAAAATTCTGGCCCTACTATTTCTCACCTTTTATTTGCATATGACATACTCCTTTTTAGCAAGGTCAATCATAAAAACATCATAGCCATACATGAGGTCTTAACCTCTTTCTTTGATCTGAGTGGCCTACAAATAAACCCTACAAAGTCCAAAGTTTGGTTTTCCAAAATTGTTAGTCAAAATACCATCCAAACTTTCTCTAACACCTTCAATGTTAGATGCTCAAATGATTTGGATAAATACTTAGGCTTTCCTCTTAAACACAACTACAACAAAATGGACTTCAACTATGTTTTGGACAAATTTACAAAAAAAAAATCAAGGTAGGAAATCTTCTTTCCTCCAAAAAATAGGAAGAACTCAATTGATTAACGCCACCCTCTCTGGCTAACATCTCAACCCATCACATGAGCTACTTCCTTCTCCCAAATTCTTCTCTCTCTAAACTGAACATAATAATTAGGAACTTCTTTTAGGGCCAAGACTCAAACCAAAAAAAAAAATAGACACTATTACTTGGAGTAAAATTTGTTAGCTGAAACAAAATGGAGATCTTGGTATAAGAGCTTCGAATCATCAAAATATGTCCTTCATTCTTAAGTTAATTTGGAATATTAATACCAAACCCCAGTGGCTTCATTCAAAAATTTGCCTCTAAATATGGAAATGACATTGAAAAATGGAAAACAAATAAATCTTACATCTTTAGGGGTATTCAAAATTCCTATCTTACCTTCCTTTCCTATACTAAAACAATTATAGGCAATGGGGAAACCTACAAATTATGGACTGACACCTGGCTTCAAAAACCTCTCAAAGCTAGTCTCATAGGCTCTCTACAAAAAGGGGAAGGTGAAAGATATGTAAGCACCATTACAACAAAAATTAATAACTATAATTTTCACTAGAACACTAATAGTCTCTCCTTCCATCTTCCTCCCTAAACTTGTATTGACCTAAACTCCATTCCCCTGGCACAACATGTTCCTTAGCCAACTGACCAGCTTTCTTGGAAACTCACTAAAAATGGTCTCTTTTTTTCAAAGTCAGCTTACCTTTTCATTTCTAAAGCAACCATTAATATCGCCACTGCCCACCCTCATGATCAATTTTTCATATGGCAAGTCATTTTTAAATGCCTCCTTGTTAATTATTATCTTCATAATACCAACTGTATCCATTCAGACCTCTGCCCTTTGCTCTCTTTTTCCTGAGTCCATTCAGCATGCTCTTAGGGATTGCACTTAGGTAAAGAACATTTGGAACTCCTTTCACCCTCTACAACATTTCGTTGATCAATCTTATGATATTTAAATTAAATCAAATTCCAAAAACACCACCTACTTTATTTTGGACGTCCCTTGGCATTTGATTTTCATGGTTGCTTTAAGAGAAATTTGCCTTTCTAGAAACATAAAGGTTTTTAAAAGCCGCTCTTCAATCTTCCTTTGCTTAAAAACCATAATCTTTCTAGAGCAGTTGAATTTTGGTATAATTTTGATTTGCCTCAAAATACCCCTTATTTCTTCTGTTTCTCGAATCAATTCCCTGGTTTGCACCAAATCTCAAGAAGGCTAGCTCAAACTCAATGTTGATGGTTCTGCTAAGGACAATCTTATTACTATGGGTGGATTTTTAAGATCTGATTTGGGAGAATGGTACTTGGGCTTCTTAAAGTTCTTAGGCAAGGGTACTCCTATTCTAGCTGAATGTTAGGCTCTTGTCATAAGGCTGGGGGTTGAAACAGACTGCAAGCTTCTCATTGATTTATTGAACTTTGAGGTTTCTAATCACCACCCTCTGTGCATCATCATTACTAACTACAGGGTCCTGTTCTCTAGATTTGAAGACTTTAGTATCTTCATCTTCAAAAGAGATCAGAACTCTTACACATACCTCTTAGCTAAAGAAGCAAGAAGGTCTCATTTCCCTGCTAGAACCCATGACAGACCTCTTCTTTGTGTTCAACAAGCTTACATGACCAATCTATGCACTGGCTAGTTTTGCTTTCAGATGTTTTAGCTTTTTATGTTACTTTTTTCTTTCATTTTAAGTCTTTATGTATTTTTTCTTCTGCTCCTTGCTCTCTTTCTTGTAAAGAGATTGTAAACTCTTTATTTTCTTATTCAAATCTTCCTTTTCACCACAAGAAAAAGCAAAGGAATATCCTCATTTTATGTAGATTGACATGTGTAATATGGCAGTTGGGCCCACTTATAAGAGTGAAACCATTGCTAATAACTGATGTTAAGGGAGTTGTTTAGGATTTTGGCCTTTTTTTACATTTAAAAAATATTATTTTAAAGGTAAATTGTCATAGTAAAAATATAAATAGGGCATGGAAGATAATTAGTTTAAAGAGTTAATTAATCATTAATTGCTATATACTTTTAAAAAATACTCCTTAGAACATTGGTTAATAAGACCCTAAATCTTAAATCCTAAACATTTTGTTTTATATAACAACTATATTATACTACTTTAAATATTTCAATCCTCAAGGCGGCAGATCCTCGAGAACCGCTCACCCCTTCACTAGAACGACTTAAGTTACCCCACACCAAGCAGCGGCTGGGGCGACCATTGACATGGCGGGGAAGCTTAGCAGAACATCCCACACTTGGCTAGACCCATTCCATTGAGGCTTGATGATCTTTGCATTAATACCCTTCCCTTTTGCTACAAATAGCATTAGTCAATAACACTGGTCAGGAATAATTTATCATTCACAACCATAGTCTCAACAGGGACTCAACCTGCTTTCTTTGAGCCATCCTTTTATATCTCCTACAAACCCAACCAGTTGAAGAAAACATTCCTGCTCATATCTCAATTATGGAACTTCTGCCCACTTCATAAGTCCATCGGGCTACCAAAGGCTAGCCCAAGTGAGCGCCCCTAATTCCATTCCACTTGAGGTTTTGCAAGCTATCACGAGAAGTCTATTTTCTCCCCAATAAATTAACTTCACTCAGAAGGATTTTTACTTACATTTTCTATCCCTATACTTGACCTCTATATGTAAAGGCCCTTGAAGACCACTAAAGAATAAAGAAGATCTTAATAGAAAATGGTGTAGGATTTAATATTTGTACATTGAGTATAGCCAGGCAGTTGAATTTGGACCCTTCCTGCTTTGCTCGTCACTACAGATGTTTGTGCATATAATGGGACCACTAGAACTGCACAAGATATAGTTCGACTTAATCGAACAATAAGACCCCTTGTTTGGTCAACTTAGTAATGGATATTACTATAAACATATAAAATGTTGCTAGCAAGTTCAGTTCCTTCTTCTCAATACTGTATTAGTCTATGACCATCCTCATTTGCTCACGGGTTTATGGATCCAGCAGGCAACCTAGCATAACAATCAAATGCAGTCTTGCGAAAAGTGCTTATGAAAAGTCATATCATTAAAGCGTCATTTCTGGTAATGCCCCTAGTTAATACCTTAAAACGAAAAATATGCTGCCTAGGGGACCCTCTGTTATCAGAAGACTGTAGGTTGGGTTGTTTAAACTTAGGAGGAAAGGCCACTATCTCCATACAAAAGGGTATGGCACGACAATCCCTTTTTGCTACATTTTACTTTCTTCATTCAACTGAGAAAGAGTCTGTTGAAGATCCCTTTGCCCTATTAATTAGTAAAGCTACTTGATCATTTTCAGATTGGTGTATCTTCTCATGTCGCGAGGACTGCCTCTCAGTCATGTTCTTCTAGTGATTACTCATTTCACCAATTTTATCTGACCTTGGGGGCCTTATTTTTTTGAGCAAATAAGAGCTCGTATAGCTTCTACAATCCCCAATCATCAACTATACCCTTTCTTCGATATTTTTGTTGAGTTTGGCTATGGCTTCTTTAGGGATATTTTTTCTTCATTGGTTTTAAAGACATGTTCTGTTCTTGACACTTCTGATGAGATAATACATGCCAAATCTTCGGAATCACCAAAATACAGGTCATCACTGATTTCTGTTTAGCCTTCGGGATTGTCATATATGACAATTGATGTTGCTCGTGACACTTAAAATCCTTGGCTTTATTTTTCCAACCTTGCCCTTGCTCACGTTCATCGAGATTAAATTTCAATTAATTAAGCTAGAGGGTTGTCAGAATCTATTTAGGGACCATTTTGCTTGCCCTTCTTTTCCCACCTTACCCACCATGTTAATTGTTACAACAGATTCTTCATGGCTTTTTGGAATCGGGTTATTTTGGGTTGTTTTGGTGTTTGGGCAAGCCTTCTTTTTATTACCTGTTGATGGGCCCCTCAAGCTGCTCTTTGTTTGTTGAGGTTTCTTTTTGCCATCTTGTGGCCAACAACTGTTAGATGATTTGGTAAGTACACCAGTCGCACAAGTAATAAAGTTTAAGTAAGATATCGATCCCATGAGGACTAGGGCTAACTACCCAAGAAATTTGACGAAATTAGTTAGACAATGTGGTTTGGATTAAAGATAGCTCTAAATAGAACTAACAAATAAAAAGTATATGACAGTAAATTTTTCTGAGTTTTCTTAAATGATAGCAAACAACACAAAAGATGATGAAATTAATCTATTTAAGATAACCTAGAGTTACTAATCCTTCTTCTTTATCCTAGAAATTGTAAAACCCCTCTCATGCATTCACAAATTAATCAACCATATAAGTTCATCCTAGGTAATTCTAATAACTTAAAAGAATTCTCCCAAATCTCAGTTAAGATACTTAATACCTACTCAATTCCTTAAGTGGGTTAAGTCTATACTAACCATCTTAGCTTTAATAAGATTCACCACTATCCCTTTTAGCTAACAAGCGAAAACACTTAGTAAGGCTCATACACTCGTCCTCCCTAATCAGTGTTCTACTATCACCTCCCTATCTCGAGTTTGAAGACAGCAAAAAGCATAAATATAGGTTGATCAAGTCTATATAATGTAGTGGTAAAATGAATAAAAAAACTTATATTGATTAAAATAGGGTTGAAAATACATGAGAGAATACAAAATCTATTTAGGAGTCGAGTTCATAGCAACCCTATATGAAAAATCTAGCTACTAATGGAATTTAAATAACAGAAAGCAAAAAAAAAAGGATAAAGATGGCCATGAATCTGATGTTGGATGATAGATTGAGCCTAAAAAGCCTTGAAGATCAGGTTTCCCTTGCTCTCCTCAGCCAAAATGGCACTTTCCCCTTTGCTTCAGAACATAGTTACCCTAAAAAATAACTTCTAAAGCCATTTAAAATGTTCCTGATGTGGCTCTTGTTAAGTGCTAGATTTAGTACCATTTTGGTGCTAAATCTTTGATCTTTTTACCTCTTACTTGTCTTAGCTTGTATTTGTTTGCCCTTGTTTTTTTTTTGATTTAGTTTAGTTTAGGATTTCTTAGAATTAGTTGTTTCATATGATTTCTTGACTCTGAGTTGATTATAATCACCATTTTATTGTCTCTGATGTTGGGTGAGCTGGACGAAGCTAAAGCAATTGGTCGAGTCGGTACGATGTGCTACTGAGGATGAGAAACCATGCTTGTCTACTAACCACCGCTATAGCGATGGATTCTCAACACTATAGCAGTAAGCCCTGAAGCTTAAGTCATTTCGCCATTTGTTTCTGTCCACTACCGCTATGGTGGTGGAGCCTCACCACTATAGAGATGGTTCG
Source organism: Biancaea sappan (assembly GCA_037074585.1). Lineage (NCBI taxonomy): Eukaryota > Viridiplantae > Streptophyta > Magnoliopsida > Fabales > Fabaceae > Biancaea > Biancaea sappan. The sequence continues at coordinate 79,412,555 of CM073492.1, read as the reverse complement.
CAATCTCTGTTTTCACTGTCTCACTTAAATAGAAAAAAGGTAGGGTTTTTGAGGGATGCTGAGTTCGAGTCTAAGAGGGGATCATCGTTTCTGTTGAGGGAAGAGGAGGAATTCATTTCCAAGGCTTCGGGAGCTCGAATATTGTCTACTAAACTTCGGTTTCATGATGTTTATGTGTTTATCTGTTGATTTCTATACTATTAGGGCTATGAGTAGCTAATTTTCCCCTTTCTAGGGTTACTATGAACCTAATCTTTGATTAGGAGTTGTATGCTTCCTAACTTGTGATTTTCATTCAATACATACATTCCTTTCACTTATTCTTACTGTGCTTACTATGAAACTAATCACTTCATTGTATGCTTATTGCTTCCACTAAACTCGGGAGAGGGAGGTGTTGGTAGAACGCTTAGTGAATTGGGTGAGTTGTTGCACTTGAGTGTTTGCTTGTTAATTAATTGGGATGTTAATTAACCTTGATTAATCATAATAGGTTGACGTTCATTCGGCTTAAATTCGCATAAGGAATTATGTTAGAATTGAGTAGCTTAACTTAGGTTTGGGAGAATCACTTTAAGCCATTAGAAAACCTATATTAAAGTGTATGATTGAATTGAATCACATTTGTTAGGGAGAGTTAGCAATTCCTAGGATGAGAAAGGGGATTAGTAATCCTAGATCATTATTCATATTAATTTCATCTGAATTTGCATTGTCTTTGTTAGTTGAGAAAATAGTCTAAAAAAATATTTGCCTTTCGCATTTTATCTTGCAATTTTCAATTTAGAGTGACCTTCAATCCAAATTGGTTGTCTGACTAATGCATCTAAATTCCTAGAGTACTTAGCACATTAGTCCTCATGGGTTCGACACTCTTTACTCATTTTCACTATATTACTTGTGTACTTGCTAGGACGCTCAACAAGTTTTTGGCGCCGTTGCCATGGAGTAATGGTTTTTAGCTAATATTCTAAGAAGTTTAAAGGTGTTAGATTAGGCATTTATTTTATTTTATTTTATTTCATTTTAGTTCTTTTTATTTCAATAATTATTTTTACTTTGAGTGTTGTTTTTCTGAATTTTATTTGTCATTTTCTAATTAGTTATTTATGTTGTGTATGCGAGGTACTCTTGATTCGTCTAAACTTCTAGACGAACTTGAGATTGAGAAACTTGCAAGGAGAGTTAGAAAGGAAGCGAAAGCTAAGAAAACTCAAGTGAGCTAAGCTCCAGAAGAAGATATGGCAGAAAATACTGGAAATAATAGAGGAAATGGAGTTGCAAACTTGCAACAAGATGATGATAGAGCTGTTTGGGATTATGCCTCACCCAACAATGCTGGACAAGCCTCCAGTATAGTAAAACCTCCACTCGATGTTAACAACTTTGAGATTAAGGCAGTATTGATGAATCTGGTTCAACAGAATCAATATGGAAGAAGTCCTATGGAGGATCCGAATAACCATATCACAAATTTTTTGGATATTTGTGACATGGTTAAGATTAATAGAGCCAGTGATGATGCCATCAGTCTACGTTTGTTTCCCTTTTCCTTGAGAGATATGGCTAAGAGTTTATTGAATGCTCAGCCAAAATGAAGTATAACAACTTGGGAAGAGCTATAGAAAAGATTCTTGGGTAAGTTCTTTCATCTATCAAGATCAGTCAAACTGAGGAACGAAATCACAGCATTCTATAAGCATGAAGGTGCAAGCCTATATGAGGCCTGGGAACAATTCAAAGACTTATTGATGAAATGTCCTATTCATGGTCTCCAAGAGTGGTAGCAGTTCACAATATTTCACAATGGTCTCACATATAAGACTCGAGACAAATTGGACATCGCAGTTGGTGATGCTTTGCTGGCGAAATCAATAGTACGAGTAAAAGAAATAATAGAGACAATGAGGACAAGCCAAAATACATCTAGTCAAGTCAAGAGTGTTGCAAGAAGGGGAATCATAGAATTAGATGCACTAAATGCTTTGTTAGCTCAGAACGAAGCATTAACAAAAATAGTTGACATGCTTTGCTCCAGACAAAACGAACAGGCAAAGGTAAATGCAATAGCAATACCTGAAGCAAATTATGATTTCTGTGAAGGGGCTCATGTTAAAGGGTGTTGTGAAGAATTTCCTTATGTGGAACAGTTAAATTACATGGGTAATATACAAAGGAATCAAAACAATGAGTACTCCAACAATTATCATCCGAGCTCAAGGAATCATCCGAATTTCTCTTAGAGCAACAATCATTGTCTAAATCCTACAGCTTCATCATCTTCTAGTAAGCCTCCTCATCCTCCTGATTTTGGTAGTCAAAACAATTACTCTCCTCAAAATAGAGCTTCACCACCTCAAGTGGAGAAGAAACCTTCAATATAGGAGATGTTTATGAAATTCATGGAGAGAAGCGAGTCAATGTTTCAGACTCAGAATGTGGCTATCAATAATCTTGAAACTCAGATGGGATAGATGGCCCTTACACTGAATAACAGGCCATTGGGTAACCTCCCTAGTAATACTGATAATAACCCAATAAGGGAGAGTAATGAGCACCGTAAGGCCATCACTTTGAGGAGTGGCAAGGAACTTCCTAATGCTGTTAAGTCACATACTCAACCAGAGAAAGTAGTTACTGAAGAAGTGAAAGATGAGGTTACTCAACCTCAAGAAATTGCAACTGAGAAAGTTGATGCATCAGAGATAAAAAATAAAGCTGAAAATGTGGTAAAAGATGTAACAGCTGAGAATTTTGTACCACCAATGCCCTATCCTCAGGGGGCAAAGAAGTAAAATTTAGAGAGGCAGTACAAAAAGTTTCTAGAGGTTTTGAACTAACTGCATATAAACATTCTATTTGCAGAGGCATTGGAACAAATGCCTAGTTATGCCAAGTTTATGAAGGACGTCGTCTCTCGTAAAAGGCGTCTAGGAGAGTTTGAGACAGTGGCATTAACTTAGGAATGTAGTGCTATTTTGCAGAGAAAGTCGCCCTCAAAGATGCAAGATCCTGGGAGTTTCGTGATGCCATGTAACATTGGAAAAAGTTTTACAGGCAAGGCATTGTGTGATTTGGGTGCCATGTAAATCTCATGCCTCTTTCCACTTTCAGGAAGTTGGGTCTAGGAGAGACTCCTCCTACTACAGTTACCCTTTAGTTGGCAGATCGTTCTATATGCTACCCAAATGGGGTGATTGAAGATGTCCTAGTGAAAGTAGATACATTAATCTTTCCTGCAGATTTTATAATACTGGATTTTGAAGAAGATAAGGAAATCCTTATCATTTCGGGGAGACCTTTCCTTGCAACTGGTAGAGCCTTGATTGATGTTCATAAAGGTGAGTTGATAATGAGGTTAATGATCAGGAGGTGAAATTCAATATGAACAAGGCAATGAAAGCACCAAAAGATCATGAAGAGTGTAACCTTGTACGACTCTTGGAAGGAAATTTGAAAGAGCAAATTCTAGATTTTGTGGAAAAAGATGAGCTGAAGGATCTCTTGGGTGACGACAAAGAAAAAGATGTGAAAGGAGAACTAGTAGTGGTCAATTCTTGTACCACTTCTTCTGTGACGTTCAAGCCTAGGAACTACTTTGAGTCTCTAGATATGTCTGCTAGAGCAAGCTCACCATTGAAGCCATCCATTGAGGTACCCCCTGTACTAGAGCTGAAACCACTTCCTCTACATTTAAAATATATCTATCTTGGAGATTTTGATTCACTGCCAGTAGTGGTTTCGAGTTCGCTCACTAATGAGCAAGAAGAGTAGTTGCTGAAGGTGTTGAAAAGCCACAAGAATACAATTGGGTGGTCTATTGAGGATATAAAAGGTATAAGTCCTTCTTTCTGTATGCACAAGATTCATTTGGAGGATGAGAATAAGACATCAGTTGAATATCAGAGGCGTCTCAATTCGATGACGAAGGATGTGGTAAAAAAAGAAATTATTAAGTGGCTTGATGCTAGGATTATCTATCCCATATCTGATAGTACATGGGTGAGCCCAGTCCAATGCGTCCCTAAAAAAGATGGAATGACTGTAGTGGCTAACACCCGTAATGAGCTCATTCCTTCGTGCACGGTTATGGGGTGGCGGGTGTGTGTGGACAATAGAAAGCTGAATAGCGCCACTCGTAAGGACTACTTTCCCTTGCCCTTCATTGATCAAATGTTAGAAAGATTAGCCAGGCAAGAGTATTTCTGCTTCTTGGATGGGTACGTGGTTAAAATCAGATTACAATAGCCCCAAGTGATCAAGAGAAAACAACCTTCACTTGTCCTTATGGCACTTTTCCCTTCAGAAGAATGCCTTTTGGGTAATGTAATGCACCGGCCACATTTCAGAGATGTATGATGGTGATTTTCTCTAACATGGTTGAGACAAGTGTGGAGGTATTTATGGATGACTTCTCTGTCTTTGGTTCTTCATTTGAATTGTGTCTCCAAAATTTGGAAAAAGCGCTTCAAAGATGTGAGGAGACCAATCTTGTGTTAAATTGGGAGAAATGTCATTTCATGGTTCGTGAAGGCATAGTTTTGGGCTACAAAGCCTCAAAGAGTGGGTTAGAGGTAGATTGGGAAAAAATTTCTGTTATTGAGCAATTACCTCCCCCTAATTCAGTCAGTACGATAAGAAGTTTTCTTGGTCATGCGGGATTCTACCGACGGTTCATCAAAGACTTCTCCGAAATATCTAAACCATTGTGTAAGCTGCTTGAGAAAGATATCCCACTTGTATTTGATGCTGATTGTTTGAAAGCCTTTAAGGAATTGAAGAAAAGGCTTATTTCTGCTCCGATCATGGTTGCTCCATAATGGAACAGGCCTTTCGAGCTCATGTGTGATGCGAGCGACTACGTTGTAGGGGCTATTTTAGGGCAACGAGCTGAGAGGCTAATTCATCCCATCTACTTTGCTAGTAAAACACTAGTAGATGCCCAGCTAAATTACACAACCACTAAGAAGGAGCTGTTAGCAGTGGTGTTTGCTTTTGACAAATTCTGGGAATATTTGGTTAGAACAAGTGACACAATGTTCATTGAACACTCAGCCATAAAATATCTTGTAAGCAAGAAGGATTCGAAGCCTATATTGATCAGATGGATACTTCTGCTGCAAGAATTTGATCTGAAAATAGTAGATAGAAAGGGAACCGAGAATCAAGTGGCAGATCACTTGTCTCGCTTGAGTACTGTTGCTCAAGATGAGAAATCGATTCAGATAAAAGAGACGACCTTCCCTGATGAACATCTGTACTTTATGGAGGAACATAAATCACCTTGGTTTGCAGACTTTGCAAACTATCTAGTATGCGGAATACTCCCTTCTGAGTTAATATATCAATAGAAAAAGAAGTTTCTTCATGATGTGAAAGTCTACTACTGGGATGAGCCTTATCTCTTTAGGCTTAGTGCAGATCAAGTCTTTCGTAGGTGTATACTTAAGGAAGAAATGGCAAAGATATTGTGGCATTGTCATGGATCAGAGTATAGAGGCCACTATAGCACTGTGCGCACAACCAACCGGGTATTGGAATACGGCTTCTATTGGCCGTCATTGTTTAAAGATGCCAGAGAATTTGTGGATAGATGTGATCAGTGTCAAAGAGTTAGAAATATATCCAAGCGATAAGAAATGCCTCTTAACATTATGTTTGAGGTAGAGATCTTTAATGTATGGGGAATTAACTTTATGGGTCCGTTCCCATCTTCCTTCTCTAATCAATATATATTGGTGGCTATGGACAATATGTCTAAGTGGATGAAAGTTATACCTACACAAACTAATCATTTTAGAGTGGTCATTAGATTCTTGAAGAAGAATATTTTCTGTCGGTTTACTGTGCCTCGGGTTCTAATTAGTGATGGAGGCTCTCACTTCTGCAATAAGCCTCTAGAAATCCTCGTAGCTAGATATGGAGTGAAACACCGGATAGCTACTCCATACCACCCTCAGAAAAGTGGACAAGTAGAAGTGTCTAACAGAGACCTCAAGTGAATACTTGAGAAAATCGTGAGTGCTTCAAGGAAAGATTGGGCCAAGAAGCTTGATGATGCTCTGTGGGCATATAAAACAGCTTATAAAACTCCGATAGGAACCTCTCCATTCTAGCTTGTATATGGCAAGTCTTGCCATCTTCTTGTCGAGCTTGAGCAAAAGGCATTCTGGGCCTTGAAATTTTTGAATTTTGATCTTAAACAGGCTAGGAAAAAGAGATTACTAGAGTTGAATGATTGGAAGACCACCATCTTCAAGCTTATGAGAATACTAAAATCTATAAAGAAAGAGTGAAGAGGTGGCACGATAGAAAGATTGCACAATGTTCTTTTCATGCGGGGCAAAAGGTACTACTCTATAACTCCAGGCTAAAACTCTTCCTAGGGAAGCTCAAATCAAGGTGGTCAGGCCCGTTTGTTGTGAAAGAAGTCTTTCCAAATGGTGCTATTGAAATAGCTGATCTTGAAAATACTATAAGCTTTAAGGTAAATGGTCAGTGGTTGAAAATATATCTTGGACATCATGGTGAAAGGGATGGAACGTCTCTTGATCTTTCAACACCGAATGCATAGGCACCCTGGTAAAGTCTGGCTGAAAACTATAAACTTAGCGCTCTTGGGAGGCAACCCAAGCTTCTAGCTTTTCTAGTTTAGTTTTTATTCTTCTTTTTAGTTTTTGTTGTCTGATTCTGTTGTTTAGTGCTGCTGGTGTTGCTGGGATGTTATTTGCATCTAAGATTTATATTCTTTGGCTGCTGGCAATTGCTGATGTTGGGTGAAAATCTTGGCTGATATTGATTATGAAATTGTTTTAATGGTTGTTGAGGGTTAGGCACTTATTAAATGGTTAAAATCAGTATTTTGAAGTGTTATTGGTTCCGCTGATTGTTGGTTTTTGGAGTAGTAGTGTTTTTAGTTTTGGTCTTAGGTATGGTTGTTCTTTGAGTTCTAAAGGTTGAATTCTTACATTCCTCAATTATTATTGAAGTTTCTGTTGCACAAATGCTTAAGGATGAATTTTAGGGCTCACAGTTGCCATAAGCACATTTTAAGATGATTTCTGCACATAAAGTGTTCGATGAAATTCCTAAATGAATTTTAGTTTAAATTTTGTGCATGAAAATTAGATGGTTTTGCTGCAAAAGTGATATATTATTGAGTATGTAATTGAAATTTGATGGTTGATGCACAAGAAAGGTGATATTTCATAAGCACTTAGGATGTTTGATAGAATGTCACAATGAATTCCCTTGTGTTGTGCACAATTTTGATGAACATACAGCCATTGAACGTTGAAGAAAGTTTAATGTTTGGGGGATTGGTGGTTAATATACACTAAATTTGGGAATCGCCTAAAAGTAAGATTGACTGTGTTTGGATTGGGTCCTTTTTGAAATAAGAATTTCCATGCCTATAGTGAGTCTTAGTGAGTCGTTTTGTTTCTAAGTTTGGGGGATATTCAAGTTACCATTTTTTATAAATACAGAATTCATGCATTTTGAGTGGATTTTAATGGACTTTAGCTGAACTTGATTGTTTGGGCTGAAATATATGTTTATGAATGCAGGATTTCTGATTGTTCTGGCATTCTTTATGGCACCACAAGCTCCTAAACGGACTAAGCTTCCAACTAAGAGGAAGGAAACGCCAGGTGCTTCATCATCTTCAGCACAATTCCTCACATTCAGGACTCCAGACCATGGAGTCAGATTTGATAAGGAAATAAGTAGAAGAAAAGTCCTCCCTGATAAAGTCTTCAATTTAAAGAAGGATGAATACATAGAGATTCAAGAGCAAATCATTGATAGGGGTTGGGATAAGATATGCAACTTGCCTGAATATGCATATGTGGACATGGTTAAAGAATTTTATGCCAATGCATTCAGAACTCCTAATGACACTATGAAGAAATACACAACTAAAGTCAGAGGCAAACTTATTAGCTTCTCTGAGGGGGCTATTGATGAAGCGTTTGATTTGTGGAACCCAAAAGAACAAGATTATCATGGTTTGTAAATATTAAAAACTTTGGATCCCAAAGATGTGCGCCAAACAATTTGTAAACCTGAGGCATGTTGGGAGCTTAACTCAAGGGGAGAGCCATACAAGGTATAGAGGATGCATCTATTGCCAATTGCCAAGGCATGGTATAACTTTATGCAATACACAATGTTACTGTCATCGAACTTCTCAGATATCTTTGTCGAGAGAGCCCTTTTAATCTATTGCATCATGAAGGGAATTACAATTAATTTTGGGCAATTAATAGTTGAAAAAGTATATGAGTTGGCTTAAGCGAAGACGGGAGTTATATGATACCCCTTTATTCTGACAGCATTTTTGCTTAAGAAGGAAGTTCCTACTGACGATATGAAGATAAACAGGCCTCCAGGAATTACAAAGATGTACATTGACAGTTTATTCCCTGTGGAGGGAAAACCAGCACAGCTTTATCCAGTTGGCCGTCCTCAATGCATGGTACCTCAAGCTCGAGCTAATGTGACTTTAGCAAACGTTAGCAATGAGCTAAGAGAGGTGAAGCAGTCCATGACATATTTTAGAGCAGAATTGGGAAAAACACAGGAGGATGTGCGTTATACAATAGAGTATGTGACTGCTTTAGGCTTGTTGATGGCTGAGAAGTTCAACCTTGACTCATCGAGGTTGCCGATTAGAGGAAAGGCATCCGGTATTAGTGCTGAAGCTGAAGAAGAGGCAGATGAGGGAGCTGATGATGCTGAACATATAGTGGACTAGAATCGGGCACCACCATTTATTTCTGTCATTTATTTTTTTCTGTCTTTAATTTTCAATTTTTGTGTGTATTTATTCTCTGAGCTGCTGATAATTTGTATAATTGCTATATATTTATGTGATCTGACTATGTGAGCTTGATGCATGGCTAATTTGATGTGAATGGCAATGTATAATGTTATTAGCAGTTTTTGTAGTCTGCGTGTATTCTTCGTTTTGTGATTGCTTTCTCTCTGTTAGTCAGACATATGACAGTGGAGGCACTGTCAAATTTCAGTTTGGGGGAGAAGAGGAATCTTTGTTTTTGTGTGGTGTGTTCGTTTTAGCAGACAATTGTGTAAAACAGATTTAGGCATAGGTAGATTCTTGTTTTATTTTTTTTTTTCAAATTCTTATCTCTTTGTTATTTGCCTTTGCAAGGGAAAATGTTGCTTTGTTGATTTAAAAACATAATCATTTTGTTAAAATTTAAATTCATGAATTTTCTTTTAATAAAGAACTAATCTTATTTTCTGTAATGTTAGGAGATTTTCTTCAAAATTTGAGTTAGGCTTTTAGAAATCTGGAAATTCTGAGAGTGAATGCTGTTGTTAAATTAATCTTTCCTAAAGAAACATAAAAAAATATATAAACTCAATAAGGGGTATAAATTTCAGATTCCACAAAAGAAAAATAAATAAGTTAATATTGTTGGCTTGAAAGTATGGTTTATGTTGGAGTGGTGTCGTGTGGATTAGGCACACAGACACTATTTCAACCAATGAACCTTGCTTTTAGACTGATTGGAGAAGATGAAAGGGTAGAGAAGTACTGTGTGGATTTGGCGCATGGGTATTATTCTTACTCTGTAATTTTCACCTTGAGTGTGAAGGGGGAAGAAGAGTTGTGTGGATTGGGCACACGGACTTTGCTTCTTACTGGATACATCTCATTTTAATCGGTTTGATTGGATCACTGGAATTTGAACTGTATACCCTTGAGAGTGTGAAAGTATAAAAAGGAAAGCTTGATTTGGGTAATAGTATTATTGCTTTATGAAGCTTATGTGATTTCAAAGTGTCTACTTAAGTCTTGATTTAAATCCCCTTATGATTATTGTTAATATGATTTATCCTTTAATAAAAGCATTTCTTGAATTCAACTTTTAAGGGATGAATCTATTTTTAATTATGCAATTCACATTTCTCTATTGCTTAGTACGAATGTGGTTTTAATCTTGTCTATGAATCTGTTTATCTTATGTCTGGCTTGCACTGTTGTCTGCTGAGAGGGTTGTTTTGCTTGAGGACAAGCAAAGGTGCAAGTTTGGGGGAGTGTTAAGTGCTAGATTTAGTACCATTTTGGTGCTAAATCTTTGATCTTTTTACCTCTTACTTGTCTTATCTTGTATTTCTTTGCCCTTGTTTTGTTTGATTTAGTTTAGTTTAGGATTTCTTAAAATTTAGTTGTTTCATGTGATTTCTTGACTCTGAGTTGCTTATAATCACTGTTTTATTATCTCTGATGTAGGGTGAGCTGGTAGAAGCTAAAGCAATTGGTCGAGCTGGTACGATGTGCTACTGAGGATGAGAAACCAAGCTTGATGATATCGGGCATTTTTATATACTTTTTAGTCCCTATCTTAGTCGTATTGCTATTTCAATGTTGCCAACTCTCCTATTTTATTATATTTTGAATTTATTGGGTGCAAATTAATTATAGAAGTAATATGATTCAAATTCATAATTTTATCCCAATTAATTCATGTGCTTAATTTCAGATCTAATTATTGGAGAGAAAAATACTGACATGGACGTTTTGCTTACTTGGAGGCTACCTGGACATGCTGACTGGGCATTGACTGGTTAACTAAGGCTGACTGGATTTCTGGTCCCCACTGTTCTACACTTTACAGCAAAGGGGAGTTGGTTTCTGCTTTGACAGCATGGGCCTTCTGCAGCAATCAATGGCAGACAGAAACAGCAAAGGAGTGGAGTAACTTGTTTGCTGCTGTTGCCACTTTTCTACTGTTGTCCTTCTGCCCACATCATGGAAGAAGCACCAAGGAGGCATCCAAGGAGGCATCTAGGGTAGAATATTCTAAGGCATTGAGGGCATCAGTTTTAAAAATCAGAGGACACTTTTATTTTCTGTAACTTAGGAATTTCGTAGCTCTCTTTCCCTCTCTGTTTTCTCTTCTATCATTTGTTGTTTTGCTCTCATGGAGGGCTAAGTCTTCATTGTAATCAGTCACTGGACCACTTGGATGTTGTAGCTTGCACTAAGAATGCAAGCTAAGTGTTTTATTCTCTATTTTCATCTCATTTCGTTTCTGTTTTGCTGTTATGTTTATGTTGCTGTCAGATTCTGATTAGAGCTTGAGAAGTAACATAAACTGACTTATATATATAAGATTTAACCTTGCTTGACTGATTAGGATAGTGAGGGAGGCGAAATGACTAGTTAGATGATATATTTAACTTGGTTTGGTTGAGATTTTCCACTGAATGCATCTGGTTATAGTAGAGAGATGTTCTTGACTGTAATCAGTAGCATTAAATTGTAGATGTTATTCTAGAACTATTTTCATAAAGAACCAAACAATGGAATGAGAACAAAACTAAATCAATGAGTTAGGTAATGATAGTTGCACTCCCATGAATCCTAGTGGCTGATTACATAGTCTCTTTACTGTCAACATCTTGCAAATTTCGCTGCTGCTGCTGTTGTAGTTATTTGGTTACTGTTCTGTTCTATTTTTATTAGTGCTGCCAACAAACCCCCCCCCCCCGTTTATGTACTTTTCATTAGTGTTTGGGTGTTTAGAACGATTAATTAGTGTTTAGAAGTGAGGCTCCTTGAGTGAATACGACTTGGGGATCACTATACTACAAATTGCCACGAATTCAATTATGGGCAATTCGGCATCGTAGTGGCGTGAACCACTTGTCTGCCTACCACCGCTATAGCGGTGGATTCTCACCCCAATAGCGGTGAGCCCTGTAGTTGAAGTCATTTTGCCATTTGTTTCTGTCCACCACTGCTATAGAGGTGGAGCCTCACTGCTATAGCGATGTTTCGCAATATAGCAGTGGTTCACAATCTCTGTTTTCATTGTCTCACTTAAATAGAAAAAAGGTAGGGTTTTTTAGGAATGCTAAGTTCGAGATAAGAAGGGAGTGTCGTTTCTACTAAGGGAAGAGGAGGAATTCATTTCCAAGGCTTCGGGAGCTCGAATCTTGTCTACTAAACTTCGGTTTCATGATGTTTATGTGTTTTTTTTTGCTGATTTCTATACTGTTAGAGCTATGAGTAGCTAATTTTCCCCTTTCTAGGGTTACTATGAACCTAATATTTGATTCGTAGTTGTATGCTTCCAAACTTGTGATTTTCATTCAATACATACATTCCTTTCACTTATTCTTACTGTGCTTACTCTGAAACTCATCACTTTATTGTATACTTGTTACTTCCACTAAACTAGGGAGAGGAAGGTGTTGGTAGAACGCTGAGTGAATTGGGTAAGTTATCGAACTTGAGTGTTTGCTTGTTAATTAATAGGGATGTTAATTAACCTTGCTTAATCATAATAGGTTGACGTTCATTCGGCTTAAATTCACATAAGGAATTATGTTAGAATTGAGTAGCTTAACTTAGGTTTGGGAGAATCACTTTAAGCCATTAGAAAACCTATGATTAAAGTGTATGATTGAATTGAATAGCATTTGTTAGGGAGAGTTAGTAATTCCTAGGACGAGAGAGGGGGATTAGTAATCCTAGATCTTTATTCATATTAATTTCATCTGAATTTGCATTGTCTTTGTTAGTTGAGAAAATAGTCTAAAAAAATATTTGCCTTTCACATTTTATCTTGCAATTTTCAATTTAGAGTGACCTTCAATCCAAATTGGTTGTCTGACTAATGCATCTAAATTCCTGGAGTACTTAGCCCGTTAGTCCTTGTGGGTTTGACACTCTTTACTCATTTTCACTATATTACTTGTGCGACTGGTGCACTTGCCAGAACGCTCAATAGCTCTAAACGTGCTTTGGCACTGTAGTGGTGGAAGGTAGAGATACAACCCAAAGAAAAGCTTCAGCGTGGCACTTAAGAATGTAGCGGGAGGTCTAGCGCTACAGTAGTACAAAAACACTGCTGCAGCGGTGGCAGACAGAAGCATTTGCTAAAAAAAATTGATGACCAGTGCCAGGCACTTGGCAGCCAAGCTGGCGCCAGGCGGTAGCACTGCAATTGTATGTCTCGGCGCTGTAGCGAAGGGAAGTAGAGAAGCAACATAATTTCTTCTACTCCAACGTCAAGCATTGGGAAGCTTTTCTTTTCATTAATCTTTTAATTTCTTGTTTCCAATATGACTTCCTTTCCTCTATTTGGTGACCCTTCTTTGCACCCTGAAATACAAGATCAAAGATCAATAACTAGCATAAAAGTGAGGGTAAAAAATGGAGAAAATTGTAAGGACTTAGGGAAATCAGAATTAGAGAATCTTGAAGCTAAAAGGTAATACATCAGTAAAAGTCAAGCAATAGTATGGTTCATATGTCAAGATAGAATGCACAACAATCATGTTAATTGGGAAATTGACACTCCTCTAAGCATGAACCTTTGCTTATCCTCAAGCAAAAGCTTCCAATGAGAAAAACTCATATATGAAAATATGCAACCAGGAATATGTGCAACTAGGAGGAATAAAGATTTAAAAGTATGTGAATTAAAGAAAGCAAAGCCTCATCAAACCATTACTCATAAGATTTAACTCAAGAGTTTGGAATCTTAACGATTCAATGATAAGTGTTAACCAAACCACACGAAAACTTGAAATCAAAGTTTCACCTCTAAGAATAGTTTATAAAACCAAATTTACAAAAATTTCAAAACAAATTTGCTTCTTTGATCTCAAAGGCATCGTTTTATTTCGATTCTCAAGGGCTTTGCTGTTTTATTCTCAAGGGCATTGCTTCCTTAATTTCTTTGTTTCCTTTTGGAAATTTTGAAAATTACTCATTTTATTTTAATTATAGGAGCCTACCCCTTATTGAAACCTTTAGCTATCCCCTTATTGAACCCTTTTTTCACTAGCCCCTTATTGAACTTTTTTTTAATGAATATGATCTAAAAACTATTCAAAGAGACATGAACACGACTACTGTAATTTTGAAGTAGTTGGGTTAACACTCATCAAAATATATAAAACTTGAGATTTGCAAACTCAAGAGGTAAATCTTAAATATATATATATATATATATATATATATATTGACATGATTTGACTTATTAAAGAATTCCAAACTTTCAGATTTCAAAATTTTCAAAAATTTTTCCTCCTATAACACATGTATATGGACGTATGGACAACACAAACCATAATTTTCTCAATAAAGGAACCCACATACATGCTAAACCTCTCCCCCAAACCTGAATCTAACATTGCCTTTAATGAACTAAGGAGGGTTTAAAACATGAGAATGCAAGCATCAACTTTCTCTCTCAACACACAGACAGCAAACATCAGAAATATTCAACATTAATATCACAATATCATCATCACAATAAAATAGTCCAAAAATTTAAATTGCTATCCAACAACCATGCATTGTCATAAGTGCAATACCATATCAAAATCCACTATAGCAACATCAAGTCCTAAGGAAACAAAGTTCCACCAAAACAACTTCATAATCACAGCTAAGCAATAAAAACTACTAAAAACCAAGCAACAATACAACAAAAACAAAACAAAACAATTAAAATTAAGAAAGCAAGGAAACTTGGGTTGCCTTTCAAGAACACTAAGTTTATAGTCTTCAGCCAAACTTTACTAATCTATCATAGATCAAAAGAACTCTTGGAAGAGTCTTGAAACTGAATTGCCTTCCCTTAGTCTTGCCACTGTTTTGCTTTTTCTTTGAATGGTTCTTTGGCTTTGCATGGAGGAAATCCAAGTTGTTCAACAATCATTATTTCTTCTTTATGGTCATAGGCTTCCTTTTCCACAGGTGATTCAACAATGTCAAACACATTAAAAGTCTCCCTCTCCTTTTAGACTGTAAGAATTAATGTCCCTTGAGCCACATCAATTACCACTCCTGAAGTAGCCAAGAATGGCCTACATAGAATGAGAGGGATTTCCTCATCCTCCGCTATGTCTAAAACCACAAAGTCTACAGGAAAGAAAAATTTTTCCACTTTGACTAGTACGTCTTCCACTACCCCGTATGGATGTCTCAATGATTGGTCAGCAAGCTAAAGGGTCATCATAGTTAGTTTTAACTGACCAATCCCAAGTCTCTTAAAAACTGATAAAGGCATTAGATTGATACTAGCCTTGAGATTACATAAGGTCTTATTGAATGTAACACTTCCAATTGTACAAGGGATAGAAATTCCCTGGATCTTTGAGTTTCGGAGGCAACTTTTTATGTATAATTGCGCTACACTCTTCATTCAATGTAACTCTTTCATCATTCCTTATCTTCCTCTTTTTCAACATCTCTTTCATGAACTTTGCATAAACAGGCATTTGGTCCAAAGCTTCAGCAAATGGTATGTTTATTTGTAACTTTTTAAATACCTCCAAAATTTTGCTGAATTGCTTCTCATTGTTCTGTTTACGAAGCCTTTGAGGAAAAGGCACTTTGATGTGTGTTGTAGCAATACAATGTTTGTTAACTTTCTCAATGTTCTCCTTACTTATCGAATCATATAGGGAAGTGCTATGAGTTGCAGAATTGTCATCTTTAGTCAACCACTTACTCGCCTCTTTAGCTACCACTTCTTTCCTAGATATAGGTTCTATCACCTTCACACTCCTAGTGGTTATGGCATTCAATGCTCTCTCTGATTGACAATACTGTCACTAGGCAATGATCCTTGAGGCCTATTGTTCAAAGCACTAGCCAATTGGCCCATTTGTGTCTCTAAATTCTTGATGGCAACACTCTGAGTTTGGCTTATTGCCTCAATCCTCTCCATAAATTTCATGAACATCTCTTCCATAGATGACTTCTTTTCCACCTGAGGTGGTAGAGCTCTATTTTAAGGAAGATAGTTACTCTGATTTTTAAAACCAGGAGGGTGAGATGGCTTACCGGAGGATGAAGCTGAGGCATTCAAGCAATGATTATTGCTCCAAGAGAAATTAGGATGATTCCTCGAGCTCAAATGCTATATGTTGGAATGCTAGTTGTTCTGGTTCCTTTGCAAATTACCCATGTAATTTAACTATTCCACTGAAGGAAATTCTTCACAACACCCGTTGATGTGAGCCCCTCCACAGAAATCACATTTTTCACCTGGCATAATTATCACATTCACCTTCGCTGATTCAATTCTTCTTAAGCATAGCATGTCCACTTTCTTGGTTAATGCTTCATTATAAGCTAACAAAGCATTTAGGGTGTCTAATTCCATGACTCCCCTTCTTGCAGCATTCTTGGATTGGCTAGACGCATTTTGGCTCGCCCCCATAGTTCTCAATTATCTCTTTTACTTACACTATAGATCTTGCCATCACAGCACTGCCAGCTGCAGTGTCCAATTTATCTCGAGTCTCATATGTGAGACCACTATGGAAGATGGTAAGCTACTACCACTCTGGAAGACAATCATTAAGACACTTCATCAGTAAGTCCTTCAACTGTTCCCAAGCTTCATAAAGACATTTGTCTTCATGTTGATAAAAGGCAGTGATGTCATTGCTCAATTTAACTGACCTTGAGGGAGGGAAGAACTTATCCAAGAGTTTTCTCTGAAGTTAATATCATGTAGTAATACTCCCTCTTGGTTGAGAATTAAGCCAACTCTTCACCATGTCCCTCAAGGAGAAGGTGAACAAACGGAGGTGAATAGCATCATCAGTGACTCCATTGATCTTAACCATGTCACAAATTTCTAGAAAATTTATGATGTAGTTATTTGGGTCTTCCATGGGGCTTCCTCTATATTAATTTTGTTGAACCAAATTCAGCAAGACATCCCTAATTTTAAAGTTGCTAGCACAGAGCAGGGTTTTACTATGCAGGAGGCAAATCTAGCATTATTTTGTGAGGTATAGTCCCATACAGCTCTATTGTTGTCTTGTTGCAACAGTGCAACTCCATTTCCCCCATTATTTTCAATGCCTCCTAAATTTACATTACCCTCTGCCATTTCTTCTTGAGAACTTTGCCCCTCTTGGACTTTTCTTTCCTTAGATTCTTTTTGAGTTCTCCTTGCAAGCCTTTTGATCTTAGGATCGAAGAAAAGATGAGTAGATAGATACCAATTAGCACTGAAAAACGTAGCAGAAAAAATCAACACAACTAAAATTAAAATGACTAAAAAATTCAAACAGAACATAAAAGAAAGAAAACAAAACAAAACAAAAAGCAAAGAAGCATCTAAGCTAGCACTTTCAAATTTCTTTGAATATTAGCACAACACTTAGTCCCCAGCAACGACACCAAAAACTTGTTAGACAATTTGGCAAGTGCACTAGTTGCATAAGTAATAAAGTGTGAGTAAGATATCATTCCCACGAGGACTAAGCGCCTAACTACCCAAGAAATTTGGCGAAATTAGTTAGACGAAGTGGTTTGGATTAAAGATAGCTCTAAATAGAACTAACAAATAAAAAGCATATGACAATAAATTTTTATGAGTTTTCTTAAATGATAGCAAGCAATGCCAAGGCTAATGAAATTAATCTATTTAAAAGAACCTAGAGTTACTAATCCCTTTTCTCCGTTCTAGAAATTAAAAGAAATATGAGGGGTCATTTTAGAAAAGTGGAAAAGTCAGTAATAGGAAGTGTGTGTTGCCTAATAAGAATAAGATACCCAAGTTGTTACAATTACAATTGTTGCAAATAATAAAGTTGACCGGGGGTAGATCGATAGGCAAAACGATAACTTTCCTTGTGAGTATATATATGGGATCACATACATCACGTGCACACTCCCATACTTTCTCTCCTTCACGTGGCCCTCTTCCCCTAAAGCCCTCTTTCCTTCATTTCTTCACCTTCCATCCATACTCTTCCATCCAAGGCCACACACAAGCTCCTGTCACCATTCTCCAGTGAAGGTTCGGGTCTCTTGTGGCGAACAACCATAAAAAATAGAGAAGCCTTGGTAAACTCCCTACTTACCCATTTTCTACTCAATTTTTTGATTTATGAGGAATTGGGTTTGTTCAAAAGTTTTAGAGCTTGGGTAGTGATTTAAAACATTCCCTGATGCAATTAAATCAAAATCAAGAATTGCTAGATTAAAATGGAAAAAGTAGGATTAAAGTGTGTGAAGCTTAAGGGAAAACTTAGGGTTTTAGAAGGCATTTTGATGATTAGAGCTTACGATATTGATAATAAATTGAGACATAAGTGTAGTTTTTATCCCTAACACCAATAATGAAAACCCATGGAAGAAATCATGAAAATTGATGAGGATTTGGGTTAATTTCATGGAAAATTAAGGCTAGGGTCTGTATGAATAATGTGGGGCATCTAGGGTGCCACGCCACACAAATAGAGACATGGCATAGGTAAGGGTGCTAGCACCTCAAGCAACACTACCTGCAAAGGTACCCAGGGCTGATGCTTTGGGGAAGGTTTAGGGAGTGATATGGCGCCACAACCTAAACATGGTTTTCTTCCATATGTTTGTGTGCTAAAATTGTACCTTGTTGATCAAGAGGCATGGTCATGGTTTGAGGTTTGGCTGAGGCTCCTTTCAAAAGCCAGAAGCGCTCCAATTCTATATGAAGGATCTAGCCTTGCTTTGGTTACTTTACCTCTTATATTTTTATTTTCTATAGTTGTGTAGCAAATGCAATTATACGATAAATGTTTCATGTTTAGTATACATGAAAATAGACTTTTCATGCCTATAAGATTAGTATGCTTATCTGTATATAAATGATATCTTGCATTGTGTGCCAATGATGGCAATTAAATAAGCCTTGTGGTGATGTATGTATGTTTGGTGTGAACAACACCCTCGTTAGTATAAGTTGATGTGTTTGGAATGTGGAAATACATATAATTTTATACCTATGTATATAGCAGAGGAGAAGAATATGAGTGACAAAGAGAACATGCAAGGGATAAATTTATGGTCAATACTATGAATGTGTGAATGGCTCATAATAGGCATTTAACTTGGGAAAAGGAAATAATGTGAATTAGGTTTGTATATTTGGTTAGATTTATGAGTGAGATGGCAATGTAGGATGATATCTGGCATTTTTATATAGAATTTAGTCCCTATCTTAGTCCTATTGCCATTTTTATCTTACAAATTCTCCAATTGTATTATGTTTTCAAATTTATTAGGTGCAAATTAATTATAGGTTGAATGTCTCAATTTTATATTTTTTGGATATGATTTATTAAATACCCAATTTCATATTATAGAACTACCATTATTAGAAGAATTTTTGTTGATGTGGCATGCTGGAATGATGTGGACGTTGAATGGGCATATATTGATGATTTGGCATTGACAAATTTGCTATCAAGTGGGTCCCACGGGTCTGATATGGATAGAGTAACATGCATGTATTTTATTCAAATTAGAACTTGCATAAAAATGGAAAAATTCGTAGGTCAACTTTGGAGGCCAAAAAAGTCAATTGTTTAGCATCTCTTTCCATGCAGAGACCCTTGGTTTCTACTGCTGAAACACTGCCAGCTAGAAGAGAGAAAGAGACGCTTCCAAGGGGACAAACAAATGCATTTTCATCCTTATTTCTAGGCAGAAGATGAAGAGACAGGAGAATTCTTTAGGAGACATTAGCTTTTTCTTATAGACGTTGACTGGGCATATATTGATGATTTGGCATTGACTAATTTGTTGTCAAGTGGATCCCATGGGTCTGATATGGACAGAGCAGCATGCATGTATTTTATTCAGATCAAAACTTGCACAAAAAAGGAAAAATTCGCAAGTCAGTTTTGGAGGCAAAAAAAGTCAATTGTTCAGCATCCCTTTCCATGCAAAGACCCTTGGTTTCTGTTGCTGAAACACTACCAACTAGAAGAGAGAAAGAGACACTTCCAAGGGGACAAACTAACGCATTTTCATGCTTATTCCTGGGCAGAAGATGAAGAGACAAGAGAATTCATTTTTAGGGAGACATCAGCTTCTTCTTACTCTCTTCTTATGTAGCTTAGGTTCTGTAACTTTCTTTTTTGTATTTTTTTGTTTTAGTCCTTATGGAGGGCTAAAACACCTTTTGTAATCAATCAATGGTGGATCTAGAAGATGTAATCTGAATTCCATGAACAGATAAGTGTTTTTGATTCAATCTATTTCATTTTGGTCCCTATCTAGCCTGTTATTTTCATATCTGTATATTTTTCTAGTTAGAAGGAATAAATGGACTTGATTTTTGTGTTTGATAGTTTTATTAGAGGTTAAGGCTTGCTAGACTTGTATATATGCAGCTGCTATGCAAGATTATTAAGTTAGATTAAAATGGATTGTGAATATGCGATTGCGGGATAAGATTTTGGTTAGAGTTTAATCGGATTACATTAGGTTATGATTGGCAAAGATTTTCCTAACTATAATCTTAGTATAATCTAGTTCTTGGAGGTTTTCCTAGAAATATTAGTTGACAATCAAAATAACAAATGGAGTTGGAACAAATTTAGTGAGTGGAATAAGGATGATTACACTTCTAGGAAAACCATAGATTGATTACATGTGTCTGTGATATTGTTCTGTTTTGTCCATATTCGGTTTTCTTCTTGTTGTTGTTGTTTACTGTTGTAGTTTAAATTTTGTTTTTAACCTTAATATGTAAACAACCCCCTCCGCCCGTGTAGCTAATTAGTGTAATTAGTGTTTAGAACAATTAATTAATGATTAGAAGTGAGGTCCTTGAGTGAATACGACATGGGGATCAATATACCACAAAATTGCCACAAATTCAATTCTGGGCGATTCAGCATCGTGGTGGTGTGAACCAAAATTTTGGTGCCATTGTCGGGGATCCAATTCACTTATGAGTTGTTAATTTAGTTGTTCCATTGTGTCTTTGTTTGATTTTCAATTATTTAGTGTTGTTGAAATGGCTTACAAGTTTTGTGTTTTTTTCTCAGAAACTAGTCATTTCCCAAATCGGCAGAAACCTGACTATCTCTAATTGACTTCAAACTTGGCATACCACTAGTTTTTGACGTTTTAAGCAAGTTCCGACCCTTGCTCTGCCTTTGGCCCAGTATGAGGTGGCCATTTTTCCAAATTCCATCGTTTAGGCCCTCTTTTCTATTTTTTAATTAATTGTGGTTTTTGTAGATCGAATTTTTGTGTTCTTTTTTTTTTTCATTTGTTCCTCTAACTTGTGAAGGATTTTTCCAAGAAAAATCAGATTTTTCTGAGATACTTCATTTTTTGGTGATTTTCATAGGTTGGAGCTTATTGTAGTGCTTTTGCTGTTTTCATTGTTTCTGTTGTTTTCTTGTGAAGTGTATGAAAACATCTCTTAACATGGACTTACCAGCCTTTGATCCTAAAATTGATAGGACCTTCCATAGGCTATGAAGAAGCAATAGCATTAGAAGTAGCATAGTTTTTGAACTTCTTTCTGAAATTATTGATACTGCTGTCAATAGTGTAGAGTTAGAATCAGACTCTGAATCTGATATTGTGTTAGAGTCAACTTGTTTTGAGCCAGCTGAGACAACTAGGATGGATAATCAAAATGCACAAGTGCCTCAAAATAGGCCTGAGCAAAGCATTAAAGAGTTGATTGCACCTAATGTGCATTATCAACCATTGTGCATAAATTATCATGAGTTGGATGCTAATTTTGAATTGAGATCTGGTCTTATTCATTTGCTGCCTAAGTTTCATGGTCTTGCAGGAGAAGATCCGGACAAACACTTGAAGGAATTTCATGTTGTCTGCTCCATTATGAGATTACATGGAGTGGGAGAAGAACAGATCAAGTTGATAGCCTTCTCTTTCTCTTTGGATGGGGCAGCTAAGGATTGGCTGTACTACTTGCCCACTGCCATAATAACAAGATGGCATGACTTGAAAAAAAGATGTTCTTAGAAAAATTCTTCCTAGCCTCCAGAGCAGCAGCAAGTAGAAAAGATATAAGTGGGATTAGGTAATTAAGTGGTGAGTCATTGCATGAATACTGGGAGAGATTTAAGAAGTTTTGCTCATACTGCCTAAACCACCAAATATCAGACCAACTTTTCATTCAATACTTTTATGAGGGATTGTCGACTATGAATAGATACATAGTTGATGCAGCTGCTGGTGAGACATTGGTAGATAAGACCCCTGCTGTAGCAAATGAATTGTTGGCCAAGATAGCCCAAAATGCAATACAATTTGACACTAGATTGAGTAAGCCAACATATACTATGAATGAAGTGAGGACACCTCCCATAAGGCAACAAAGGATAGAAAATAAATTGGAAGAGTTGGCTTTAATGGTGAGGTAATTAGCATTGAATTAGAGATCACAACCACCAGCTCTCCCTCATTCAGTTTGTGGCATTTGCACTTTGGCCACTCATAACACTGACAAGTGCCCTTAATTACAAGATAATATTGACTTTTGTGTAAGCATCTTTCCCCAACAACCACACCATTCCCATCAGTCCAAGTATGACCCCTTCTCTTCCACATACAATCCTGGATGGAAAGATCATCCAAATCTGAGATATGGGAGTAGTTCAAATCAACCTTTTTAGAATAGGTATAGTGCTCCTAGCCTAAGCAATACCCTTCCTCTTCTACCCTATAGTAAACCAAAATCTAGCTTAGAGGATTATGTTAACTAATTGGCCTCCAGCACCATCCAATTCCAGCAAAGAACTGAGTCTAGCATTCAAAGTTTAGAGACTCAAGTAGGTCAATTAGCTAGCTCCATTAATGAGCTCAAGAGCCAGGGTTCTGGTAGTCTCCCTTCCCAACCTGTGATTAACCCTAGAGCAAATGTGAGTGTCATTTCTTTAAGGAGTGGCAACGAGATAGTATGACTAACCCCTCCCCCTCCCATTGAGATAGAAAAATTAGATGAGCAAAGAGAGAGTCCTTCATCCTCAAGTAACTCAAAACAGAAAGATAAAGATGATGAGGAAACCCCTAATAGACTACTACCCTTCCCTAGGAGGTTGACAAAGTCTAGAGTCTTACAGCTTGATGCAGAAAAATAAATCATGGAGACTTTTAGGAAGGTTGAGATCAATATCCCATTGTTGGAGGCAGTAAGGCAAATCCCTAAGTATGCCGAGTTTCTAAAAGAATTATGTACAAAAAAGAGGCGTCTTAAGGGAAATGCAAAATTTAATTTAGGCCAAAATGTGTCAGCCCTCATTCACCCACCATTAGTGTCCAAATGTAAAGATCCAGACACTTTCACCATTCCTTGTACCTTTGGAAATAAAGAGTTCTCAAATGCCTTGCTGGACTTAGGTGACTCAATGAATGTCATGCCTAAGACAGTGTACCAAGATTTACAAATAGGGACCCTTTCTCCTACAGGAGTAGTAGTGCAATTAGCAAATGCAATCACAACTTATCCATCTGGAGTACTTAAGGATGTTTAGTCAGGGTCAAGGATTTCATCTTCCCTGCAGATTTTTATGTGCTTGACAATTTTAGTACTCATGGACATGCACCATTGATTCTTGGTAGACCATTTTTGAAAACATCAAAGGCCATTATCAATGTGCATGATGGTACTCTTTCTATGGAGTTTGCTGGAAATAAAATTCATTTTAATGTTTTAGAGCAATTCATGGAAGAGTCCTATTCTTCTACTATTCATTCTGTGAGCTTTATTGACACATTGGTAGATCATGATGATTGTGCTGACTTGAAATTTGACATGATCTCTAATTTTTCTGATTACATGGATGAATTTTCATGTAATTGTGATTTTGATTTTTACCAAGCTTGTCTGGAAATTGCAAATGCTGTGAATCCTGGCAAATCTTTGAGTTGTGTGAACCAAATTAGAATTTGTTGTTCCTAATTCTGGTTGCACTTCAGATTCTGATTCCTTCTCTACCTCTCTTTCTAATTTGAATTTTGATTTTGTTTCTGACTTTGATTTACTTTTTACTTCTGTTTTTAATTTAGATCATGTTTTAGATGATAGTTTTATTTTAGATGGTCTAGATAGTAGCTCTAGTTTTAATTTTAATTTTGTTTGAGAAAGTAGCTCTATTTTTGTCTTAGATTCTAGTTTAGATAGTAGTTCTTCTTCTTTTCCTTTTCCCTCTTCTTCCTCTTTTCATTTTAATCCCTCCGTGGCAATTGGAGCTTTTTCTATCTTTGAGCAAGTTGGCCTTGAGCAAGTAATTATTCCTACTATGCAGCCACTTGCTCTCAATCAAAGTTTTTGGAAGAAGCTAGTGCCACACAATTGGATGAAGCTAAAGCAACATGCCTCGTACAACATTAGGCTATTTCTATTCCCTTCTCTTTCTACTATTCATTGTCCTTTGTTTTTATTAGAAAATATGTGATGTACATTGAGGACAATGCAAATTTTAAGTGTAGGGGGGAGAATAAATAGTTTTGGAATTTTTCATGGTTTAAAAAAAATTATGATATGTTTTTATGTGTTTTTATGTGTTTTGGTGCAGAATTTTAGATTTTTTTTCGAGTAGTTTTTAGTGCTTTCTTTTTGTTTTTTTTGGAAGAAGATTTTGTTATGGAATTATGCTTACTGGAATAGTTAGATTTGAATTGTTTTAGAATGACTAGAATTTTAATCTTGCTTTTATAGAATTCAAGCTTAAATGGCAATCAATTTGGTTTCAATGAATTTTAGTAATAGTCTTTAAACTATGAGATTTTGAGCCTAATTGCAAATATGTTATTCTTTCTTGTTGTGTTTGTATTCCTTATCATGCTTTTCACTCTAGAACTTGTCTTGAATCTTTTGAGGCTACATTTTACATGTGCATACTTAGAAATGATTTAGGCATTTCTTTATGACCCATAAATAGCCAAATTGGCATCCCTTGTGTTGTTTCCATTGTATGTCATTTTGTGCCTTGTTCCCACTTTCCTTCTTACATTTTTCACCACTATATTTTCCTTCCAAACCAGAATTTTTTCTTCCTAATTTGAGAAGTGAAGAGCATTTAAATTCTTTTAGAGATTTGACGTGCTAAAAATTTTTGAGAATTTTGAGATATTTTGAAATCAATATTTCTCTATACTCCAAAGAAAAAATGATAATAAAAGAAAGGAAAAAGAATGATCATTCAAAAAGAAAGTAGAAAACAAATATTATGGTTGAAATAGAAAATATGTCGATGTCGAAAAGAAGAAAAGAAAAGAATAGCAACAAAGAAAAAGAGTAGATAGAACTTTTTAAACCCAAAATTTATTTATATTCAATCTCTTGTAATGACATAGCTAATGCTCTTCATGTTCTTAAGTTGTTTCCTTCATTTTCCCAAATTGTTTCCATACTTTATTGTTGTGTCTCCTTTACTTTCTTAAGTTGTTTTCCACCTTTATTATGTCTTCCTTCTCTCTTTCCATTTTCCACCCAATATTACATCCTTGTAAAGCCCTTTTGATTCAAGCATGCATGTGAATATGAGTAGTGGAGATTTTAGATACTTGACAAGCTTATGGTAGTGATTTTGTGATAAGTTGAATTTTGAGTGAATTACCCTTAAATACTTGAAAGAATAGAGTGCATACACATCCCTTGTGAGGAGGCTAATTACTTTAATTCATTCTTGTCAAATTAAATTGCCAAGATGCTTGGAACTTTAGAAATTTAAGATTCATTTTCTGTAACTGCTAAATCTTTTCAAATTTGGACTATTCCATTCATGCATGCTTTCCATGCTTCTTTTGATGTTCTGAATATGTTTTGAATTAGATTTTGCCCAGAAGTGCAAAAGGTTAAGTGTAAGGGATTTGATATCAGGCATTTATATATACAATTTAGTCCCTATCTTAGTCTTATTGCCATTTTTATCTTGCAAATTCTCCAATTTTATTATGTTTTTGAATTTATTGGCGCAAATTAATTATAGATTGAATATGTCTCAATTTTATATTTTTAGGACATGATTTATTAAATACCCAATTTTATACTACAGAACTACCATTATTGGAGGAATTTTTGTTGATGTAGCATGCTGGAATGATGTGAATGTTGAATGGGCATATATTGATGATTTGGCATTGACTAATTTGCTATCAAATGGGTCCCACGGGTATGATATGGACAGAGCAGCATGTATGTATTTTCTTCAGATCAGAACTTGTACAAAATGGAAAAATTCGCAAGTCAGCTTTAGAGGCCAGAAAAGTCAATTGTTCAGCATCCCTTTCCATGCAAAGACTCTTGGTTTTGCTACTGAAACACTGCCAGCCAAAAGAGATAAAGAGATACTTCCAAGGGGACAAACCAATGCATTTTTGTCCTTATTCCTAGGCAAAAGATGAAGAGACAGGATAATTCGTTTTTAGGGAAACATCAGCTTCTTCTTGCTCTATTCTTCTGTAGCTTAAGTTCTGTAACTTACTTTTCTATATTTGTTTATTTTAGTCCTTATGGAGGGCTAAAACACTTTTTGTAATCAATCAATGGTGGATCTAGAGGATGTAATATGAATTCCATGAACATGTAAGTGTTTTTTATTCAACCTATTTCATTTTGGTCCCTATCTTGCCTCTTGTTTTCATATATGTATATTTTTCTGGTTAGAAGGAATGTATAGATTTATTTTTGTTTTTGATAGTTTTATTAGATGTTAAGGCTTGCTAGACTTGCATGTATGTGGTTGCTATGTAAGATTAGTAAGTTAGACTAAAATGGATTGTCAATATGCAATTGTAGGATAAGATTTTGCTTAGAGTTTAATCAGATTACATTAGGTTATGATTGGCGAAGATTTTCCTAACTATAATCTTAGTGTAATCTAGTTCTAGGAGGTTTTCTTAGAAATATTAGTTGACAACTGAAATAATAGATGGAGTTGGAACAAATTTAGAGAATGGAATGAGGGCGATTACACTTCTAGGGAAACCATAGATTGATTACATGTGTCTGTGCTATTGTCATGTTCTGTCTAGATTTGATTTTGTTGTTGTTGTTGCTGTTTATTATTGTAGTTTAAATTCTATTTTTAACCTTAATTTGGCAACAACCCCCTCATCGTGTAGTTAATTAGTGTAATTAGTGTTTAGAACAATTAATTAGTGATTAGAAGTGAGGCTCGTTGAGTGAATACAACCTAGGGATCACTATACCACAAAATTGCTATAAATTCAATTCTCGGCAATTCAGCATCGTAGTGGCGTGAACCATAAGGGCCAGGTTAAGGAAGCCAAAGTAGGCTATATTATCCTTCTGAGGGGCAACATCATGGTAGAGTAAGGCCCAAGTTGAGAGATGCTGAAACAAGCTATTATGTTCTCTCAAAGGTGACTTGTCGGTAATGCATCCATTTGATTTGGGATAAATTGCAATGAGACTGTTAGGTGGTTGACTTGTTTTGAGGGTCATGTTATTGTTCCTTGATGTGAGGGTGCAAACCTATGTGAGGATGCAAATTGCATAGGGATGCAGACTATAGTGATGTAGACTCTTGTTGATGAAGCCGTAAGGATTGACCTTGTTTTGGTTTGGGTACATGATACTATATATTTTCACTGCAACATGGGTTCTTTACTACCAGTCGTTATTGTAGCAGTGGAAATCATCACTGCAATGACGAACAGTGATGGGAGACAAAGAGCTCTCCCTTTCTGCATACTTCTATCATTGTAGGGATGAGTATACTGCTGCAGTGATAGAGAAGGACCTTTTCTTCAAATTTTATTGTCTTTCTCACCTATTTTCATTCCCAAATCATTAGGCATTCTTTTTAAAACATTCAAACAACCTTTCCACTCCAAACTACCAAGGTTAAAGGTAGATTCACAACTCAGACCAGAGGGGGCCAAAAACTTTACTTGCTCTTGTTTGTTTTCTTCACACATCATTTGAATTCTAGAAATGTGATATGTGTTTTTTTTGGTTGGTTGGTAAGTTTTAAGCATATGGGTTGGATGTTATGAATGGATGAGTAAATAGATAATTTTGAGATAGATGGGCATGGGAAATATATGTATGAGTATTTAAGCCTATTAGGGTGAGATCATGTTTGATGAGTATGGCTAATTGTAAAAATGTTGCTCACAATGATTGATTGATTGAAAGTTCATTTACCTTATGGTAAACTTTAGGATGATATTATTGCCTATAATAGTAAATGTACTTGGATGAAAAAGTTTAATATGCACCTTAGCCTTTGAATCCTATGATGTAGGGCATAACATGCCTATACCCTGACTCTTTGATTTGGCTTTTAAGGATGATGTTTTAGTGGTAATTGTGTATGTTATGAACATGGGAAAGGCATGGGCATGTGACCCATGGGTTGGAACAATAAGGGATGCTTGAAGCTAATAAGGGAAGATTATACCATAAGATTGGCAACGGCCATCAATACACTTATAGGATGATATTGAAGCCTTCGGGAGTCTAATGGGAGTCTAATTGGACACTAGTGAAATGAAACGGGAAAAGTGCCCCTGCTATGAAATGACATGTAACACATGTTTTATGAACCATTTTGTTACATATATTATATATCTCTCTACTTGTTCTTTGAGTAACTTTTATACCATTGAGTAAAGTAGAGTGTTTTTCTTCTCTGAGTATTATTGTACTTACCTGTTTCCTTCCCTTACAAATTTAGCAGTTGATGAAGAGATATACCCTGTAAAGTAGCCTACCAGAGTCACCATCCTTTTGTTCTGGTATTGAAAAATGTTTTCTATACACTCGTTGTCTTTTGAAAATTCTAGTATTACTTTGTAATCAGGTAAGTAGTTCCTATGGAGATGCATATATTTTGAGAATATCTATTTTAAACATTCTTGTATAGGCTTGATGTTAAGAATGAAAACAAATAGAGATGAGACAATGCAAATTTTTATTTTGGTTAATCAAAGACTACTTTCTTAAATTCTTTTGAAACGATTTAGTCATTCATAATTATCATAAATATGGTCCTATATTGTTGAATGCTTATATTGTATGCTAGCATAGTAATAATGTAGGCATACAAGGTAAGGTAAGGTATATGAGGTGAGGTAAGGCTTACTCACCTTGTTAGTAATGTGACCAATTTTAGCCCAGGACAACATCCCTATGGAAAGAGCATCACTCGATTTTGGGATGATAGAGAATTAATGACTACCCATCTTTACGTCCTTTTGAACTGAGATGAAGGGAAGCCATATCTTGTGTAAGAAACACATTGTGCTTCCTAATTTTAATATTTAATCAAACATTGGATTTCTATTGTGTATGCTTATTTATGTTAATTTTGCATGGTATCACTTTTGAATAATATCATGGAAGTTTAACTCCCCACATGAGCAACAAATATATTGATACAATTATTGAATCAAAGTTTCCCTTCTAGTTCAAAAAACTTGTAAGTGGCGTCATGACTTAATTGGATAAAATGTATTGATTGGTTTATTTTTCTATGAACTGCATTAATTAATTCTTCATTCACCATCACTAGGTACATACTCAACCTGGTATTTAAACTAATCCACACTACAAGGAAAGTGGTTGTTGCTTGTAGTTTTAAAAAATCACTAGAAAAAGCTACATTTTTTCAACTGTTCTATGAATTGCCAGTAAAAGTGAACAATTTTTTTGTTGTTTTGAATCATTTATTGGCGGTTTTGTAACCACCGGTAATTGCAACCATTCATTCTCCCAATCTCTAATTGGCTAAAATTTCCCTCCGAATCTTTCATTATCCCTATCTAATTCGTGATTCATAGGTTACTTGCAAATCTCCCTCCCTCCTATTTTGTTTTCATTTTCTAATTTGCTTTGTTTTTCTCTCTCAAGTTCCCTTTCCTTCCTATTTCGATTTCAATCTTTAAACACTAGCTTTAATATTGTAGTTTTTTTTCATTATTGTACACCCATAGGCAAAGGAGCAAACGAGACTACATAGCTTTAGAGGAAGTATATGAGCTAGGGATAAATTTGTCATTCCCCACGAAGAATAAAGGAAGAGTGTTATGGAACAAGTGAAGAGCCATGAAGGAAGAAGAGAAAACTGAGGGAAGTTGTCTATCCTTCTTCTTTTCTCATCCCTTTTTTTGGCACCTTGTTTGGTATTCTTACTATTTTTTTATTTATTTCAGCACAGATAAAGCATTGATTTGAATATTTGATCTAGACTTAGTTTTTTTTAGGTCCCATGGGCTTCAAGTGTACATGAATCTCTTATTTAGCCATTTGATAATGTTTGATTATGTGATTCTATGGAGTTCCAAGATCCTTTTTTTTTTCTTCAATGTTCATTGTATCAAGAATTTGGAGTTTGAACTTTAGATAATGTGAATATTCATCTTACACACTGCATTGAAATACATGTAGCAAATTGTGTGGAAAATTTCATATTTGATTTGGGATTAATTTTTGTTACTTTTTTCATGAGTAATTAAGAACAATCCTTATTCTTCTTCCATAGGAGAAAGAAAAGCTAGGTTGACCTACAGCTCTGTAAGAAGACAAGACTATGATGGTAAAAGTTGCTATATGCGATACATGCAGGAAAACAATTAAGGATGTTGATTGTTCTCAATAACAGGAGCCTGTTAATGACCCTTCCACTGAGGTTTCCTTGCTTATCAAAATTTTACATTCCACTTAGCTTAGTGTTGACTGTAGAGTATTTTGCATTTTATTGTTCTTTCTTGGCTATCACTGGGTTTTCTCATTTATTTATGGTTATGTATCACTCACCTCATTGTCGGGATCAAACTAATGTTGGAAATTCCTCATTAATATATATAATTGT
This sequence comes from Biancaea sappan, assembly GCA_037074585.1. Lineage (NCBI taxonomy): Eukaryota > Viridiplantae > Streptophyta > Magnoliopsida > Fabales > Fabaceae > Biancaea > Biancaea sappan. Next base: position 79,381,940 of record CM073492.1, on the reverse strand, counting down.
ATCTTTTTTGTTTTAATTTATTATCCAAAACACTGAGGTAGCATTTTTTTTATTGATGTAATTTTTAACATTAATGTTTGTGTCTGAGTGGCTTTGACATAAAGTGTGATTTTGGCCTCTTTCAATGGTGTGATTTTAGCTTTGGTAATTAACTTACTGGGTTTTTGCAGCTAGATACTTCTATCCATATTTTATCCACTTATGCTGATAGGCATAAACTTTTAAGTTCATGATTATTGTTAACAGATGGACATAAACTACTATTTACAAACTTCTCAAAGTGGTGGTTCATTTCAAATCAAAAGTTCAGACGGTGAGGGTTGAAGTTGAATTAGGTATTATGTTGTACCATTGTATGCTTATGTATTTAGTGCTTATTTGGAATATAGATACCTAAATGGATGATATAGGCATATTGGTAATGTTGAAAAAGCAACTTGTTTAGAAGCAGTTGTTGACTGGTCTTGCTTGAATTAAGTATCATTGCCAAGTAATTACTCATGTAATTCATTTCCCTATTGAATTCATTAAAGTTAAGAATCATTAAAATTACTTATGTAATTCATTTCTCTGATTTTTTGCATCTTAGGGACTAGCGGCCGTTTGGAATGACAAGGCCTCCAAGATACCTTTTGTAAGTCTTAATTTTTTAACTTGTTCCTACTTAATGTTATGGATTTCTACTAAGTGTTGGATTTGAATTCATTATAACATTCCATTTTGTTGTTATTAGTTCTTATAATGAAATTGATTTTATTGGAATTTATGATTATTTTCTAGTTATTGAGGTCTTATCCTTCCTTTTAGAATGTCTACATGAATAGTGTATTATCTAGCAATTATCAATAGTCACTTCCTGGAAATTAGAGAGAATTATACAAAAGAATTTCAATGTCTTTTATAACTTTTTTTAACTTATATCTATTTAATATATAAGTATGTGATAGTTGATTGTAGCTAAAATTGATGTATATCAAGAGGAACTAGAATAGATTTTTAAGCATTGTATGTTAATTTTACAACTGTGTGCTTAGGGAAAAGAGTACCCCTAATATGAAAACAATTTAGATATTCTATATGCAATATATTAATAGTAAATTTTAGAACAATGTATCATATGCTTGGTTTAGTTTTTGACACAACCATCTTCTTGGTTTTGTTAATTTATATTACTTCTTTGTATTGAAAGCAAAACTTAGTACATTGTTATGCGTATAGGAGAAGAATCTATCTCAAACTTCTATTAGAACAATATCTGAGTTGACTTTAGGATTTATTTATTTATTTATTTTTCTCTCATTCCAAAACCTTGCTAAAAAATCTACTTTGCATTTTGGATGGTGATTGATGTAAAGATGAATGACAATATAAATGTCAAAAAGTGTATATAAGTTGCAAGTTGGACCAAGTGTGTGTAAATACTACTCTGACTCTCAACAGAACAATGACCAGTGTGATTGTTGTCTGATCATATGAAATAATATGAAAAATACATATATATATATATAATGATATAAATTTTGTAAAAAATAAAAAACCATCAAAGTCTCATTATATTTCAATAAAACAAGCTTCAATGTCATACAATTAGTAAAGAAAGAAAAATAAAGAGCAACTTCCACTTTCTATTGTATTTAGAAACCTTTTTTTTTTCTCATCAAATAGACACTTTCTTCTTCAAAACTTATAATATCTCATTGTCAACTTTCACTAAATTAAGTTAAAAATTGAACAAATTATGAGTGGTAAGACTGTAACTGTACAGTATTAGTAAAAACTTAAGTTAGTTTAATGATTTTTTCCATCCCAATCAAGGTAATCAAGATCTAGATCTTGCTCGCAAGATAGTAAAAGATCAAGATCTTGACAATAAAAATGTACAAGATCACAGGTAGAATCTTTTTTGCATCAAGATCACATGAGATCTAGATCTTGCTCGTAAGATCATACAATATTGTACAAGATCCTAACACCCGATTTTTTTTTTTATATGGCTCCAAATTCAAATTTTTTTATAGAAATAACTGATAAATTTATGGAAATATTATGATTTTTTGATTTTTGATAAATTTATGTTTATCTAACAATTTTACCAAATTATATAAATATTTTTTATATTTATTTTTTAAATTTGCATAGGATCTCACAATCCTCAATTTAATCTTTTTTATGCCTCTCTGATCTTGTACAAGATCTCGATCTTGATTACCTTGATACAATTTGACCTAATAGACTATAAACATATCAACAAATAAAAAAGGACAAAAATTCAAAATGATATAGAATTGATAAAATCGTAAAATTGTAAGATTTTAAGATTTAAGTCTAGATCCTACTAAGATCCTAGAAGATTTAGATCTTACATAGGATCATGATCATTCAGGTTGTTTGAAATTGTAAGATAAGATTTAGATTGGGATCTTAAAAAACATGGTTTTTATCATGAAAAGAAAAGGAAAATGTCAAATTTTTGAAGATGTGTAGTCTGGGAAGCAACCAGTCAACTACCCCCTGCCTAACAGTTGACTGGTTAATCACTGTAAGGCAACCTAAAAGCAACCAGTCAACTAGTTGCTCCTTACCAGTCGACTGGTGTGCTATTGCCAAGTCTAATTAGCCATCCAATATTCAGCTAGTTGACTGCCCTCCACGAGGATCAATTGGTTGCCATCCTGCAACTAAAAAATGAACTTCCTAACATCCTTTTTATGCTTCCTAAACCATCCAATCCCTATCCTCAGCAATTAAGGTCACAAAATGTAAGTTCCCAACAACCAAATACACTCTAAAACTTCTATTACAAATTAGGTTTCAAGGTTGAAATCATTTTTCCAATAATTTTTCTGATTTTTATGTTTTAGCTTTGAAGATTAGATATCACCATAAAAATTAAGTCTTAACTCAATACAACATCCCAAATTGCAAGGATTAAGATAAGGAAGGTTTGGAAGTAAGAAGCATAATTTTTAAAGTTCAAAAGAACCTTAAATCACTAAATTTCTCAAATTTTCCAACTGGGGTTCATATTTTTGAAAATGATGGAGAAATGGAAAAACTTGCCATTACCTGGAATTGTGGAGTTTTTAACTTATAGGTGAGCCACCAGTGGCCAGAAATACACTAGGGATTGAGGAGAAGGCAAGATTTGACAAGATTTGATGATTAGGACTTGGAAGCACAAGAAAGGCATAGGGATGAGTGTTTAAGTGGATGAGTGTGTTGTATGCTCAAAAAACTTCTAATTTTTGCTGAAGTGTGGAGACTTCCTTGGCCAATATTTCCATTTTTCCTTTCACCCCCATAGTAAAGAAACATGGAGTCATGGGCAATAATGGAAACCCCTTTTAAAGACAGTTTTTTTTCTAACCATACCCCACACTTAACCAATTTTATCATAAGCACACAAACACATGCCAACACAACCCCTCCTCTTATTTTCACAATAATACCTCATATTTCCACATCTTTTAGATTAGGTCCTTCATATAACTCATTCAAGTTATTTTAATTCCCTCGATGCATCACACACAACTATGGATCAAAACCATAAAACAAGCATCATACACATGGTCCTAAACATTACATGACATGCACATTTCATTCATTTTATTCCCAAATCCGGACTTAATTCACAAGAGAGTATAATTCATAAGAGAGTATTCCATGAGCATTTTACATCAATAGTTATCATCACCATGTGTGATAACACAAAATTAGACTAAAACTAAGAAATAAACATGAAAAGGTGAAGGAAGTCAATTCTCAATGGAAGAAGTCAACTGCCTAACTCCAAAAACAAGCAAAGATATTAAGCAAAAGCAAATGGTCAACTACCTAAAGAGGAACAGTCGATTGGTATCTCATAGAAAGGACAAAAAAGAGAGAAAGAAGCAAGCAAGTTGACTACCTAAGGCATGATAGTTGAATGGCTTTATAAAAAATAGCAAGTTAACATATTTTAATCAAGAACTGTTAGAGGAATTTATTAGAGGATAACCTATGTTCAATGAATAGTAAATGCTAAAGTGAATCTAAAAATTACTAAGTAAATAATGAATTAGCAGTTAATGAATGTTAGTACAAGATGTACAGAGCATGATAAATTCGAATTTATTATTCTCTAATTAAAATTGTTAGTTTTCTAGTTACTTTCTAGTTAGTTCATGGATAGTTTCTAGTTAGAAGAATTCTTAAGTGATAAGAGAAGCCCTCTAGGAAAAGTCTATAAATAGGATAGCTAACCGAAAAGAAAGACATAAAAAAAACTTAAGAAAAACATAGAGGGTGCACGAGAGAAGAAAAATAAGAGTACTGAAGTTCTAAAGGTCTGAGGTTAGGCTAAATTGCAGTAAAGGGACTAAGGGATTTTAGCATGAAGATCAGGACATCAACTGAGGTAGCTTAGAAATTCATAAAAGCATGTTTTTCTTATACTGATCTCTTTATGCAATAGTCCATGAATTTGTTTTCTTTAAAGTTTAAATGTACATAATTTTTTTTATGTAAACTAAGCATGGTAAAGGTTTGGAATTTATTCCAAGAAATGAATGAATGATTGAATTGAAGCTCAAATTAAGGGACTATAGGAACCCTCCTTCCTTAAGAGGGATGGATTGGAGATACTAATGCATTTACTTTCAAGGAGTTGTGTGTGCCACCAACTAAATGAATGAATGATTAAGGCTTGTTAATATCTCACACTTGACTAAAAATGTTTTCATAAATTATTGATTGCACAAGTTTTCTCTATGCATGGACTGATATGGCTTTTGTGATTAGAATAACATTTTTGAACAAGCTAGCTACTATGATATCCTATCTCATTTTTCCATGTTTTCAACTTACCATTCCAGGGAATTCAACAAAAAGGAAAAAGTTGTACCAAAATAATCAGAGGGAAATCAGAGTATTTGAAAAGTGCTGGGGAGAAGTCTTCCTTAAGAATTTATGAAAACACATCATTTTGTACTTACAAGAACATTGCACTATGTAACTTAAACTGTGAAGTTGGGTAACAAAAGCAACAAAATCATAATTCTGTACAATTCAATTAATTTATGTTAGTATTAGATTTTACATAAATACTTAAGTAAAATAAAAATCACATTAAGCAAATGAGATTCATTAGATAATTATGTAGCAAATGTTATTAGTATTAAGAAAGAAATCCAACTTGCATGGATCTTTCATAACCAAAGGCACAAGGAAGAAAATAGCATAAGTTTTTACCAAAGAAATCAATTTTTAAACTAGCCAGTCGATATAACCAGTCAACCAGCTCTCTTCTAAATTTCTTTCTTGAATGCAAGCAGAGAGGAAACAACTATTTAATAACCTCTAAATAGCCAACTATTTCACTCCTATCAAGTATCAAACATTTTCATCAAAATTTTGCTACATGCCAATTCTTGTACCTCAATTTTTAAAAGGAAGTAAAATATAAGTAACATAATTTGAAAATGGTTGTTTTATTCATCTAAGAAAGGAAAGAATTCAAATAAAAGATTGAGCCTTTTTAAATAAACAAAGTCTAGAATTGGAATTTGGAACAATGATGTTGTCTTCAAAGGTTATTAACAGAAAAGGGAGAACTAATACTGTAAAGTAAAAAAGCTATAATTTGTAAGGAATTAATAACAAAGCAAACAAATTTAAGAAAATAGTTAGGAATCATTTATTAAGAAAAGACACTACATATTTTGGTATCAGAGCAAAATAGTTAGGCTTAATAAATATAAAAAAAAACTTGAATTAGAAGGGATGTTACACCATGCACACACACGGTACAGACATATATGCAAGCACTAAATACATCACACAATTACATCGATGAGCCACTCATGTGGGCTTTACAAGGCCCAGGTATTATAGTGTGTTTGTGTGTAGCTTCAGGGAGGGTCCCTCGAGCCACATTCATATGTGACTCTCCATGGCCAATACATTTTTTACTAACTCTCAATCACTAATTTAATAAAAGAATTTTTGTGGGACACTGTGTTAGTAGAGATGGATAAATTTCTTGTTTCTACGATATTTTCAATAGCAAAACATGGGAGAAGACAATTAGTAGTTATTCAATTAATGTCAATCACAAATTTTCAATTGAAATTTGTGTGCATTCCTATAGTGGGAGGAGGCAAATCAGTATGTGTTCTGACAATGAAGGACAAAAGTCGATGCCAGTTAGAAAAACATTAATCCATAAACATAAGATAATTAAAAGGAAATTTGACACATACTTTGAAATCATCAAAGTATGTGTCCTTCATATCAACCCGGTAGTACTTCCGCTACACAATGAAGCTTGGCATGTGAAAGAAAACCTAGCACATGATGTGCATAGTGATGGAAGTTAGTTCAAACCTAGCTACTCCTACAAGCACATAGTTATATCAGAATAAATCTTAGAAGAATTAAATAGTAACAAAACACTTACACTATAGCTTCAAACATGATTGAAATGAGCCACTACTTGTTTTCATTGCTGCTAGTAGATGGACGGGCACTTGGTGGAAGTTGTATGGCCAACAAGGGTGAAATCAAGAAAGCTGGCCACATGGAACCACTACAAAAAAAATACAAACAATAATTAAAAGAACATTACTATTAATTAAAAGAATATAAATATTAATAAAAATAAAGACATGTCTAGTGTTCCACGAGGTGACGAGGACTATGATGGTAGGGCTACATACAAGTGTACTAGGCGATGGAGTCATTGATATCAGTGGTAGGGTACTCATGCTTGTAAGTTGGTCTTGGCTAGAAGAGGACTCATAAGATTTTCCCTGTCCATAAGCATATATATTGGACATCGAAATCTCCACCTATATTACAAATGATTATATTTTATAACTTGGTATGTTTTGCTCACATGGGTTTTGTGTTTAAACCATATGTCATATTTTCTACAATGTAGGCTTGAACTCTTAATTAAAAACTTCATCTATAAAAATAAGTAAACTAAATTAATTGTGAAAACTAGATTAAACTGAGAATCTCTCATCTTAGTTTCCATGAAAGCAAAGTTTCCCAACTATATTGAAAGCTTGAAAGTGGAAATGGAAAATGGTAAGAAGCTTAATCATGGGAATTTGATTGGAAAGATATAGAACCTTTTTGACATTAGTAAAAAGTCAAAAAACAAAAAAAGACTCCTGAATTATTACAACAAGGAATTTGAAGTAAAATAACCAAAAAAAAATGAAAATGAAAATTGTTGTTAAGAGATAAGAAAGTAGAAAATATGCAAGAAAAAGAATCTATTGTATTCATAAGTACAAATGAATATATACTTGTACATGTAAATGGAAAAATAAAACAAATTATAGAGTTTCTTATTACTAACAAATCTCGATAATGATGGATCAATAGCCATTTGTCATAATGTCATTGAGAGGTAGAGTAATCAAGTGTATGTAAGACTAACTGAGCTTAAGTATGTGATTCAATGTAGTAGAATGTACAATAGCCATTATGCTCTAACTTCCCCACTCAAACTTGTGGGTATGTATATCAACTTCTCCAAGTTTGTTTCTCAAAAAGGCTAGTTTGATGGTAGAAAGAGCTTTAGTCAGGCAATCTGATGTTTGCTCATAAGTAGGAACATACCTCACTTGTACTTCATTTGCTGCAACCTTATATCTAATAAAATGAACATCAATCTCTACGTGTTTACTGTGAGAATGATACATGGGGTTAACAGACAAATAGCCAACTCCTATATTATCATACCAGATTATAGTTGGTTTAATTATAGGGCATCCTAGCTCATTTAATAAAGAAGCAATCCAGGATAGTTCTAAAGCCACATTAGCCATAGCTCTGTATTCAGACTCCATGCTTGACTGAGAGACTAGGTGTTTGCATTTGGAGGACCACAAAATTAATAAGTTCCCAAGGAAAACATAATAGCAAGAGATTGATTTTTTGTCTTCATGAGCTATCCCCCAGTCAGCATCATAATACCCATGATGATTCAATTGTGATGATGGTTTCAAATGAATACCGTAGTCTAGAGTACCTTTTAGATATCTTAACACGTGTTTAGCTGCTTGCCACTATTTGATAGTGGGCTTATTGAGATAACAGCTAAGGTTATTCCCAGAGAAAGTAATGTCAGGACAAGTATTTGTAACATATTGTAAAGTATCAATTAATCTTCTGAAGATAGTGGGATTCTACAGAATCTCATCTCCATCATTCATGAATTGCTTACTTGGTACCATTGAGGAAGGGCATGAAGAATAGTTGTTCCTATTGAATCTGGACAGTAAATCAAGAGCATACTTCTTTTGTGACATAAACATCTCGATTTCATCTCTTTTTATTTCAAGTCCCAGGAAATAATGAACATAGCCTAGGTCTTTTAGAGCAAAGGTGGAATTCAGTCTACTGATAAACTTGTTCAGCTCCAATTCATTGCTTCCAGTCAATTATCAACATAGATAATGATGATTAAGATTGAGTTTTTGCTTTTGTGAATGAACAATGAAGTGTTTCCCATTATGTTATAGAAGCCTCATTTGATTAATGTATTTCTCAAAATCTTAAACCATGCTCTCAGTGCCTACTTAAGGTTGTAAAGAGCTTTGTGTAATTTACACACATCATGTGGTCTTTTTGGATCCTCAAAACCTCTCAATTGCCACATGTAGACATCTTCTTGTAGAACGTCATTTAAAAGGTAGTTAACATCCGACTGTCTCACTTTCCAATTCAATGTAGTTGCAAAAGCCAACACAATCCTGATAGTTGTTATTCTTGCCACAAGACTAAAGGTATTGCCAAAATTTACCCCTGGATCCTATTGAAAGCCCTTGGCAACTTTCCTAACTTTATACCTCTCTACTTCCCCATTTGCTTTAAAATTGGTTTAGAAAACCCATTTACAATCCACAATTCTTACGTCATTGTTGTATGGAACTAGTTGCTATGTATGATTTTTCTTAATTAAGAGCAGTAAGTTCTTCATTCATGGCATGTTTCCATTGTGGTATAGATAAAGCCTTAGTAACTAACTTAGGTTCAGAGACAAATGAATTACTTGTAGTGGAAGTGTTCAGGTTACTTACTGTTTAAGTGACATCACCTATGTATAACAGCTTAGGCTTAGTGATGCCTCTCATACTCCTTGTAGTGATTCGGTTATTCACCTCCTATGACTAACAACCACGTTCAGCATCAATTTTAGGTATATCAAGAGTAATGTCTACTTGCCTTTCATCAGTTATAGGCATAAAACACTATACAACTTGATCTCCACTGGTTTCATCAATTGTAGCTTCTTTACTATGATCTTCAGAACCACAAGAACTTTGACTTTCATGCTATTGATTTCCAATTCTGTTGTTGTTGTGTTAAAATAGTATCAGATAAGTATGGTCTACTGTCATGCTACCAATCATAGAAGAAGTGAGTACAAGGTAATGACATAAGATAAGAGATTTGTTGCTCATTTTATTTGGTGTTAAGGAACCCCATCGTGAAGGGAAAATCCTTTTCATTGAAGACAACATCCCTTGATACATAAATATGTCCAATTGAAAAAAGGCACTTAAAGCCTTTATGTTGTCCATTAATACCAAGAAACACACATTTAGTGGTGTGAAAATCAAACTTGAGTGTATTATAGGCTTGAAGATTAGGATAACATGCAAAATGGAATGCCTTCAAAGATGCATAGTTAGGAATTTTTTTAAGTAAAACATAATAAGGGGACTAATTACTTAGCACTGTGGAAGTCAATCGATTAATCAAGTGAACTGAGGTCTGAAATGATTACCATAGCTTGTGCAAGAAGAGTTAACCTAACTTCCAACTATTTGTTTGTGACGCCTTTCAACTCTACCATTCTGAACCAAGGTGTATGGACCTGTTTGATAAAAAATGATACCTTCATTTTGCAAATACTATGTGAATGCTCTAAATTCTCCCCCTAATCGCTTTGCACTATTTTTATACTTCTTTGAAATTGTTTTTCAACAATGCTTTTGAACTGAATAAATGCTACAAGTGATTCACTCTTGTGTTTTAAAGGATAAATCCAACTATACCAGGAATAATCATCCAAAAACTGTATGTAGAATTTAAATCTTGATGTTGATTTCATAGGGGATGGTCGCCATACATCTATGTAGATTAAATCAAAGGGAGACTTTGCTCTTGAATTAGACAAGTTGAAAGGCAAATTATGATTTTTCCATATTGGTAGGCTTCACAAAATATAGCTACATTGTTACTAACTTTGACATTACAACATTTGAGGGCTTAGTTAAGCACTGTATCTGATGGGTGACCAAGCCTTTTATGCCAAGTGTATTTTATTGAATTCAAATCTTCAGTAGAAACAGAAAAAGTAGCACTAGCATTAAAAACAATATTAGAACGTTTGTTGTATTCATCAAGAGTTTGCAACCTTTGATTTTGAAACTCAGACAGCCCTTCCTTCATGTTTCCCTTCAGCAAGGTCATTCCCATGCTATTGTCCTTCACATAATATCCACAAGAGTGAAACTTAACCATTATGTTATTATCAAAGGTAAGCTTAGATATGCTTATCAAATTTTTAGTTACTTGAAGAGCATGTGAAAAATCCTTTTAATTTAAAGTTTTATTTTTTGCATGGAAGTGCAGTAAAACCAGTGTGCTTAAAAAATCATCTTTTCACCATTACCAACAACTACCACTTTCTTACTATAGAATTGAGTAACATGATCAAAATTGGCAGAATTATTGGTGATATAAACACTGGCCCCACTGTCCATATACTAGCTAGGGTTACTTACTATATTAGTAGAAGCAAGATACACTGGGTATGTTTAGTTGATTGTCTGAGTGTTGTTTAAGGAGAAATTAGTAGAGTTTCCTGAGCTTGGAATTGAGCCCATATAACTTTGGTCAAAGCAAAAATAACAATAGACAACAATGTGCCTTGTTTTCCCCGCATACTTGGCACACATGATGATTATTGCTTCGACTGCTTCTTCCACGGCCTCTAGGTGATCTTCCACCATAGTTACTCTGATTTTGGTTACATCATTGACTATTGTTGGTTTTTGAATTTTAATTTCATGACTTATTGTTACTGCTAATCAAATTAGCCTACAACTGAAGAGAATTTGAGAGGCTTGTAAGTTGTTCTAATCTACTCTCATATGTCAGTAAGGTTGCGTGCATATCAACCTAGGACAAATAGGGTTTATTAGTTAGTTGCACAACTATAGGATTATAATATGTCCAGCTAATGTTTATGTAATCAAGTCACTGTTTGAAATTAGGCTACCAGTAAAGGGTAAGTTATCTGAAATCGACTTCATTTTAGAAAGATAATTAGTCATTTTTAAAGACGCTTTATGGGTTCTGTGCAATTCTCCTTTGAGAAGTGTTACTCTAGACCAGGTGAGTGCATCGACTAGACTTCTAATGGCAAACTAGAGTTCATTAGATGTCTTGCTTCCAATAAGCTGAGAAGCAATTTTTGGGGTAAGAGTGTTATAAATCTACCTTAATAGCAATTGATCTGCTGCAACCAATTCTTCCTAAGCTAGGTTAAGTTTCAATTTGGTTCCTTCAACAATAAACTGAGAGGCACACGGTTTTGATCCAAGAATATATTCTTCCATTTTGTGGCCTCTGATGACTAGAAGGATGTTGCATTCCTATGGCAGAAATTGCTTCTTTCCAACTTGACAGAGTACAGCTAGAAAATGGAAGTAGCTAGAGGTTTATTTGGTGATAGAGAGATGAGCTCAGTGGCTTGAGAATTTGGTGAGTTATTAGACGCTAAAGAATTCATGGTGATAAAGGAGAAAGGGATGCCTCTGATACCAAGATACAAAAGTAGAAAATATGCAGAAAAAAGGATCTATTGTATTCAAAAATAGAAATGAATATATACTTGTACATGAAAAGGGAAAATACAACAAATTATAGAGTGTCCTATTACTAACAAATCCCGATAATGATGGATCAATAGCCATCTATCACAACATCCTGGAGAGGCAAAGTAATCACATGTATGTGAGACTAGCTGTGCTTGAGTATGTGATTCAGTGTAGCAAAATGTACAGTAGCCATTATGCTCTAACTTTAAGCCTAGCTAAAAGGAAAAAAAAAGTAAAAATGGATCTATTCTATCTATATATATATATATATATATATCTTATACTATGTAAAAGTGAAAAAGTAGCAAAAAATGAAGAGAATCTAACCTAAATCGATCAATAATTGAGTATCTCACAAACCCCAAAATCATCAGCATTCTCTTGTACAGCATAAACCAATAAGTTACTACACCAGCAAAAGCAGCCATAGAAGCAATTCAAAAATTTGAAAAAAAAAAAAGTAGAGCAAAGCTTCAAAACAACTTTGATATTTATGGGGTATTAGGCATCAAAATTTGGATATTTGTAAACGAAGAATAATAAGCTTTGCCTTATCTTTAACGTTCTATCTAGCGAAAAAACAAAAAAATGAAAATTTTGAATTTTATAAGATTGAATAAAAATTCAATTAATCATTTGATATTGATATGATTGCTATGATTGCTATGCTTAGTGTGCAACTCGTTACATTGTTTTTTTTATTTTAGAGTGGTTAGGATTCAACAAAAAAAAACCAACTCGTAGTATTAATTAATAACTATTAATAACCAACTTGTGGCATATCATGAGGAATCTTAGCAAAAACATCAAAACAAATACATTGTTTTAAAGATTAGCTTGTAACCTTTGAAAACCAAAATTAAGGGAAAGAGTTGAATTATTTCATTCATACGTGTGACATAGGCGGAGCAATAGCTATGTCAAAATAATAATGCCCTATTAGATAAAAGTTATACATGTGTTTGCTGAGGTAGTAAGGTCTTTTTTGGTATTTTGACAAAATTTATAGAAGCTCAAGAACACTAGAAATATTATTAAAAAAAACTACAAATTGAAGGAAACAAAATAAAAGTTTTAGGAAAATCAAGAGAAGCATTGCATTGTTTTCTTCCCTTTCTTCAACTTTCTAAAGACTGAAGAGAGCCCACTCAAAGTACAATAGACCTGTGACTATGTTGATCTACATCATGAGTTGCGAATTGCAATCTTAGGGCCGTTCCTCTCCCGATTCAAACATAACAACACGGAGCTAGCCAAGGTGTTGTAATCTTCACCTGCCATGGAAGTTCCTCAACTTCCACAAAAAGAGGATCCAATGGCAAGAACAATGAAAGCCATTTGGGAAACTCTACTATTTCCATCTTTTTTTATAAAATTGGTGTTGTTCTTCATTGTTTTAGAGCTTCTTGATGGATACTGCTAATGGGTTTTATTTGGGTGTGTGAAAGATGGGATACTAGTTCACATTTGGATGATAGAACACATATAACAAAAGAAGATGATGGATTGTTGCTTGTCTTTGATTTTCCCAAAGAATGCATTTGGTATGCATGAAAGATATTTAAAGGAAAGGAAAAGCGAGATGGAAAGGAAAAGGTAAAGGAAAAGAGAAAAGGAAAAAGAAAAAAAAAATTGTTTGGTATGACATGGAAAAGAATAAAGGAAAAAATATATTATTTTATTTGGTATGAATTTTTTAAAATGAAGGAAGGGAAGATATAGAGTAATTTTACAAAATTACCCTCAATTAAAATTATTTTTTATGAAAAAAGAATAAAATATAATAAAAAGTAAAATATTAACACTCCATAAGCATCTTCAATCATTCTCTCTCCCTCAATCGTTCTCTCTTCATCTCAATTTCTTTATTACTGTTCATCTCCTTCTCAGTCAATCTCTTCTCTGGTAGCATCAAAGCCTCCATTGTCTCTCCTTCTTACATAGCTCTCATTCTTCTATGGCAATGTTGAAGCTTTTTGGTGGTACCAAACTTGTTTGGGTGTATTTCATTTTTTCCCTCTTTTCTTTTTCCCTTCGGCAACGTTGAACCTTTCTTTCTCTCTCCATTAGCATCAAACCATTCTTTCTCCCTCTAGCGGTATCAAACCTGTTTGGGTGTATTTCATTTTTTCTTTTTCTTTTTCATTTTATAGTTTCATTTGATTGAGAGAGTGAGAATGAATTTATACTGAATCATGCTTCTTCTTCTTCTTCTTCTTCTTCTTCTTCTTCTTGTTTATGTTCAATTTTTGTTTCATTTTATGTTTCTTGTTTCTGACTTATGTTGTAATGGAAGGGCAGAAGTGTCCTATCATTTGTTTTCAAGCAAAAACTTAATTTTTCCTTCCATTTTGCTAGGGAAATAACTATACCATTAATAAGGGAAAATGGAAAAGCGCTTTTCCATTGATAGAAAGATATGTCTGCAATTTTGATGTGGAAAACTTCATTTCCTTTCCATTTTGCATTTCCATCAGGCTACCAAAAGTGTCCTAAGTTTTTTCTCTTTTTTATTTTCATTTCAATTTTTAGTTTTTGTAATAATTTTCAAATGTTTTTGGGGCTTTCTATTAATTTAAAAAAATTATTAATTTTTTGAAATACCAAAATTGACCCTACTATATCTCAACATACACATGTACAAATTTTATCTAATTGGGCATTATTTTATTGACGTGGCTCTTGATTGACATAAATTCTAACGGATGGAGTTTTCTACAAAATTTCAAAAGTTTAGGAGCTATTTTATTGAGTTTGAAAGTTGAAGGAGTTAAAATACATTAACCCCTAAGTTCAGGGGGTTTTGTGCATTTTATGCCAGCGTTAATATTTTATATATATGTTATTATATATATATATATATATATATATTTATTTATTTATTTATTTATTTTATTAAAATAACTCTTAATGCTGATAAATATATGTGTAGACTGACATATTAAATATTATATATGCCTACTATTTTTTGGGACATATATATTAATGACATCTTTGATTAGGTTTATAATAAAATCTTCATTAATTTGTAATTAGAGACCTATTTGATATATATTTATTTTAGTCTAGAGTGCTAATGAAAATAATTTCATGTGTAGGTGCTCAACCCTAAATAATAATAGTGATGGGGTATTATTATAAAAGAGGTCAATCTATGGGTCAACCTATGATAAATGAATAGAGTAGTGATTCCTTTAGTTATATAGATGAGACTTATCTTTGGTCAGACTAAGGCTTCTGTCACTTTGTATATTTCCATCAAACCAGAGGTGTGAGAGAGAGTCTTTTCATATCATCCCATAAGAGCCCACCATTTGAATTCGAATCCGTGTTCATGATGGATCAAGATACACTCTCGTTAATTTAATTTGCGTTTTTGTTGTTTATCAAAGATCAACAAATAGTAAAATTGTAGTTTAAAATTTTTTGTATTTGAATTACTGTGATTATTGACTGTTTGGCTTAATAATATACAAAATATGCTTTCGTTTTGGCTTTTTACATTTAATACTTTCGTATAAAAAATAAATATTTAAAGCTAAAATATTTAATTGAAATCCAAAGAAGATAAGTTCCCACGTCACCACTAAACCCCCACATAAATATTTTATGAATTTAATATTTCAGATACAATTCGATGAAATAACTCGCTTTTTTGCCTCTTGGGATTACCGCTTAAGTGTCGATTCTGGGATTCGCACACAAAGCCATCCCATGTGTTTAGGACTTCAATCTTTGGCAAGCCTGTCGTCGTATTTTGTGGGCCAGCCTGCAATAAATTCTTGTTTTCCATTGAGAACAAGCTTGTAATTCTTGGTGGCCAGACTCGGTGAACAAGTTGTTTCTGAGTTCGCTGCAGACGAACTCGAAGGAGGAGGCGAAGAAGATGAGGAAGATGCTGCCTCAGTTCTTGAAGCCTGAGGCTTTGCAGCGATATATAGGGATAATGGACGAGCTTGCAAAGAGACATTTTGTATCAGAGTGGGAGAACAAGGAGGAGGTTACAGTCTACCCCTTGGCCAAGAGGTAATGATCAATAAATTACTTAATTAACCAATTAACGGAGTAATATATTGCGATTTTCTTGAATTAAGTTTTCTTCAATTAATTTGTTGTTATGTTTATGATTGTGTATGAGATGAATGATTCTTGCATATACGTGCGTACATAAAAGGCGGGTGTGAGTGAATAAAATTTCATCCAATAGGTAGGCCGCGGAATAAATATGTAAAAGAGAATAATTCAATTTATAGATATAAAAAAAATAGTGTTTTTTTGTTTTTTGAGAAAACGTATCTTTTGGGGTTTGCAAAAGATATATAATTTAATTATCTGATTCCTAAGTTAAAATCCTAGATGTACTTACCAAGTATAAATTTGTTCTCAAAGAAAATGTAAAACACGGCGATAATATTGAAAAAGGAGATTTCTTGTAAACTGCATTAAAATAAATCCGACGTCACAAGACTACAGTAACTTGTTTGTTTACAAGTCAATTAGCAGAACAAAGGGGAAGGAGTAATTAAGTAGTTGACTTTCTTACGTACAAGTTCGTAGTTGCATTAAAATTAGAACTAATTATTGATTATATACTGACTTACTAATTCGATATTTGAAATAAAAAATTTATTGGTCTTAATTTCCTTCCTTAAATATCAAGCCTTTTAATTTAGTGATTTGAAAGTGTATTTATTTCAATTTGTTTATTTTCATTGCCAAATAATTAAATCTAGGGTTGCCAAAACATTATATTGATAAATAGTAAACAATGATGAAATTAAAACAAATATAATTTTTTAATAATTAAATTAAAATATATAATCTTTCAAGGGATCAAACTAAAATAACGGTAATATTTTGAAAACTAAATTAGTATTTTAAGTTGACTATATCAATAATTTTGTCCTAAAAAGTATATAGGTTGACTATTTACTCTGAAAATTTAACTCTAATACGATGCAGTATTTAAATATTATATGCCAGCGTTATTAATTTAATATAGATTATTATATATATATAGATATATATATATATTATAAATAATATTTAGCGCTAACAATTATTTGAGTAGATTAACATATTAAACATTGTATGTGTGTACATATTTTTGGGACATATATGAAGCACTATCTATAATTGGGTCCATTATAAGGCATTCGTAAAATTTGTATTGAAAAACATATTTGATATATTTTATAAATTGGTCAAGGGTGTCAATGTATCATTATGTATTCTTATTGTTTATCAAAATCTATAAAAAGTAGAATTATAACTAGAACATTCAATGTTCTTAAATGAAATTTTTTTTTTTTGCATTTGAGTTTTATAATTCTAGATTGTTTGGCCTTTGGTTTGTGCAAAATTTCTATCATTATAAGGTTCTTATACATTCGCTTAAGGTGATTTTTGGTCTAAAGCCAAATCCGACAACAAATACTTAATTCTATTCAGAACGATGTGGATATTCAAAGTTATGCAGTAATCTTGTTAGAAATATAAAGTTACACAATTGAAAAATATGTCAAATGATGCCTGTAACTTGTTAGTAACTACAAAAAATAGAGAGAATAAGATTGAAGATAGTTTGAGAAGATGGTTTGAAAGAAATTACAGAAAGAGGTGAAGTGCAAAAAAGTAAATAAAAGCAGTAAAATGCAAGAAGTTAAATAAAAAAAGTAAATTGCAAAAAAAAAAGCATATAAATTGCAGAAAAATAAATAAAAGCATGTAAATTGCAGAAAGATAAATGAAAGCAAGAAGGAGAAGAAATTAGAAATAGAGTAGGGAGAAGAAATTAGAAATAGAGTAGGGAGAAAAAGTCAGAAATAGAATAGAGGGAAGATGAAGATGAAGATGAAGCTGAGGAAGTAAAGATAGAAGATGAACTAGAATTAAAATTGACTGATATGCGAGGTAGAAGGCATACTTTGATGTTGATCCTTTAATCTGCTCGTATGAGATGTAAGGATTTTGATCAAGAGTTGCCAACTTTTTTTACATAAGAAATCCTAATATTTATAGGCAAATCATAGAAATAACTGCCTATCTACGATTGGCCATGTAAGTGATAGTTATTATGCAGGCTAACTATGGATATAACTGTTTAACGAATAAAGGTGTATTTAACCTATCAAATCCAAAGCCCACCCCTAAATGGCTATAGTTTGATAATTGAATGTAATTCGCTAGTTGGGATGTTATGTATATGGCCATGTCTTTAAGAAGGCAAACATTATACAATCCTTAACTAATGTCAGCCAATAAAATCTTTGCTATCGAATGACCTATTTCATTTTATCTTTTGCTTGGTGAGCTCCATATATTCCTTCATGGACTTTTGACAAGGCAATATATGTCTATGTCTCACTTCAGCATGCTTCTGATAGGCATAAGGTGGACCGTTTTTTAACTCAGCAAGATTCACATCACACTCATTTTCTTCCTCTTCGTCGGATTCATCTATTCCGATAAAATTGATTTTTTCTCTTTAGAAATGTCTTTTGTTTTTGTATTTTTTCAGCTTTCAATTATTCTATTTGTCAAACTTTACCTCCTAATTGGGAAAGGTCAACTAAATGTTGGTTGACAAGCTTTTTCCTAATGTAATAAGCTAGGCCTTCGATAGCCATTTTGACAATCTCAGCTTCAGGAATAGGAGTAAAACATCTACTTCTCATCTGCCTAAATCTTGCCTAATAATCTTTGACAAATTCATTATATAATCTCTGAATATTAAATAAATCAATCAGACCAATTTTCAAATCTCTCATAAAGAATTGGTCATCAAAGTTTCTTTCCATTTGTACCCGCGAGTGGATGGAATTGGATCTCAATGTCGAGAACTAGGAAAAAGTGTTCTTCATGAGTGAACTTGGAAAGAATCTCATTTTGAGTCATTCATCTATTACAAATTCTCCCATCTCAATGGTATAACAAGCAATGTGTTCGATAATTGATTCCCTGCTTTCCCCAGCAAACTTTGGAAGTTTAGGGACTTTAACCTATCCCCTTGCAATTCTGCCTGTTGAACACAAGTCGGAAATGCTAAGGCAAAATAAGATTGATTAGTGTAACTTACATTGAAACCAAATCTTTTAAGAACCTGCTCAACTACTTGATTCACATTCCGCTCTATTTGGTTTCTTGTGAGGTTTTTTTTAAAAATCCCTTACAGCATTATTTTTGACTAATTGTGGCTCATTCTGACACAAGATTTGCACCTGGCCATACCCTAATTGAGGCCGAGGTTGGTCTTGTCCTTGTACTACATTATTTTGTTGGTTTTGGCCTTGATCTTGGGCCATAACCAGCTGTTCTTGTTAGACATATTCAGGAACAACAATACCTAGGGCCTAACTAAGTCTTCCCATATGTAAGGCTACTGTGTTACAGGCTTTATTAGTATTTTCCATTAAAGGTTTTAGCACAACTCCCATTTGTTGTGTCAACATGCTCACCATGTTGTGGTTACTTTCATCCATTTACTGTCGAATGTTAGCTAATGAACTTACAGTAAAGGCAGGGACATCGCATAGCATGTCTCTCAACATATTTGGGAAAATAGGTCCTATGTTCAACCTCTCATGTCGAAACACAATGGAAGTACTTGTCTCCACCATATTTGTATTTGCCAATGTAGAAATTACTGCTTGCCCTTGAACCACTTGACACATAGGATTAGATTGTTTTCCATTCCCAAGTTGAGTGATAACAGGAGGGACATACCCTTGGAGTAATCCATATTGAGGTATAAACCTTATAGTCTAAAGACCTACTAGATTTGGTAGTAATGGTACCAAACTAGATACTATTTGTTCCAATACAAGACTTCCCATAAAGGACACATTTGGCACAATGTCTATAAACCTTGTAATCTGAAGACCTACTGGTTTTGGTAGTAATGATACCGAACTAGACACTATTTGTTCCAATACTAGACTTCCCATAAAGGACGCGTTTGGCACAATGTCTACAGAATTGATAGTTGTTGCAACCGTTGGCATACTTGGCGTGGTAATGGCAGTCGACTGGGTACTTGGTGCACTTATCATTTGACTAGCACTAGCACTCGTTGCATTACTCATGATTTTAGAATTGTGAGCATGAAAAGAACAAGGTATGAATTTACCACTTCTTAAATGCATACATGTAACGAGTTACTCTGAACTGGTCCCATCGGGCGTGCCAATTTGTTTACGATGATTTTTGGTCTAAAGCCAAATCTGACAACAAACACTTGATTCTATTGAGAATAATGTAGATATTCAAAGTTATGTGGTAATCTCATTAGAAATATATGTCAAATGATGCATGAAACTTGTTAGTAACTGAAAAAATAAAGAGAATAAGATTAAAGATGGTTTGAGAAGAGGGTTTGAAAGAAATTGCAGAAAGAGGTGAATAGTAGAAAAGTAAATAAAAGTAATAAAATGCAGCAAGTTAAATAAAACAAGTAAATTGCAAAAAAATAAATGAAAGCATGTAAATTGCATAAAGATAAACGAAAACAAGAAGGAGAAGAAATTAGAAATAGAGTAGGAAGAAGAAATTAGAAATATAATAAAGGAAAGAAGTCAGAAATATAATAAAGGGAAGATGAAGATGAAGATGAAGAAGTAAAAAAAGAAGATAAACTGCAATTAAAATTCATTGAAATGTAAGGCAGAAGGCATACTTTGATGTTAATCCTTTAATCTGCTCGTGTGAGATGTTAGGATTTTGATCATGAGTTGCCAACACTTTTTACATAAGAAATCCTAATATTTATAGGAAAATCATAGAAATAACTGTCTATTTATTATTGGCCATGTAAGTACAGTTATTGTGCATGCTAACTATGGATATAACTATTTATCTATCTATTGGCCATATAAGTGATAGTTATTGTGCATATTACATAGTATGATAAACCAGACATAAATGTCCAAGGCCATTGGACACGTCTTCCTAATCTGTCAGTCAAACAACATATTCGACATCTAACAATTTGGTTGCACCATCACACCATCAAATTATCTGTCAAATAGCATATTCAACATCCAATAACTTGGTTGCACCATTACACCATCAATCTGTCTATCAAACAGCATATTCTATGAAAAATTGGTCATGCCGTCAATCATAATGTCTTTGACATTTGATGACTTGGTCATTGATCAACATGTCCATACGACTTCTCATTTGATGATTTGGTTGTCGATCATCATGTCTATCTGATAGCTTCACAGTCATCCATCTGACAACTCATTTGACGACTTGGTCATCGATCAACATGTCCATCCAACAGCTCATTTGATGACTTCAGGATATGGCTAGCATCTTCCTTCATTCGACAAACACTTAAAATCTGTTAAATTCACAGCTGCCAAATCGTATAATCTCTAATTGGCATTCTTGTTGAAATGCATACTTCTGTCAAAAATTGAAAATTATCGTCAAACTAGTTTATCGAATAGTATGCTTCTGACGACTTTACTTCGGCAGTCTTTTACTTGACAGTGTTGTTACAAACTGCTTCAAGCTAAATTCTGTCAAATGTGTTCTTCTCTGTCGAATTTCTTTGTCAGATTCTCCGTCAAATTCCCCATTTGACGTAATCTACTCCATCGAATTCCCCATTCTACATATTCTTTCTGTCAAGTCCCTATAGGCCATATTGCAATTCGTCAAATGACACTACATTATATTTGTAGACAATCATTCAGGAATCTTGTCGGATACACATGCCCCTTTGACAATTTGGACTTTGAAAATGCCAGTCTAACAACATTATTGGTCCTTAAAAAGAACTAATTTATTTTGTGTATATAATTGACCAAAACATCACTTTGGTCCCTCATAGATGTCTTTATTCTCAAGTTAGTCCCTCACAAATTTTTATTCTCAATTTGATCACTTATAGATTGATATGTTACTAGTTTAGTCCCTCAAATATTTTCATTCTCAATTTGATCCCCCATAAATTGATATGTTATTAATTTAGTCTCTCACATATTTACATTTTCAATTTGGTCCCTCATAGATTTATATGTTATCAATTTAGTCCCCTCATAAAAAATTGTGACCATCAAAAGTTATGACCAGAAGAAAAAACGACTAAATTGATAATATATCAATTTGTGAGAAATCAAATTGAGAATGAAAATAAGTGAGGGACTAAATTAATAACATATCAATCTACGAGGGACTACATTGAGAAATTTTTTTAAGAGACTGAATTGGTAACATATCAATTTGTAAATGACCAAATTTAGAATGAAAATCTATGAAGGTCCAAATTAAACAAAAAAAAGGGCATTCAACTCTAGAAAAGAATGTATATTTTAAGCATTCAGGCCGGTCGGTTCGATAGCCAACTTAGGTTCTGGTCTGTTCTAGCTTTAAAACTGGTTTTGCCTCAAATTGGTATCGAATCGGTCGAATTGGTGGAACTGGCTAGGTTACTAGTTCCACCGGTTTCATCCTTTATTTTTTTTAATTTTTTTTATTTTAGGTCTCATTGCCGGAGAAGATTTCGTCACTATCGAAGAAGAAGAAGAAGAACTAGTTTTACCCCTTTTTTAATTAATTTTGAGTCCCATCATTCACTACTAGAAAAACTATATTTAGTGACAGAATTTAGGGATGAAATTTAATCCGTCACTAATTTTTTTGAATTTGTGATGGATTAGTGATGACATGTTCAAGGTTATCATTTTTTGTGACTGAATGCTGCCTGTCACTAATAGCCGTCACTAAATCTAAAATTTTTTGACCGAGATCAGTTGTCACTAAATACCGTCACTAATGTTTCAATTTTACTCATGGATTAGTGACGGGTGGGAGAAATCTAATTTTATTTTCTTTATATTTGTGACAGATTTTGGTCGTCACTATTTTACTCACGGATTAGTGACGGATGATAAAAATATATTATTATTTTCTGTAAATGTGTGATGGATGGGGCTGTCACTAACTGCCGTCACTAATATTTTAATTTTACTTACGGATTAGTGACGGGTGGCAAAAATGTAATTTTATTTTATTTATAGTTGTGACATAATGGTGTCCGTGACAATTTGTGTAACACTAAATTGAAAATAGTAACGGACATCGGTCACAAACGCTATTTAATTTTTGAACCCTACATTTTCCAATTCGCACCAAAAAGTTGTCTCACTTTTTGCTTCCCACCAAAATTCCCAAACTAGCGCGCCCTAGTTCTCTTTTTTCCCAAATCTCTCTTCTTTCCCAAATCTTTATTTCCTTCCCAATTCTGCATGTCCTAAGCCTCTGATTTCCTAAAGTAAGCGACGACTTCCTCCCTATTTGGGAAAGACAAATCTCCAATGATGAGAGTGGTGAACCTGGACGAGTCTTTATCTCTTCTCTGCTTTCTTTCCTAAAGCAAGCGACGACTTCCTCTCCATTTGGGAAAGACAATTCTCTGAGGATGGGAGTGGTGAGCCTTGACCATTCTCTCTCTTCTCTGCTTTCTCATGAGTATGCCTTGATTATCTCCACTTGAAACTTATTTAATATCTGCTGTGAAATTAGGGATTTCTTCTCAGCTAGCTGAACTTGATTTGAGGAGGAGTTTATCAGAAAATTTTCTGATTTATTTGCTTTCATCCATGGTAACTCACCTCGGTTACAAGTAAGAAATGGTCAGTAGTATAAACTTGGAAATTAATATCAGATTCCTTCATACTTGTGTGTTTGATGAAAGAAATCTTGTCTTGTATCAGTTTATGGATTGCGTGTAGAGTTTAATTTTTACAAGGAGCAAACTAAGGAACTAGAAGCTACGATTTTGGTGGAAAAATCTGTCAAGGTAAGAGATTAGTTTTTTTTCTTAATTTTTGCTTTTCCTGAGTGTGATAATACTGTAACTGAAGTTGAGGATGGGAGTGGTGAGCCTTGACCATTCTCTCTCTTCTCTGCTTTCTTGTGAGTATGCCTTGATTATCTCCACTTGAAACTTATCTAATATCTGCTGTGTAATTAGGGATTTCTTCTCAGCTAGTTGAACTTGATTTGAGGAGGAGTTTATCAGAAAATTTTCTGGTTTATTTGCTGTCATCCATGGTAACTCACCTCGGTTACAAGTAAGACATGGTCAGTAGTACAAACTTGGAAATTAATATCAGATTCCTGCATGCTCGTGTGTTTGATGAAAGAAATCTTGTCTTGTATCAGTTTCTGGATTGCGTGTAGAGTTTAATTTTTAGAATGAGGAAACCAAGGAACTAGAAGCTACGATTTTGGTGGAAAAATCTGTCAAGTAAGAGATCAGTTTTTTCCCTTAATTTTCGCTTTTCCTGAGTGTGATAATACTGTAACTGAAGTTGATTGGGTCTGGAACAATATTCTTGCTTGCTGCTATAATTGCTTGAAAGGAATTACTTTCTATTTAGTTGGTTTCGAGATTTACTATAAAATAATCCATTAGCTCTGTTCTTGTTCTGATTCTAGTCTACTGTACATGTCATTTTCCTTGGTTGTGAGATATATATATATATATATATATATATTATTAGTTATTACATTTTCTCCATTATTCCACACACTTCTTGTCGGTTTACAAGATATATGATATTTATTTCACATGCCCCTTTTTATTTCCTATCAAACTTCCCAAATTTTGAAGTCTCAAGATTCCTTCCCTTTTTTTAATATGTTTTTAAGATAAATTTTTTCCCCACTCAGTGCTGCATCCCCATTAAACTTTCCTTCTCCAACATAGTGACTATTTCCCCATTTCTTTATAAGCACTATGACAGGGTTAATTAATTATTAGATTATTTATGGATTAGTTAATCAATTACTAACCACAATTTAATGCAATAACATTGATTTAATATGGTAACATCATATATATCACATGCCCCTTTTCATTTTCCATCAAACTTCTAACTTTTGAAGTCTCAAGATTCCTTCCCTTTTTTTTAATCTATTTTTAAGATAAATTTTTTTATCCCCACTTAGTATTGCATCCCCATTAAACTTTCCTTCTCCAACATAGTGACTATTTCCTTATTTCCTTATAAGCACTATAATGGGGTTAATTAATTATTAGCTTATTTATAGATTAATTAATCAATTACTGACCACAATTTAATGCAATAACATTGAATTAATATGGTAACATCACATATAGCTATGTCCATTTTTTTTTGGGAAAAAAAGAAGGGTAACATAACATAAAGCAAACAGTGTACAGATATAACTATCTTTATTGCTTCTCCCCTGACCTCGTGACAATGGGACACACTTCCTTAATTTGCATATATCTTGTGGGCCACCTTTTTTCTTTTGATTGCAAAGTCTAATTTGCCTTTTTTTAATGTAAAACTAGATATATTTTTATAGTTTTATTACCAACAACATATTTAATAAACACAATATGATGTTGACCCATAATAAAATTCACTATGAACATTGAGTATATGACTTATTTGTTAAATGGGTTCATTATCTTGGCCCATTATTTGTTGGCCCATAATGGATTAATTCAAGCTTATCTATTTCACACTACTATATCAAATATTTCATTCTAATATTTGCTTTGCTGTTATCTAACCAAGTAATTTTTAAAGATTAAGTTAAGTGGAAAAGGTAAGAAAAAAAAAGTAATTGGCAACAACAAGTCAAGTAACTAGTGATTACTGACTGGAGTTTTTACTGTATAATAAAAATAAAGTCTATACATACATAACCACAATAATTATCTTCAAATGAGGTATTGAGTTAAAGGAATTATTGTACAGCTATATTATAAAAATAAAATTAATACATACATATATAACTAAATTTCATCTGAAAAAGAATTTGCAAAGGACCTGTACTGATGTATATATAGTGTTTCATTTAATTACTGATGCTTCAACATCTTATTCTCATGAATTTTGAATATTCTTTTTTATTTTCTTATGTTTGAATATTAGTTATTGTAATTTTTTCAATTTTATGTGTTACCCACTTAGTAAGAAAGTTTCAAAGGTAGACTCACTTGCTTGGTTCATTAGTTAGCCAAAATCCTAAATCTGTCCAGGAATAGTTCATAACATGTTTCTAAATTATTATTGTCATGTAGAAGACAATGAGGGCTGATCGGGTGTGGATGTATAATCGGCGTGACCCAAGTAGAAAAGGATCGAATCTTAAGTTCCTTGAAGGAGTAGATGAATTCATAGCCTTTGTAGAATCTCAACCACAATTAGTCTCAAATGGTCAAATAAGGTGTCCTTGCCCAAAGTATGACAATAGGAGATTTGTTGATATAGAAGATGTCAAGGTTCACCTTTACAGAAGTGGGTTTGTCCCCAACTATGATCAATGGACCTATCATGGAGAACCCATGTACCATGATAATGTTGAAAGTAAGGATGCTAGTGATCATGAAAATGTATTCGAATGCGATAGTCAGGAAAGGGTTGAGGTTGAATTGGATAATCCCTATCGTACAATGATTATAGATGCTGCTGGACCTAATTTCAATCCTAACATCGATATAGATGTAGAGGGACATCCAAACCAAGATGAACAACACTTTTATGACCTCTTGAGAGCTGCTGAGGAGCCACTATACATAGGATGTACTACTCACACTCCTTTATCAACAATTTCAAGATTGTTAAACATCATCAACAATTTCAAGATCGTTAAACATCAAGTCTGAGTTTAACTTGAGTGAGAGTTGTTACAATCGTTTATTGCAACTTATAAAAGAGTTGTTGCCAGACAATGCAAAATTGCCTACTGATTACTACAAGACCAAACAAATGGTAGCAAAACTTGGTCTGGAGTATGTAAAAATATATGCGTGTGAGAATGGGTGTATGCTTTACTACAAGGAGAACAAGGAAATGAGGGATTGCCCAGTGTGGCCATGCTCGTTATAAACCTAGAAGTAAAGAAGATGCAAGGAAAAAAGAAGTGTCAAATAAAATCTTGTGTTATCTGCCATTGACACCAAGATTACAAAGACTTTATATGTCTATGAAGACAACTAAACACATGACATGGAACCATAAAACTAGGTGAGAAGTAGGAGTCATGTGCCACCCTTGTGATGGGAAGGCATGGAAGTATTTTGATCAATGTTATCCCTCTTTGTCTTAGAGCCTCGAAATATTAGGTTAGGCCTTTCATTAGACAGGTTTACTCCATATGGCCAGTCTGCACATCTATATTCTTGCTGGCCTGTAATTATGACACCATACAATCTTCCACCTGGGATGTGCATGAAAGCCCCATATATGTTTCTCACACTTGTCATTCCTTGTCCAAAAAGCCCTGGTCAAAAGATTGATGTGTATTTATAGCCCGTAATTGATGAGTTGAAACAATTATGGGAAGTTGGTGCCTTGACATATGACACATCCATGAAACAGAACTTTCAAATATGAGCTACTTTACTTTGGACTGTTAATGAATTCCCTACCTATGGCATGTTGTTTGGATGGAGTACACATGGTTTGTTGTCATGCCCAATTTGCATAGAGCATAGTAAAGCATTCCACTTGAAAGAGGGGAAAAAGACATCATTTTTTGATTGTCATCGTCAATTTTTTCCCCTTGATCATCAATTTCGTTGTGACAAAAAGTCATTTTATAAGGGGCATGAAGAAAAATCTCATCCTCCTCAAAGGTTGTCTAGTAATGACTTGTGGGAAAGGGTTTGTAACTTGCCAAACTAATGGAAAAGACTGATAAAGAGAAGTTGCTTGGGTTTGGTTGTGACCATAATTGGACTAAACGTTCGATTTTTTGGGAATTGTCTTACTGGTATACCAACTTGATTCAACATAATCTTGATGTTATGCATATAGAAAAGAATGTATTTGATAATATATTCAATACTATTATGGATGTGAATGGCAAGACCAAGGACAATGTGAAGTCTAGAAAAGACCTGGCTATAATTTGTAATCGTCGAGAATTAGAATTAATTGACCAAGGTAATGGAAAGACAATAATTCCAAAAGCAGCGCACACTTTAACAAAATATTTGAAGAAGTTGGTATGTGAATGGGTTAAGAATTTGAAGCTTCCTGATGGGTGTGCTTCAAACTTGTCTAGGTGTGTTGATATGCATGACTTGAAGTTGTCTAGAATGAAAAGCCATGATTGTCATGTATTTTTGGAAAGATTACTGCCAATTGCCTTTCGAGATTTATTGCCTGAAGCCATTTGGAATGCTTTAGTAGAGGTGAGTTTATTCTTCAGAGATATATGTTCCATAATAATTTCTGTTGAACAAATGCAAAGACTTGAAGAAAACATTGTTGTAACTCTCTGTAAGTTGGAGAGAATTTTTCCTCCAAGGTTCTTCGACTCCATGGAACACTTACCTATGCATTTGCCTTATGAAGCAAAAGTTGGTAGACCTGTCCAATATCGATGGATGTATCCATTTGAAAGGTGAAGTCTGAAATAGTTTTTGCATCATATATTTTAAGTTTAATTTTTTGTCATTTCATTGAAATATCTGAATGATTAGGTTTCTACATCATTTGAAGAAGAAGGTAAAAAATAAAGCTCATGTGGAGGGATCAATTTGTGAAGCGTACCTTGTGGAGGAGATGTCTACATTTTGTTCCTTCTACTTTGAACCTCAATTGCAAACAAGGCTAAATAATGCGGATCAGAATGATGATGGTGGTGAGGTTGATTACCCAGATGGATACCTTTCCATATTCATTCACCTAGGTCGTCCAGGTAGGAGAGAGAGCACACGGTATTTGAATGAGATTGAATTCAATGCAGCAACCATATATGTTTTGTTGAATTGTGATGAAATCCAACCATTTCTTCGGTAATTTATTCTATTCTAAAATGTTTAGTTGTTTATTTGAAGACACTTAAAAATTATGCACTCATCTTGATTATTGATGTGACATAGAATCTTTGAAGAACAACTCAAGTAAAGAATACCTCATGCAACGGATCAAGAGATAGAAGTCGAAATAACTAATGAATTTGCTAAGTGGTTGAAAAAATATGTATGATCCCAAACTATGTACCTTTTTAGACTAAGTGACATACATGTTTAATTATTAATAAATCTTTTTGGTTATTAGGTTTTTGACCCGACAAACAATGTGGATGATTTTCAAATAAAAGATTTAGCATTTGGGCCATCTAGAGAAGTGCACACATGGCCACAATACTATGCAAATGGGTATAGGTTTCACATACGTGCTTACAGCTCGACAAAATCTACCATGAACAGTGGAGTGTGCATTAAGGGCACCACATATAATGAGTTTGAATGTGATTACTATCGTATGTTGGAGGAAGTGGTAGAGCTACAATACCACAACCCAACGTCGAAGAAAACAAGAGTTGTTTTATTCAAGTGTGATTGGTTTGACCCCCACTTAAATAGAGGATGGAAGGTTCATAATCGATATGGCCTGATCGAGATTAATAGTAGAAAATGATTTTCCAAGTATAAACCATTTGTACTCGTACAACAAGCAAGTCAAGTTTACTTTGCAGAATATGCTAGTAAAAAGAGAGACAGGGTTGATTAGCGAGCAGTTCTAAAAATAAAAGCTAGGAGTATGATAGATGCTCCAGATATAGCCTTCCAAGAAGATGAGGTGGTAATGCAATGTGAAGCAGGCCTAGATGAAATCCATAGTCTCTTTGGTGGGTTGGGTGAAGAGGTTGAAATGGAAGACCACAATGACAATGAAGGCCAAAATGACATTGAAGTAGAAGAGGATTTTAAAGATGATGAATTTAACACTGATGATGAAACTAATGAGGACGATCAAATTAGTGAAAACTATATTACTGAAAGTGACAATGATAGCTAAAGTGATGATGAAAATGATGATGATACTGACAATGATGAGTCATAATCACTTGAGTATGAGAAGGGTTATAGTTTGTGTGCATCTATCTTAATTTTTTTTTGTATTTTATTTATGCCTTATTTTTTTAATAACATTTCTATTGAAGTAGATTTATACCTTATATTTCACTTTGAATATTGATTTATCTAACTTTGTCACTCATAGGTATGCTGCAAGGTAAAGGAAAAGCTAGAACACCTAGGGTATCAAGAGGTGGAAGCAATGGAGAAGGGAGAGGAAGAACTTTCTTTGAGTCACAAGAACTTGATGATGAACCACCTACTAACCCCCCTACACAAGAACTTGGTGATGAACAACCTATTGACCCTCCTGCATAAGAACTTGGTGATGAACAACCAATTGACCCTCCTGCACAAGAACTTGGTGATGAACAACCTACTGACCCTCCTACACAAGAACTTGGTGATGAACCCACCATGACTGACACTCCACAAACCAGCATGCATAGATGGCAACAAAGGTCTCAGCTTAGGAAGGCCTCAGATGGACGCGTGTAGTTGGAACCTTATAAGGCCACGTATGTCTTGACAAATATGTGTTTCTACTTTTCTAATTGCTTGATTTAATATTGACAATTTCAAGATTTAATTTTCAATTATCACCCACACCAAGCTATTCGTGACTTATCAAGGATAATCAAGAAGTTCTTTGGTGGACCATGGTTTAAGTGGTCAGAAACACCATCTGAGGCGAAGGAACGGTGGTTCTATCAGCTAAATGTATGAAATGTCTTTATTTTTACTTGTAAACTACGTACTTAACTATTAGGAATAAACTACATATTTAATAGTTTTGCTTTATCTTTATCTTGCTAAAATTCATTTTTCTTCTTGATCCTGACTTGCCCAAAATTTAATAAGAAAAGAGACATATGTTGTCAGATATAGAAAATAAAAGGGATGTGTTTCCTACATTCTAATCCATTTTCTACTATAGTGTGTTGTAGTGTGAGATTCATCCACTGTGTATTTATCTGTTATTTGTGTGTGTGATGTTTTGTGAGGAGAATTCTGCTTGTAAACTTCTCTACCCACTTGTAGAGGATCATTAAAAATATATAACAGATTTTCAGTTTCATACACTATATTGGGTTCCACAAGTATACCTCTTTAAACATATGAATTCTACATGTCTAAGAAAATGATACCATGTGAACATGTGATTGCAATAATTGGTATTCCTTTTACAAACATATAAACTCTACGTGATTTCTATGTCTTGCATATAGTAGTTTTTTTTTAGTCTATTGAATTTTTCTTAAGGTGATGCTGATTTGTATTAGTTTAACTATATTATAGAAACTGTACACTTGGGAAGATAGATTTGACACTGAGATACGGAGGTTGTATTATTCCATTATTGGAAAACGACGATTAAGAGGGGTCCTTTATACTGCTAGGAAGATTTTCAAGAAGAAGGGCATCAAGCCTGTGTGGATAAGCAATGAAACTTGGGATAAATTGCAACGAATATGGACCGACCCAAATTACCAGAAGTTATCTGAGACCAATGCAAGGAATAGATTGAGTGATAGGGATGGATTTGGTCCGTCATGTCACACTGGAGGATCAATACCATATTTAGAGCACAAACGAAAATATGTACTGATTATCTATATTTCTCTCTTTTGTATATGTGTGTATTGTCGCTTTTATATATGGATTTCATTTGTACTTATGTACTTTTATATTTTAATCTATTGTAGGATGAGGAGACAGGGCAAGAAGCCAGTGCATCCGAATTATTTTTGAGAACCCACAAGAGTAAGGGAACTGGAGAATTTATTGATAAGAAATCAAAACACCTATGGGTAAGAAAATATACCACAATCAGTTTTATTTTCGTTCTTCTCTTATTGGGGATTATTGCTATTCTTTTATTGGGGATTTGCTACTGCATTGCTCATTTTACTGGTGATTTGCTGCTGTCTTGGTCTTTTTACTGGTGATTTGCTACTGTCTTGGTCTTTTTACTGGTGATTTGCTGTTGTTCTTCTATTGGTGATTTGCTAATGTTCATTTACTACTGATTTATTATTTTATTGGTGATTTGTTGCTGTTTATCATTTGTTTTCAAAAAGTAGAAGACTTGTTTTCAAAATTCTAAACTTTAACAATCAAATAATGTAAGACAGAAATAAGGAGGATGAGTTAGAATTGTTAATTAGAATTGTTAATTATATGCTTTTTTTTGTTTTGTAATGTATAATTATGACCTTATATGTCACAGAGCTCTCTAATATATTGGACACTTAATGTTTATGACTAGGCTATTCTATCTTCTATTTGGTTGTTTCTATCTTACAAAGTAATTATCGAAGTGGGAAAAAAATGTGAACTACTTCTATTCACCAAATCCTAAATGTATGTTTGTTACTGATAAGGTTATTTTCAAATCATTTATTACTTGATGAGGACACAGGGCAGGCCTACATTTTTTTGCAAGATCTCATGATTATGTGAACTTATGAGTTGATTTTCTGTTTCTAAGTTACTGTCATTGATTGCTAAAGTATTAGCTCTATTTGTTTCACTTTATCTTATATCATTGCAATATTTGTAGGAAAAGTTTGTAAGTGAAATGAAAGAGTCCCAAGGTGACACTTCAAATGTGGGAGATGCCAATAATATCAAGGAGCGTGAATTGTCTATTTGGACCAAAGTTGTTGGTGGTCCAATAAAAGGAATAATTTATGGTCTTGGATCAAAAGCATCTTCTACTATTACTCGTGAATCACAACCTTCAACTCATGCATATGTACTGAATCAAGATAGTTTAGAACAGTTGAAGATGATGCGCCAAGAGGTTTAAAGAGAGCTACAAGAATGGGAAGAGATACGTCAACAAGCTGAAAGAGAGATCAAACATAGGCAAGAGTTGCAAAGTATAGTAAGTAACCTTCAGACTATAGTGCAGCAATTATTGGCTAATGCTGGGTTACCTCCACTAACAGAATCACCTAGGGATCCATCTGCGGGCTCTAATACAATTCGAGACAAAGTCACTTGACTACTGTTGTAAATGGCATTTTACTTGGTCTTTTTGAGTCTAGCTTTTGGTACAGATATAAGATATGGTATGATGTAATTCACTTTAGTTATCATTGTCTATGATGCATGATCTAATCTTTTTTAAGTTCAGTTGTATATGGCACATGATTAAATGGTAAATTTATTGAATGATTTCATTGAATTTCCTATAATTTTGAGTTTATTTTTATTATCTCTATTAAATATACATATAATTGTATTTTGGAAAAACATTGAAGTAAAGGGATTAAAGAAAATGTAATAGAAAAGGGAGAAAATGTATTAAAAAATAGTCACAAAAAATTAGTAACGAAATCCGTCATTAAAAAGGGAGAAAAAATATTAAATACCAAAACAATATTTAGTGATGGACTCATCCCTCACTAATTCAGAGTCATTCATCACTAATTCAAGGGAAAAAAATATTTTTAAAAAAATTAGTGACAGATGGATCCATCACAAATTAAATGAGTTTAGTGACGTATATGTCTGTAACTAGTTTAGTGATGGATGGTTCGTCAATATTCCGTCACTAAAATTAGTGACGGATTGCATCATCCGTCACAACTTAGTTTGTGACGCACTTTTTACTGTCAGAGTTTGTGACGGACAATCCGTCACTAAATCCATAATTAGTGACGGATTTAGTGGATTAGTAACAGATTTGTCCGTCACTAAAAGCAAATTTTCTAGTAGTGATTGTTGGATAAAAAGAAGAAAAGAAGAAGGAGAAGAAGAGGGAAGTTCTAGTGTGAGTGCAAAGAGAAGAGGAAGAACAAAAATATAGATGAAAGAGCTCAATCTGGAACACTTGGCATATATATGTGGAGTTGGCATGTACTGCTAGAGCACTAGAGAGGATTTTCATATCCAACGGGTAAAAGAAAAAAAACATGGTCAATTTTTTTCAGGACTAGTATTGTGTCTGGTGGAGGAAAGGCGGAGGGAGTCCTGCTGGAATAAAGTCACACTCGACGTATAGTATATGTGGAGTACAGGATGGATGAAATGAAATGACAAGGCATAGCATACTAACAAAGCATACTAGATGAAATGAAATGGCAAGCAAGAAATGGAGAGATTGTGGAGAGAGAGAAAAGGAGAGAGATTTTCAAAATTTGAATTAAAAATTATTTCCATCTCTAAGCCTCTGGCATTTTCTCGATTCTGATTGACTTTCCTGGCACGCCATTCAACAAAGCCATCAAAGCCGCAAATTTCATCAGGAAGGAGCTTCTCACCATCATCAGGTAGAGGAAGATCGATCTCGTCAAAGGCAAAGCTTCTCCCACTCAAGATATTCTGTCTCACATGCTTACCACCTGCGACGAGTCTAGCCTGTTCATGAAGTATCTCGATATCGCCAATAAGATTCTTAGCCTCCTTATCGGGGGCCATGACATTGCCAGTGCCACTTGTACTTTTATTGTTAAGTTCCTTGCTGAGTTGCCTCACATCTTGAAGGAGTTTATAATAGATGGTCTCCTTCACTTTATATATGACTTAAACGTGACTAAACAAAACTAGTTAATAAACAATGGACAATAGATTAATTGGAATTAAATCTATTGAAAGAAACTAATCTCCTATAAGGGAGTGAATTATAGTTTGAATCCCTAAGAATAAATATCCACATTTAGTGTTTGTTCCTCTTCATTGCCTAATCACAAAATATAATATTGTCAAAAGTTAGTTTTACAAAAAGAAAAACTAAATTAAAACAAATCTAGTTAAGGATTAAACTAAAACACTTGATCTTTTAAAGACTCCATTGTAATAACTATCCATTTTAGGAATCAAATTAATAGAATAATCTTTTCTTTAAATCTATTATGATGCATATTTTGAAATTCTCTCTATGTGTGTGTGTACAGAACAAATGGAAATTGCAAAATCAAAAGCAACAGGAGAGTTGTTGAATTAGAATGACATACGGAAGGTGAAATATTTATGGAACGTAGCTTGTGAAGTTCTGAGATTGGCCCCTCCACTTCAAGGAGCTTTCAGAGAAGTCATTAATGACTTCATCTTTAATGGTTTCTCAATTCCAAAGGGGTGGAAGGTAAAGTAATTAATAGCTATGTATTTACATAAAATAAAATTAATGACATATTAGCATATGTTCAGCTATCAACTTTCAACTAAAATTTAACTTATAAGCTTTCAGCTAACTTTTAAGCTTTCAATTAACTTATAAACTATTTTTGCCAAATACACCATAAGATAAACTTTTCAAAACCATATGGACTTATTTGTAAATTTCAAAATTAATAGAGCCAAATTAAAAATTGAGCAAAACTCTAATTATCATAATAACCAATAGAGTCATTATTTTTTATCCCTAAAATATTTCAAAAGCATAAATGTCGTCCTTCAAAGTTTATTATTATCAATTGGATCATAATATTTTATAAGGTACAACATTATAGTCTTAATCTTAATTCAATTTTAGCTTAATCAATAACAAGAAACTTTTGAATTAGGATAAATTGAAGACGATAATATTTTTTACTATAAATATAGTACCTTTATTTATTTTCCAATCTCATTCTCACGCTTTTTTTATAGTTATATTGGAATGTGTATTCAATCCACATGAATGCAGAGTACTTCTCAGAGCCTGAGAAGTTTAACCCAATGAGATTCGAGGGAAATGGGTCAGCCCCATACACATTCATGCCATTTGGTGGAGGCCCAAGAATGTGCATAGGAAATGAGTATGTTTGGAGATTTTTAGTGTTCATGTACCACCTAGTCAAGAGGTTCAAATGGTATAAGCTTCTCCCTTAATGAAAACATCGTCGTTGACCCCATTGCTATCCCTACCCATGACTTCCCAATTCGCCTTTTTCCTCATCCCCAACACCAACATCACTAACCATGAATGTTGATTAATCAAATGCATGTATACAACGTCATGGCAACAAGGCTTTTCAATACAACTTTTGTGCTTGAACATGCCACAACGATTTGCTTCTTAAAAAATATATATAATCAAATTGGGACCTAAAACAGTGCATAATCCAGAGATTAACCTTCAATCATCAAGCTCACTAGTCTAATCAACATATGCAAAGTTGCATAGATTAAGATTAGGTGATGTCTTTAGATGAAGACCATGTGTAGAGGTTGAGCTTAGATATCACTTGTAGTATCTGTGAAATTTCATGTTAAAACCCTATGTTGGTCGTATGACCTCATGTGTGTATGTATGTTATGTAAGGATCACATTGAAATTAAGATGAAAGTGAACTAATGGGAAATTGGTTTTAAAGCCTTGATTTGTAGATTTGATTGGCTTCTTATGGTTTTGGATGCTTCCTTGGAATTTTAAACATGCCTTCTTATTACCAAACTCATGGGAAATGGTATAGGATTATATTGGAATGGAAATAAAGGTAATAAAGTTTGATTTTGTTGTAGTAGAGTGGATTTCATTGTCAACTATTACTGCAATGATGGAACCCATTGTTACAGTAATGGGTGGCAAAAAAACACCATATCTAGTCACTACAGCGATAGGTTTCATCACTGCAGTGATGGAAATTTTGCTGTAGTGACAGGAAACCTTCATTCCCATGAATTTAACCTTCTTTTTTAATTTTATGCATGCTTAAACCCCTAGTCTCCTCCCAAATCATTCGAGCCATCGTTCTTGTTGCCAAAAGTAGGAACCAAGGTAGAGTGTAGCTTGGATTTGAGGTGAGTAAAATAACCCTCTATGCTATTGGTTCATGCCACTACGATGCCGAATCGCCCAGAATTGAATTCGTGGCAATCTTGCGGTATAGTGGTCTCCAAGTGGTATTCACTCAAGGAGCCTCACTTCTAATTACTAATTAGTTATTCTGAATATCCAAACAATAATTAAAAGCACATAAACATGGGGGGGTTTTGTTGACAGTAATAACAGAAGTGGTAACAAAACAGCAACAATGAACAACAATAGTAAAATATCAGCAGAATAAGTTTGACAAAAACAGAAACCCATGCAACCAGCCACTAGGATTTATGGGAGTGTAACCATCATCACTTAGCTCATTGATTCAGTTTTGTTCTCATTTCACCACTTGGTTCTTTATAAAAAAGAATGATTCCAGAGTAACATCCAGAATTTAATACTACTAACTATAGCCAATAGTATCTTCATTAACTATAACTAGACGCATTTCAAAGGAAAACCTCAACCAAATCAAGTTAAATATCATCTAACTAGCCATCTCGTTTCACTCACTTTTCTAATCGGTCAAGCAAGGTTATATCTCATATATAAATTTGTTTATGCTCTTTCAAATTCAAACCAAAATCTGTCAGCAACATAAACATATAAGCAGAATAGAAACGAAATGAGATGAAATGAAGAATAAAACACTTATCTTGCACTTTCAGTTCAAGCTAAAACATCCGAAGGTCCTAGTGACTGATTACAATCGAGATTTAGCCCTCCATGAGAGCAGGACAAAAAAACATAAGAATGAAAACAGAGTGCAAGAGAGAGTTACGAAAATTGCTAAGTTCAAAAAATAAAAGTGTCCTCTGATTTTTAAAAACTGATGCCTTCAATGCCTTAGAGAATATTCTACCCTAGACGCCTCATGGATGCCTCCTTGGTGCCTCTTCCATGATGTGGGCAGCAAGACAACAGCAGAAAAGTGGCAACAGCAGCAAACAAATTACTCTACTGCTTTGCTATTTCTGTCTGTTATTGATTGCTGCAAGAGGTCCATGTTGTCAAAACAGAAATTACATTCCCCTTTGCTGTAAAGTGTAGAATAGTGGGGACCAGAAATCCAGTCAGCCCTTGTCAACCATTCAATGCCCAGTCAGCATGTCTAGGTAGCCTCCAAGTAAGCAAAACGTCCATGTCATCATTTTTCTCTCCAATAATTAGATCTAAAATTAAGCACATGAATTAATTGGGATAAAATTATGAATTTGAATCATATTAATTCTATAATTAATTTACACCCAATAAATTCAAAATATAATAAAATAGGAGAGTTGGCAACATTGAAATAGCAATAGGATTAAGATAGGGACTAAAAAGTATATAAAAATGCCCGATATCAACTATAAATTGTAATATTTGTGTTACCTTCTAAAATGCAATTAAACTTTTATTTTCCTATGTTAAGTTAATGGTAAGGAATTATTGTAATAAGTGTTGAATTTTAGAGATCATAGAATGTAGCGGAATTTAAAACTTTTTCTTTAAAACCTGTTTACTAACAAATCAACCTATATTACCATTGCATTTACCATTAAAACAAGACGAAGAAAAATACCTCTTATAGTGCAGCAACCTCTCCAAGAAAAAGCAATTATCCCAAGTAGGAAACATCTAATGGTAATCATGTGAAATTACACTAAGGAAAAACTTCTTCCAGTGACGAGGTTCTTTCTCATTCTTGTGCTAGCAAGCATGAAGAAGCTATGGAGAAAACCCTCTTGGATAAAGGAGAAGAAAACAAAAGTGTTTCCTAAACAAGATTCCCAACCATTAAGAGAATCCTATGACGTGTGGCTTTCACTATCACTTTTTTAAATGATAGGTGCTATAACAAACCCTAAAGCCCTAATTCCCATAGTGGGCATCATTCCTTTATTGGGCTTCTTAAAGTGGCGGTTTAAGAAGCCCAATCTCTTTGAGATAGGGGGCCAAGAGGTGTTCTCATTTGGGCTTTTCCTTGTTTGGCTAGGAATAGGAACGTATTCATATTCCTTTTATTCTTTTATCTCCTTTTAAATTAATCCTCCAATTGAGGATCAAATCCTCAAGCATGTTTCACATTCCTTGTGAATTTCTATGCATGTGACCCATTAGGTTTCCGGTTATGTTGGCCATTTACAACTAACACTTGATTGTAAATAGATCACGAGTAGTATCTAACAACACATCGTGACCCCCAATTGATCAGAAAGTTAGTTGTTTGACTTTAAACCTTTCTACAGCTAAAGTATATCTATATAATGTGTTCTTTCACCATCTTGTACTCACTTGATTTAGAGTATGGCCTATATGTCAACTCCCACTAGACTTGATTATGTCATGTCCAGTCCAAGTAGTCAGTTCCTTGTCCTATGGGATCAATCACTTTAAACTATGTCACTGAAGATCATCTTCATGACAAGTCTAGTTTGGCCAAAGACTTCTTAGCGTTTATCCCGACAAGTAGCCATGAGTATACTTTCTTCTATCAGGAGTGGTAAATCCTCTGTTGACTACTCAAATATCTTCAGATACTTCACATTGTGCCCAATCATCATCCTAAGAGCAACCCATGGTGGGTAACAAGGAATGAAGTCAAAATACAAGATCCATATCCAAAATAACTTGAGTTCTACAAGTCCAAGATACTTGCACTATTAGCTACTATGAACACTATCACTAACATTTGAATAGGTATCCATGTTATGTCTCATATAGGTCATCCAATGTACTTGTTACCCTCAACAAGCATTGACATGTTTACTCAAAACATCTCATGCTTATAGCTTATGAGGATAGCTGCTTGATCAAATCAAGAAACATAACATGTGCTAGTGTATCCGGATCACTAATGTCCAGTCTTAGGTAGAGGTGTATAGAAGGTCGGTTCGGTTCAATTCAGTGTTGGGCATGAACCAAATTGAACCGACCTATTCCTTTTGCCTAAAAATAGGACCTATTCGGTGATAATTTTGGGCTGGTGGTCGGATCAGTTTTAGGAAGGTTTTAGTAGATGATTTTTTATTTTTTAAGTCAACAATATTTTTTTAAAAAATAGAGGTTTATGTTTTAAAAAATACTCTCACTCTTATTTATTTTTAAAAGATGCATATTTGCCTTGTGTAATATCTGGAAACTGGAAGTGAATTGAAGTAATTTAATATATGTATTGTGTGATGCTAGGAAGTGGGCACCACTATTGTTAGGGGCAGAAGTCTGGAAATGAACTAAAGTAATTTAGTATATGTAGTGTAATATTATTTTTTAATATATATATATATTAATTATTTAATATGAGGTTCTGTTCAGTCGGTTATAACCGAACCAAACTAATCGAGAACCGACCAACTGAACCGAACCAAAGTTTTTACATTTTCAAAAATCGATCTGGACCTCATTTCTTTAGATTTTTTTAGGTATCTTTTCAGTTCGATTCGATCCAGATCAGTTTTGTACACCCCTAGTCTCAGATGATCCTACAGCTAGGGATAGTTCAGATATATATATAATTAAATATGATAAAAGTCTCACATTATAATCACTATCATAATTTTTTTCATGCTATGTTTTGTGTCATGAACTTCATTACTTGTATTACGATCTAATCTTGAGTTTATGAATATGAACATAAATAATGAAGAAAACCTCTTTGAATTGATAACTAAGTTTGTACATCTGATGCTAAAGGTGATTGCATTTAGAGCACCTTTCTAACAATCTCCCTCTTGTGCTAAAGCTAATCACCTTTGTATCTAATATTGTAAGCGTGTGTGTGTCCTAAACTTAGACTAAGGTAGTGGCTTAGTTAGAGGATCAACTAGATTCCTATTAGTGGGAACTCTCTATATTTTCACATTGTTTTTACCAATGATCTCCCTAATAAAGTGGTAATGCCATAGTACGTTTTTGGATTTTTGATGAGACTATGGTTACTTTGTTTGTGAAATGGCTCCATTAATGTCGTAGTAGACATGTACTGCATATACATTGCTAAGAACCACTCCTAGTTCAATGATGAACTTCTTAATCCAAACCACTTCTTTTGTTGCCTCAAAAGTCGCAATGTACACTGCTTCAGTGGCAGGGCACCACTATTGTTAGGGGCAGAAGTCTGGAAATGAACTAAAGTAATTTAGTATATGTAGTGTAATATTATTTTTTAATATATATATATATTAATTATTTAATATGAGGTTCTGTTCAGTCGGTTATAACCGAACCAAACTAATCGAGAACCGACCAACTGAACCGAACCAAAGTTTTTACATTTTCAAAAATCGATCTGGACCTCATTTCTTTAGATTTTTTTAGGTATCTTTTCAGTTCGATTCGATCCAGATCAGTTTTGTACACCCCTAGTCTCAGATGATCCTACAGCTAGGGATAGTTCAGATATATATATA
Organism: Biancaea sappan; assembly: GCA_037074585.1. Taxonomy (NCBI): domain Eukaryota; kingdom Viridiplantae; phylum Streptophyta; class Magnoliopsida; order Fabales; family Fabaceae; genus Biancaea; species Biancaea sappan. The sequence continues at coordinate 79,341,047 of CM073492.1, read as the reverse complement.
ATTAAATATGATAAAAGTCTCACATTATAATCACTATCATAATTTTTTTCATGCTATGTTTTGTGTCATGAACTTCATTACTTGTATTACGATCTAATCTTGAGTTTATGAATATGAACATAAATAATGAAGAAAACCTCTTTGAATTGATAACTAAGTTTGTACATCTGATGCTAAAGGTGATTGCATTTAGAGCACCTTTCTAACAATCTCCCTCTTGTGCTAAAGCTAATCACCTTTGTATCTAATATTGTAAGCGTGTGTGTGTCCTAAACTTAGACTAAGGTAGTGGCTTAGTTAGAGGATCAACTAGATTCCTATTAGTGGGAACTCTCTATATTTTCACATTGTTTTTACCAATGATCTCCCTAATAAAGTGGTAATGCCATAGTACGTTTTGGATTTTTGATGAGACTATGGTTACTTTGTTTGTGAAATGGCTCCATTAATGTCGTAGTAGACATGTACTGCATATACATTGCTAAGAACCACTCCTAGTTCAATGATGAACTTCTTAATCCAAACCACTTCTTTTGTTGCCTCAAAAGTCGCAATGTACACTGCTTCAGTGGCAGAATCTACAATTGTTTCTTGCTTGGAACTTTTCCAAATGACTGTACCTCCATTTAATATAAATATGTAACCTAACTAGGATTTTGAATCATCCTTGTCGGTTTGGAAGTTAGCATCTATATACCCACTTACCTTGAGATCTCTTTCTCCATATATTAAGAATAAATCCTTTGTCCTTCTCAAGTACTTAAGGATATTCTTAACAGGCACCCATGACTCTCACCAGGGTTAAGCTGATATCTGCTCGTGACACTCAGAGTGTATGATACATCAGGCCTAGTACATAGCATAGCATACATTATTGATCCCATGGCTGAGGTGTAAGGGATCAAACTCATGCGAGTTCTTTCATCCTGTGTCTTCAGACACATAGACTTTAAGAGTGTAATCCCACTGGTCATGGGAATGAACCCTCTCTTGGACTCTTCCATGCTAAATCTCTTTAGCATCTTATCTATGTATGTAGACTGTGAAAGACCTAGCAAGCTCTTAGATCTATCTCTATAAGTTGCTTCTCCAAGGTCTTTCATGGAGAAATTCTTGGAAAGCCAAATCTTCACGAACTGAATGATAGAAACATCATTTTTTATGAGTAGTATGTCACCTACACATAACACAAGGAATATGACTGCACTCCCACTAACCTTCTTGTACACACAAGGTTCATCTAGATTTTGTGAAATACCAAACTTTTTGATTATCTCATTAGATCATATGTTCCAACTCCTAGATGCTTGCTTTAATCCATAGATGGATCTCTAAAGTTTGTATACTTTGTTGCTTTCTTTGGATGTGAATCCTTCGAGTTGATTGTAATATCCCTAGCCATGAGAGGTGTTGTAACACCTCAAAATTTTACAAAACTATCTCCAGCCTAAAAGATTTTTTAAGATAAGATTCCTTAGTGAATGATTATTACAATTTTCAAAACCTTAAATTTCAAAGATCTCAAGTCCATAATTAAAAACAACTAGGAACCATCGTTATCATCATAGGTCTTACATCACTGTCATTTCGACATATATACATCGCTGGAGATCGATTCTTTATTATATTACAATAACTATAAGATCTAGGCTATAGTTATTGATTCCCCACTGCAACCCCACTATTCTCACTTTGATTGACACCTAGAAATGGTTAATACAGTACAAAATCATGAGATATAGAAATCTCAGTAGCTAGTAGTTGATATTTGAAAACAAGAACCATTCCCAGTTATAAAAGTAAGTTCATCATAATTTATCTCATAAATCAATTCATATCTCATTTCGTAGATCAGTTCATAAACCCATTCATAATTCAATTCAACTCATCTATGCCACTGTCATGCAGAAATCATCACTTGGTCTTAGTACCCCAAGAGTCTTTTTCATCTCTAGTGGTGACAAGGGTTAATACTTGGTCTTAGTACTCCAAGAGTCTTTTTCATCTCTAGTGGCGCCAAGGATCATCACTCTTCTCAGTGCTTACCACCAAAGATTAATTATAACCTATGGCCGAAGGTCAGCAAGACTGACACTAGCATCGTCATGCATAGCTGCTTCTGCCCTAACCATGGCGAGTCTTATACTGGCGCGTACCATCATACCCCAGATACTTGGCGTACACTGTCTTAGCACATAAGTACCATAATAATAATATATATACATAACAATGCATAGAGTCGAATATCACATAATTCATCAATAAATCATTTTCAGTATAAAACAATTTCAAGAATATATGAACAACGCTTTTATGAAATGTAACTGGCTACCTGAATTTACCGTTTCATACTGGTTTTGCTCAATTTTTTTCCATGGTGCTGGTAAAATAAATTAACTATCAAAATCCTAATATGGAATACTTCAAAATACTATTCCATATTTAAATGCAACTTTTGTGCACTAAATACTAATACATATTCGTAATCCTATTTCTAATCCTAAATTTAAATGAATATAACTAACTAAAAATATTCTAATTTATTTTCCCAATTTCCAACTTGTTTCCTTTTCCTCAGAAACCTTGAGTTAATTCGCTTTAGTCCATAATACAAACTTTAACCATATAATAACCCTCAAAATTTGGTAAATTCCATCAAATTCTAATTAAAATCCCATTTATACTAAATCTGGACATTTTCAAAAATTTTACTCTTTCCTACCAACTTTTCATTTCATTCACTTAGGTCCTTAGTAATTATTTTTCCCTTATCTTTTTCATGATCTAAGACCACGTTTAGTTTCATCTAAATCCATAGGTCACAAATATATCTTGTTCCAAAATTATAGCTACTCCTACAAACTTTTACTTTTATTCACTGTAGTCCCTAACATGCATACATACATCTACACTCCATGTTTTTTCATTCTCCTTGCTACATGGCTCTCCCAAACTCATATAAGGACTCTCTAAGACATGTTTAATCATTTCTTAAACACATGCAAGCCTAAAAGAAAGGATTTAAAGCTTACCAAGAATTCCAAGCTCTATTTCTCCTTGAATTTTCTACACTTTTACGTTCTCTTTTATGCTATCATGAAGTGCTCCAAAAAACACCAAAATCCACCTTGGGTTGTCACTAAAATTGCACCTAAAAGCCTCCAAGAAGCCTACAGTTTTTGGGTTGGAAAAATTGAGGTAACTATTTCTCAAACACCCACAATTTTTCCTTTGTTTTTAGTGCAGAAAACAGAGGTTGTCTTGTGGGCTCAGTCTACACTGTTTACTCAAGGGAAAACATTGATTTTTGCTACAGAAATGAGGCACACCAAGCTTGTTTCCTTACGGGTTCTAACCAGCAAAAGGAAGGCTCACAGGTTGGGGAAGAAGTCTCTCATTCTCTTTCTCAGTTTCTATAGAAAAGATGAGTTAATGGGTTGCTTTCAAAATCTGAAGGAAACAGCACTCTCAGGTTGTCTTTGTTTGCAGCAATGGAAACTTTGTTTTTATGTATGAAAGATAGAGGTTTATTTTTCAGGTTTGCAGCTCTCTTTCACTGATTAAAGCTCACAGTTAAAGGCAGCAGAAACTCACTATCTTCCTTTCAATTTCTACTGTAAAACAAAGACTCACGACTTTTTCTCTTATTCTCTCTCGGGTTCTCTCTTAGTATAGCCAAGAAATAAAGCTAAGGGCTATTATAAAACATAGACGTGATTCACGTGGCTGTACAGTAGAGAAACAAATTAGATTACTTAATTTTCTTTTCCTCATTTCAAACACATACAACTCACGGGTTCATATGATTTACTGCAGAAAACTTCAGGTGAATGATTCCTTCCTTTCACATGGTGCAGCTCACAGGTTGACTGCTTTGTCAGGTATCTTGCAGAAATTATGATACTGTCACATTCTCTAGGGATTCAACCAACATGCAAGTGTAGACCACTTTCATATTCTCCAAACATGCCACTTCGGTCTTCAATTGCTTGTTAAGAAGAGTAAAACATGTTCCTCATTTTTCATTGCACTCTCTCAGCTTTTACTAAAGAATGTAGAACCTCACTGGTCTTCTGACATTCCCACACCCTCTAGCTCCTAACGTGGAGGACAAGCTCATGAAAGTGTTGCATATTCCCTGTATACATAGAAAAGAAAGTGTTGGCCAAGAGCATCATATGCCAAATTCCTTCCTTTTTGCATTTCCCATATGCACCATCCTTTCCTTCTCCATTTCCCACATGCTCTTTTTAGAACCCTCATCCCCTTGTCCATAAAATGAAAGGCACACATCTGCTAAAGCAAGGAGAAGGCTGGCTTCCACGTGAGCATGTGAGAGAGAGAACAAGGTGATGGAAGGAAATGTCACTTGTTCATCTTGTTCAAGGCTACGGGTAGAATGAAGATAAAGCCACATAGTACTAGAGATTAACATACATGCCTTCTTATGTAGCTTAATACTGAAATGCAATCTCAAATGGCTTAGCTAAAATTTTAGATAGGCCTTTCATACTTTTCTGTTCTTTCAATTTAGTCCTTGGTCATATAGGAAAATTTTCAATTTGATACCGAAATTCATTTCTAACATTTTCTCCAGCTTTTCCCCAACCTCTAATTTTAGAAAAGCCACTTTATTTCCATTTACAAATTTTCCTCTTTAAAAATATTTTTTTCATAAAAGTCCTTCAAACACTAATTTGCCTATATTTAATAATTGTAAGAATTTGGGATGTTACAGGTGTTGTTAGATTGGTCTGTGAAAATTCAATAAGTAATTTAATTATTTTACTTTATTATTGATGGTTGATATGGTGGTACAAATATTTGGGTCGTGATGCTTTTAGTAGAATTAAAAATTGAATTATTATATGTTGTGTTGTCATATTTTTAAATAATTGATTTTAGTTGAAGAATTTTATTTTATTGTAACTAATGCTATTTTATTTTTCATATGTGTTTCTATATTTTCATGGTAAATTATATCTCTTCAAAAAAAATTAATAATTATATGAATAATTTAGAGACCATATTTTGTACAAGAGTAATTTTTGTGTGTATTAGAATTAACCTTTAATTGCAATAATGAAAACTGATTTAGATGAGTCATAGGACAAAATTGAAATTTCCTTTTTCTTTAGCACTTAGAAGCAGCCACTTTTCTAAAACCACTTATACATATATCACTTAACACACTCATCTCCTCCACTTTCGGTTTCCACCCTCCACTCATGTCAAACTCCTCCTTTCTTCTACTAGTTGAAGATTTTCACCTGGGTTCCTTTCAATTTCAGTAGAAAAATGAGGTAAGTGAGCTTTATGTTCCTTGTATTTCATTTTCCCTCTTCCTCCATTCCTTTTTCCCCTTAGCTGTAAACCCTAGACTAAAAGGGTGTAAGGAAATTCTGATTTAACAAAAATGAAGTGGTTGTAATGTCATAAACTCTTAATTAGTGAATATTTAGGAACATTTCTCTATAGAAATGATAGAAAAGAAGGAGGTTAGCGTTGAGGGGCATTAAAAAAGAAAAGAGAGATAGAAAGGGAGGGTTTTATGTTGATTTGTTTCAGAATTGGTTAAAGGATGCTTTGGACTGAATTTTCTGCACTTTAGAACTATTTTTTTGGGCATTATGATGGTTAAAGGGTCCTATGAGGTGGCTGACATTTTTGGGTAGCAAACAGAGAAAAATTCTGCAAAATTTTTCTTTTGTTTTATGGCTGGACAGCAAGAGAAATTCTACAGAATTCTGCAGTAGAATTCCTTTGTTATGGCAGTAGAAATCTTGCTATTGTAGGAGCATATTTTTGCTGTCATAGGAACCAAACTTTTGTTGTTATGACAGCAGAATTTCATGTCATGACAGCAGTAATTTTTCTCTCTTTAGCCCTATTTTACTCAAAAAAAATCTAGCTTTAATGTGTTCTTTTATCTCCATCTTAATTGCATTTTAGGGAATCCTTAGGAATCATCTCCTAGCACTTTCCATATTATTAGCTTGCAAAAACAAGGTAGTTAGTGCCATTTTGAGGTGAGTGTGATGACATTGTCTTACTCTTCTTTGAAACTTCAAACTTTTTGCATCATGGAGGTAAGGATGAAAATGATATATTCTTGAAATTAATTTAAGTATTCATATTCTTGGTGTTTAAATGATCTTGTTTGTGGAATGTTTTCTATCTAGAATATTTTGCTTTTATTTATTGATGATGAAAACCACCGTTGGAAAATTTATGTGTTGGCAATGTTAGCTAGAAATTAATATGGTTAAATATGTATTAATTATGTTGTGTTGAAAATTTGAAGTATATTATGAATGTAATTTGTGAATTGATGATAATTATTGTTAGTTTTTGGTCCATTGTGGTCCACCCCATGGGAGGAATTAAAAGAGTTATAAGGTGGAGATATCTGTTTCTTGGAGAGATAAGGGTGGCTGCAACCCGGGCGCTGCAGGCAACGATCCAATGGTACCGTGGATTACCCGGTTGGTACAAGACTTGTGTTATGAATTGTATGATTTATACTTCTTTTATTATTTGTAATTGATGTGAACTTTTGAATTGTTGATATCTCTATGATGCTAGATGTGAGATTTAATTTTGCTAGATGATGTTATTCATTCACTGAATATTTCATTACTCATCCTATTATTTTACAACATTTCAAAGTCCGTAGCTGATGCAGGGGATTGTCCAAGGGAGTAGTCGACTCATTCCATACCGACCCTCTTGTATCATGGGTTGGTCATTTTGTGTCTTATGAAATTTAAACCATTTTGTTGGACTCTAGATGCCGCTCTATGATCACATAAGCCTCCTAGGATTTGTGGATAGGCTATATGGAAATATGATATACTGTTTTGTTTCCTTCTGAAACTATTGCCTAGAAGTTGATACTTTGATGTTATTTCAATTTGGAAATATTGTAAACTTACTTTAATCCTTTTGTGGCATTGTGGAAAAATGTTGGGATATTATCATATATTTTGATGGAATGTGGAATACCTATGGTATGTTTAAATGATATGAGTTTGAATTAATTTGAAAAGTTAGTTCCCATGTACAGGTAATTATTATTCATAGAGTTGAAATTTTTTTTTTATGAATTGTTGCTTCCATTAGGTTCACGATGTGATGGATAAACCACTATCGTGCCAGTCACATTTTTGGGATATGACATATATATACATCCTCAATCAAGTTTCCATTAAGGAAAGTTGTCTTCAAATCCATTTTCCATATCTCATAATCATAATTAGCTGCTATTGCTAGAAGTATCCTAATAGATTTAAGCATGGTTGTCGATGAAAAGGTTTCATCATAATCAACACCTTGTTTTTTATGATATTCCTTTGCAACCAACCTTGCTTTATAGGTTGCAATGTTACCTTCCATGTCAATTTTCTTCTTGAAAACCCATTTGCACCCCATGGGCCTAATCCCCTCAAGTGGATCAACCAAAGTCCATACTAGGTTGTTATACATGGAACCCATTTCTGATTTCAGGACATTGAGCCATTTATCAGATTTTGAATTTTGTAGAACTTCTTTGTAGGTCATAGATTCCTCATCTTCTATAAGTAGTGCATCATTGGGTTCACTTATGAGAAATTCATATCTCTCAGGAGCCCTATGCACCCTACTAGATCTACAAAGTATTTGTGCTTGTACGGAAGGTTTGGCCATTACTCTTCTTGAATGAGTGAACAACTCTAACTCTTGAACTGGTAGATGTTCTGTCTCTATTGGCTCTTGAGCAAGCAGTTGTTCTATATCTACTTAAGTATCTTGAACTTCCTCAAGTTCAATCATACTCCCATTGTTTTCCATTAAGAGTAGGAAGATAGCATGCCTTAAAATAAACACCTTTTGCTCTAAAGTATAGTACAATTGATATACTCTTATTTCCTTAGGGTATCCCACAAAGAGACATCTATCAGATTTTGCCTTAAGTTTATCTGACATTATCCGCTTCACATAAGTTAGATAACCTCATATATTTAAGTAAGATAAGATGGGTTTCTTGTTATACCATTTCTCGAATAGAGTAACATCAACTGCCTTGGTTAGGAGTCTGTTCCAGGTGTGAACAGTGGTCTTGAGTGCATAGCCCTAAAAGGACTTATGGAGCTCTACATGCCTCATCATGGACCTAACTATGTTTAAAAAGGTTTATTTTCTCTTTTCAACCACACTATTATGTTGTGAAGTGTAAGGTGGAGCCCATTAGGACAATATCCCATTATCTCTAAGATAATCCTAAAACTCTTGGTTTAAGTATTCACCATCTCAATCAAATCTTAGTGTCTTGATACTTTTACCATGTTGTTTCTCTACTTCATTTCTGAATTCTTTAAACTTCTCAAAGGCCTCAGATTTATATCTTATTAGATATACATACCTCAGATTTAAACTCCTAGCGTGTGTTGACATTTGTCCACATACATCGGTATATATTAGACCCAATAAGTTAGTTGCATGTTCACCCTTTCCACTAAAAGGTGATTTAGTCATCTTGCCCTTTAAGCAAAAGATGCATGTGTCAAATGATGCATAACCAAATGACCCTAAGTCACCTCCTTTATCTGACTTGCTTCTCACTTATATGACCTAGATAACAATGTCACAAATATGAGGTTAGTTGATTATCTTGTTTTAGGCATTTAGGGTTGCCATTTTCGATACTGAGAACCAGGTTAGATGTATCTAATACATAAATCCAATTGCATAACATTACAATGCCATAAAGAATACTATCTAACATTATGTGACAACAATTGTTACTAAATGTTAAATGAAAACCCTTTTTATTCAAACTCGAAATTGAAACAATGTTTTTAATCAAGGATGGAACGAAATAAAAGTTGTCTAATTATAAAATTAAACCACTAGGTAAAGGCAATACATAAGTTCCTATGGCTAATGCAGCAACTCTTGCTCCATTTCTAACTTGTAGGTCTGCCTCTCCTCTGGTCAGTTGTTTACTATTCTTTATGCCCTACATACTAGTACATATGTGTGAGCCACAATTGGTATCTAATACCCAAGTTTTACTAAAATTAGTATTTATCTCAATAACAAAAATACCTGAAGTAGTTTCGACATCAAATGCCTTTGTCTTCTTCAAGGACTCCAGATAGGTCTTGCAGTTCCTCTTCCAAAGGCCGTCTTTGTCACCATGGAAGCAAGTTTCTCTACCTTCTTGGCCTGCTTTTTCTTAATACCTCCCTTAGCCTTAATGAGTTTCTTCTTCTTGGAACTTTTCCCTTTAATCTTAGAAGAATCCATTAGTGTCACAGCCTTATTCCATTTATTGATAGAAGGCTTAGTTGCCTTGAGTAGGCTGATTAGCTCTAATATAGTCGATGAGATCTGATTCATCTTATAGTTTATTACAAACGATGCATAATTATCTAGTAAACTCTAGAGAATTAAGTTGAAACTTAATTCATAATCCATTGTGAAACCTAGTGCTGCTAACCTCTCAATGTAGCCATTCATCTTAAATGCGTGTTGCACTACAAATGCCCCTTCTTGCATCATGGAAAGAAAAAGTGAATGTGAGACATCAAACTTTTTGATTCTTGCTTGCTCATCAAACAGTTCCCTTAAATAGAAGATCAAGATGCATACGTCCATGGCCTCATACTACTTTTGAAGCTTGAGTGTCATAGAGGCCAACATGATACATGTTGCTAGCTCATCATCACTTATGTGCCTTTTATAGGCCAACACTTGGTCCTCATTAGCATCATTAACAAGGGGTTCAGGGAGTGCCTCACAAAGAACATAGGCTAAGTGTTCAACCTTGAGAATGATTCTCAAGTTTCTTAGCTAGTCCAAGAAATTTGCCCTAGTCAACTTATTTGACTCGAGAATTGATCTTAAATTTACAATAGATGTCATGATTCTATCAACCTAGAAGTAAAATCATGAGCATTTTAAAGTATGTATATGAATGCATGATATATGTTTTTTTTTAATATAACACATTATTACTCCCACTATTTTATTATGAACCCAAAACAAAAACAAAAACCTCATTTTGGATCAAGGAGAACCCGTTGAAAGTTCTCTAAGTGGGCTCAATGTCCAAAACTCACCTTGAATGACCTTGGAGAGGTTCTAACAAGCCATCTTGGATCAAATGGTAGGTATCTCATACCAATTGCATCGTGTATGCAACCATCGAGTAGTGCTATCAACTATTGATGCATGCACTAATCATTGGGCTTGTCAACTCTTGACTCATACACATTATATATATATAGCCCAACTTAGTCTCTATCCACATTTACCTTGGAGAGAGTCCAACAAATCAATACTTTTAGTTAAAGCTATCCAATTAATCATTAGATCATATCTCAATGGTTTGAACATGTTCAACTTAAAGTCAGGCTTAGAGAGAGTCTAACAACCTAAGCTTTAAAAAGATCTCTGGTTTGCCTCATATTAATCGAAGACTTTAGCTTTAATATTATTCAAGGGTTTTCTTAATTAGTCTCATTAGATTTTGAATTAGACAAGCATCATATGTGTGATCTCATTACACATATATAGATTGCAAACTATATGGCGTGGTTATGGACTTAACTATAGTCAACTCTTTGAGCCATAAGAGATGACTAGGTCAAACCTAGCTATATGCATGATTTTACATTAAAGGCATAGAAATTCTATTTTCACCTTTCATATGGCCTCGACTCCTTCTCCACAGTTTCTTTCTTGCATCTAATTCCTATACTAACCCTATGTAATTTAATTACATTGTTTAAAGAGAAACCTCAAGTTACATTTGAAGGGAGCTAGGTGAGAAGAGAAGTACAATAAAGAAATAGAAAGGCAGGGTACACAGACCCTATTTACCAAAAATATAATTTAAAAAACATACATGAGCAATTCATAATTGGTAAAAGTCTATAACCAGCCATCATGCCATATATACATCCCATCATGCATTGTATGTAAAAATAAATGTATAACAGAAGTCGGCATTTAAGGTTTACATGGCATTAGAATAATTTCATCACATGAATTATTTCTACTTTCATTTTAATCTCATTTAAAAAATTTTTTGTTTCCTTGTTCAAAATTAAATGCCCTTTAATACTAGTTTCCTAATCTAATTAGGCAAAATAAACAAATCTCAATCCAACTCCAAATTGATTTGTTTCCTTATTTAAATTAGGAAATTAAGAAAGATTCTAGTTAATTCTAAAAAGTTTGTTTCCTAATTTAAGATAAGAAAAAAATTGAGATTTAAAATAATTAATTAATTTATTTATTTCCTAAATCATATTAGGAAATCAATCAAAATAAAATCTAATCAATTAATTAAATTATTTCCTAAATCATATTAGGAAACCAATTTTGATCCAATCTAATCAATTTATTTGACTATCAAATTAATTGATCTTATATTGATTAAGATTCATTGTTCCATTAATTTCTCACAAATCAATTAATCAATTTAATTAATTTATTTCCTAATCAAATCAGGAAAATAATCATATCCTGAATCAATTAATCTAATTACTTTGTTTCCTAAATCATATTAGGAAACTAATCAGGATCTAAATCAATCAAAATTAAGACATTCCAACTAATTGATTTGATCTTGACCAAAATTCAAAACCTAATTCAATCTTGAATTCAAAAAAAAAATTTAATTCTCATGCCAAATATAAACATCCACCAAGAGAAAAAAATGGTTTATGGATCAAAACAAATTTTCTATTAAAAACCTTTTGATGAAAACATTTTTTTTCTTTTAAAAAAGCTCATGTTTGGTGTCAAAACATGTTCTTCAACAAAATTCATAAGAACATCTCATGCTTTTTCATGAAAAAAAATTAAAGAAAAGGAAACAAGCATCACACCATGTTCATGTTTCAAAAACATGAAACCTAAACATGTTGATTTCTATTATACTCATACATTCTTTGTTTTAATGTAATGGTAACTATAGGCGGGCTCTAATACCACTGCTGGATTTTAGAGATCTTAGAATGCAGTGAAATTTAAAATTTTTTTGCTAAAACCCATTTATCAATAGATCAGCCTATATTACCATTACGTTAACCATGAAAGCAAGATGAGGAAAAATACCTCTTGTAGCATAGCAACCTCTCCAAGCAAAAGCAAGTTTCCAAAGTGGGATACCTCTAATGGTAATTCAAGTGAAAATATGCTGAGGAAAAACCTCTTCCGTGTAACAGGTTTCCTTCTTGTTTTTGTGCTAGCAAGCACAAAGAAGCTATGGAGAAAACCTCTTAGATGAAGGAGAAGAAAACAAGAGTGTTTCTTAAACAAGATTCTCAACCATTTAGAGAATCACTATGTTGTGTGGATTTCACTATCACTCTTTTAAGTGATAGGTGCTAGAACAAACCTTAAAGCCCTAACTCCCTTAGTGGGCATCATTCACTTATTGGGCTTCTTAAGGTGGCCCCTTAAGAAGCCTAATCTCTTTGAGAGAGGGGCAGCCAATAGGTGTTCTCATTTGGACTTTTCCTTGTTTGGCTAGGAATTGGCACATATTCTTATTCCTTTTATTCTCTTATCTCTTTTTAAATTAATTCTCCAATTGAGGATCAAATCCTCAAGCCCGTTTCATACTCCTAGTGAATTTGTATACATGTGGCCCATTGGGTTTCTTGCTATATTGGTCATTCACAATCAACACTTGATTGTAAATAGATCACGAGTGGTATCTAGTAACACATTGTGACCCCTAATTGATTGAAAAGTCAGTTTTTGACTTTAAACCTTTATACAGCTAAAGCATGTCTATGCAATGTGTCCTTTCATCTCTTATACCCACTTGGTTTAGAGGATGGCCTATGTGTTAACTCCTACTAGACTTGATTACATGACATCCAATCCAAGCAGCCAGTTCCTTATCCTATGAGATCAATCATTTTAAACCATGTCACTAAAGACCATCTTCATGACAAGTCTACTTTGACCAAAGACTTCTTAGTGATTATCCCAATAAGTGGCCATGGGTATACTTTCTTCTATCAAGAGTGGTGAATCCTCTGTTGACTCAAGTATCTTCGAATACTTCACGTTGTACCCAATCACTACCCTAACAACGACCCATGGTAGGTAACAAGGAATGGAGTCAAAACACAGGATCCATTTCTAAGATAACTTCAGTTTCTAAAGTCCAAGGACACTTGCACTGTTAGCTGCTATGAGACCTATCATTGACATTTTAATAGGTATCCATGTAATGTCTCATACAAGTCATCCAATGTACTTGTTACCATTAACAAGTATTCATATGTTTACTTAAAACATCTCATGCTTGCAGCTTATGAGGAAAACTGCTTGATCAAATCAAGAAGCATAACATGTGCTAGTCTATCCGGATCATTGATGTCCAGTTTCAAGTGATCCTACGACTAGGGATAGTCAAAATTACACATGATAGGAGTCTCACATTATGATTGCCATCATAATTTCCCTTATGATATGTTTTGTATCATGGACTTCTTTACTTATATTACGATCTAATCTTGAGTTTATGAATATAAACATAAATAATGAGAAAAAACATCTTTGCATTAATAACCGAGTTTGCATGTCAAATACTAAAGGTGATTGCCTTTAGAGCACCTTTCTAACAAAAAGGCATCCATTTGTATATAGAACCATATTAAACTACGATGATACTTGCATAATAACTTGTTACACATAATCATACAAGTGGAACAAAATACCTAGTTATGATTTCAAACTTTATATATTGATTGGAGATCCCATGGGTTGGAGATATAAGGGTTACATATATGAGAATGCATGAGCACATGAATCCGTATATCTCATGATGGGGGAAGTAATAAAGGTAAAAAAATGAAAAGGGGAGCAATAAGGGAGGATGCGGCTGGGACCATGGGGCAACTGACACGTTAAGTGGATAGGATCCAAAAAATATTTGGGATACTTATTTAAAATAATATTGCATTAGTTGCCCATGATGTTTGCGTATGGAAATTTTTACCCTTAATATAAATCATTTATTTTTGCTGTAGTATAAAAGTTGTTTATTTCCTCACAAAGTCTTGTGCTCATTTATTTTTCTTCAATATTTCAGATTCACAGTTAGAAGGAGATGCTTAGGGATGACAACGAGGCAGACCGAGGTGGGTTTTTTACTACCCGTCCCCGCCCCGCGCACCTACACATTGCCGCGTTCCTGCCCAGTTGCCCTGTGGGTTTTTTCTATTTTGCCCCATCCCCGAACCCGCGGGGAATTTTAATATCCGTTCCCACCCCACCCTACCCTAAAATCATTATATTGAGTGACTTTTTCCTGTACTCGAATTTGAACCCAAAACATGAATATTACATTAATATTATGATATCATAAAACTTAAAATATTACATCATTTTTTATATCATAAAACTTGAAATATTTTACATCATGTTTGATATAAATATAATTGAGTGGAAGGGATAATTTGGTGCATTTTGTTGTATCCAGTATCCTCATCAAAGTCATGAATGAAGTCATTTGGTGCATTCTGTTATATTCTCATCAATCATGAATGAAGTCATTTGCGTAGGCAAAGGTTACAATTAATTGATGAAAAAAAAATTAACTCTCAATTTTTATATGAAATTTTAAAAAGACAAAATATCAAACATTTAAATTATACTGAATATGTGTCCATTGAACATTTATTTTAAGTATCTTCCATTACAAATGGTATTAAAACTATTAAAAAAAAGTCATATTACTATAAGCCAATCATTAAATTATTATATAATCAGAACCTTAACATTAGATAAAAGCATATCTAAATATTAAAAAAAGATGTCATTGCTACATTCACAAAATTACCTCTCATCAATTATGCATGTTAAAGTTTTGTTAATCACGTTCTTAACTCTTCAGCTGCCATTTTAGAGACTTATTATATATATATATATTATACATTCGGGGTAGGGAAGACACTGCCCCGACTTCGCCCCAAACCCGCGATTGTATATTCAAGGAATCCCCGAACTCGCCCCGTTTCCCCAGTCAATCGATGAATAACCCGACCCAAACGGGGTAGGGCAACCGGGTTCGGTTAGAAATTGCCATCCCTAGAGATGCTTCACCTGTTGAGTAGAGTAGTTACCGAACCTCTACCCCTGGGGTATATGACTTTTGTTGATCTCATTCTTTTTTTATAAACTTTAGTGGTTCTAGTTCTTTAATCATATAGTGAGATCCTAGGGTGTGGATTGTTTGTGAATGATAGTTTTAGATTAAATATGTGTATTTTTTATGTTCTTTTTTGTAAGTTCTATTTGATAAAATTCTTAGTTGTTTATGTTTATTTGAGAATGATTTCAAACAGAATGTGGGAACTTATGTATAAATCTCATATTTGAAATTAATGAAAAGCACGTATGCATTCATATTCCTCTTTGATGAATTAAATTGTTTTGCAATTGCTAGTTTTAGTTGATATATGCCTTAATGCTTTAAATGGAAAGTTTGTTATGGTTTGGGATAGGCTTATGGTGGTGAGGTTAAGCTTAGATCATGATAGTCATGTGCCTGGTTGGGACATGAAAACAAGATTCATTTATGTTGCTTTCCAGTGAATTTCAAAGAGCTCACTCATGTATTTGTAGACTTTGTTAACAACTTATGCTACCTTTGAATTTGTCACATATTGAAGGGATCCAACAATTGATGTATATAGTGACTGGTTTGAGAATTATGTAGACCCCACTTAGTTAGCTTTGAGCTTGTTACATAGGAGCAAGCATTCCTTTAGTAGTGCTCATTGATATCAGGCATTTTCATGCCCATTTTAGTCTCTAACTTAGTCTTTTCACATATTTTTTCATGAAACTCTCTAATTTCATGATGTTTTGGTATTCTTTGGGTCTATATTAATTATGAAACTAATATGCCTTAATTTCATATTTTAAGACCTTAAATGATTAAGACCCAATCAATCCATTTATGTATTTTGCAAAATTAATTTAATTAGAGAGTTTGTGCTAACATGACATTTGTGTTGACATAGACCCACTTAGGACACTGATGTGGATGAACTACTTACTATTTTGCTACTAGACATTGGGTCCCACTATTCTACATTCCATTATGAATCTGTAAACAACATGCATTCAGCTTTATGTATTTCTAACTTAGCCAAAAATAGCATTCTACAATGGACAGTTTTCTGCACATATTTTGCAACAATCATTTCATGAAATTCTCTGTTTAAAGGTTGTTGAATCACTGCAATTTCAAGGTTGAAAATAACCTAGCTGAAAGTCAAATTTGTCCATCTAAGGGGCTGAAGATGAAGGAACACTTTCAAACTTCATTTTGTTTGTTGAAGACTTCTCCTCTCTTCTTCCATATAGTAGTTTCATTGGTCATCTTCTTGTATTTTATTCTTTGTTTTGTATACTTTATCCTCCATGGAAGGCTAAGTTCGTGTTGCAATTAGTCATTCATGAATTGCAAGATGTACTTGAATCCTTTGGAGTAATTAGATAAGCATTTTGTTTATATTCTATTTCATTTTCTGTTTTTCACTTGCCTCTTTGTATTATGTTTATGCTTGCACTGGTATGACTTGCATAGATATAATTTCTGATTTTTAATGCTTAATCTGATATGAACACCTATTATAACCAATTGGTGTAATTAGTAGAATGAAAATGGCTTGTCAGTATACGATTGCGAGGCAAGATTACAGTTATGGCTTAAACAAATTATATTAGGTTATGAATTAGTAAAGATTTCCCTAATTGTGATTTTGATATAATTCATTCTTAGGAGATATTCTAGGAAAATTGATAGAAAACCGAATGGTAGGACCAAACCAAAATAATTCAAGAGTAGGATAATGATAGATACAAACTCCAGGGATTGATGACTAATTACAATTGTTCTGTTGTAGTAGTGCATCTCTGTTTGTGTTGCTATTCTGTTTTGTTATTGTTTACTATTATGTTTTATGCAAATTTAAATTTTGTATCACCCCTCTATGGCAACTAGTAGTTAATTAGTGTTAATTAGGGTTAGAATAATTGATTAGGTAATAAGAAATGAGGTTCCATGAGATAATATGACCTGGGGATCACAATATCGCAATATTGCCATGAATTCAATTCTGGGCGATTTGACAGTCATTATGGCGTGAACTAGAATTTTGGTGTCATTACCGGGGAGCCAATTTGCTTTTGTGTTGCTAGATTAGTTGTTCAATTGTGTTTTTGTTTGATTTCAAGTTGTTTGGTGTTGTTTGAAGTAGTTTACAAATTGTTGGGTTTTTCTTGGTTTTTCATGTTTGCTAGTTACTTTCACCCCATAAAAAAAAGAACTCCAATTTACCTGAAAATTGGTAGTCCACTAAATTTTGAGTCTTTTGAGCAAGCTCCCTAGAGATTTGGGACCTCCAACGTATCTCAGCCAAATTCCAAAGTTTAGACCACTTTTTCCAATTTACAATCTTTTTTGTCAATTTTTCTATTTTTTGTGAATTTTCATTTGAGTTTAGTAGTTTTATTTTGACGTTTTGTTTATTGTTCTTGTGTATCCAATATATGAAGGATGTTTTCCAAAAATGAATTTTTCAATTTTCAGCTGTTTGAATTTTGAGGTTTTTCTTAGGTTGGGACACAATAGCAATGGTAGAAATAGTGTTTTCGCTATTTTCTTTGTGTATTTTTGTGATTCCTAGTTTATGCCAAGGTCTATTCAAGAATAATTAACTTGTTTTGATTCTAAAATTGATAAGATCTTCCAAAGGCTAGTTAGGAGTAATAGTGTTAGGAATAGTATAATTAGTGAGTTGCTTTCTGATTTTGTTAACCTTGTTGTAGATAGTGTAGAAGTAAATTCAAAATTTGATAGTGAATCTGAGTTTGTGGTTGACTTGGGTGGTTTTGAATTTGCTAGTACTAGAGATATGAATAACCAAAATGCCATGGATAATTAGGATGCTAATAGAGCTGAAATTAGGGCTGACAATAGGACCATTAAGGAACTAGTTGCACCTGATGTGCATTATCAACCCTTATGCATTAATTACCCTAATTTGGATGCCACCTTTGAGCTTAAGTCTGGATTGATCCACCTTCTCACCAAATTTCATGGTTTAGCTGGAAAGAACCTTCATAAGCACCTTAAGGAGTTTTTTGTAGTTTGTTCTACAATGAGACCTCAAGGAGTACAAGAGGAACAAATTAAGTTAAGAGTCTTTCCCTTTTCATTCGATGATGCAACCAAGGATTGGCTCTATTACTGACCTCCTACAACTATCATAAGATGTGAAGAATTAAAGAGGAGTCGTTCTTTCCTGCCTCTAAAACAGTTGCCATTAGGAAGAAAATTTATGGAATTAGGCAGATTAGAGTGAGAGTTTACATAAGTATTGGGAGAGGTTCAAGAAACTTTATCAAGTTGCCCCCATCATCAGATAAGTGACCAACTCCTAATACAATATTTTTTTGAATTGCTCACTCCCATGGATAAATGTATAGTAGATGTAGCTTCTGGTGGTCTTTGGTGGACAAAACCCTTGCTAAAGCAAGAGAATTATTGGCTAAGATAACTCAAAATGCCTAACAATTTGGTGCTAGAGTAAGTGCTCCAACCAATAGTGTGAATGAGGTTAGGACTGTAATACTCGATATTTTTTAGATGAATTAAATTGAATTGTGTGCTAGTAAAATTGTGTTTGTGGATGAATCTCATGCTTGTGTATGACTATGTCTATAATGTCTGAGGAGCTGAGTAACTAGTTTCCTTGATTATAGCATCCTTGAATATGATGGTTGGTGATTTTGTGTATGTGTGCAATGGATTAGTTATGGTTAATCTTAATTTGTTCTGAAATGGAATCCATTTATAGAAGGGGGAGGTTCATCCTTTAGCCTTGTAGAGCGACTTGGATGAAATATTATTAGTTATTTTCTAGTGTAATGAGAGAGCAAAGGGAGTGTATGTGTGAGTATGATTACAACCTTATGTCGTTAGTGATTGGCTATTATTGGTGAGAATATTGGAAATATTTCTAAGTGTTGAATGTGTTGACTTGGAGGCATGTTGACTATTAGGGACAAGGAAGAAATCATTGGAAATCATTTTATCTAACTAAAAGCCTTGTATGTTTCCCTTATTCATTCACACTTCCCTTTCAATCTCTCAAGCATTTTCTATCCTCCTTCCTGGTGCTCATCTCCCTCTTGCATTCCTCTTGCTCTCTCTTCCTTCTTAAAGCTTCATTGGAGTGCTAGTCATTCTTCATTGATGGTTTTCTCCCAAGCATGTAAGTTCTACCCCATCTTTTTCTCCATTTTCACAAATTTGAAACCCTAAGAGTTAAATGGGTAAATTTCTAAGTTTGGGGGCTTGGATGTTGTTGCAAATGGTTTCTTAATGGTTTTGTAAACCTTGAGGTGTGGTTGTATGGGGAAATTAGTAGAAAAACCTTGTGAATGCTTGGTTTTGGAGTTAAACTAGAAATATTGGGGGAAATGGGGACTTTTGATTAGTTTTGAGGAATATGGGCTAAATGTGGTGTTTAAAGTATAGGGTTGAGAGAACCAAAAATGGAAAAGATGGAAGGTGATGAAGCTTACCTCTACCTTTAGCAACTTCAGTGAACTGAAAAGTGACCAAAAACAGGAAATCAACCAGAAGAAATGGTAGAAGATATTGAAGAAGTTGAGAGAAAAATAGTCTCCTCCCCTTGCTTAAACACCTAGATCATGAAATTGAGAAGGAAGAGAGAGAAAAGAGTGTCTTTAAAGGTAAATGTGTTATTTGATACCCATGGGTACCCATACCCAGATGCCTAAAGCCCACTTGACCTAAATAGAAAATTTCTTTAATTAATTATGGAAAAATAAAATGAGTAAATTAAATAAATTAATTTGATGCCATGATTACCATAATACCCCCAAACATGTGACTCCAGATTTGGCCAATATTTCATTCTCTCCTTTAAGAGAATTTGGTCCCCTGAATTCAATCTCACCTCAAGACTTGAAGAGGTGTAGATACTTTTTCCACATCTCATCCTCTGACTACTATATGGCTTCCTCGTGAAAATGGTTCCTCCACAAAACTTTAATAGAAGGAATATCCTTAGTGTAAAGTCTCTTGGCTTGCTTATCGAGAATGGCTATCGGCACCTCCTTATAGGCGAGAGTCTCATTGAACTGCACCTTCTGTGACTGAATAACATAAGAGTGGTCAAGTAGGTTCTTTTGTAACATCGATACGTGGAATGCTAGGTGCACTCCTTTTAAGTTTGAAGGTAAGGCTAAATGGTATGCTACGCTACCCACTCTCTCTACAACCTAATAAGGATCGATGTATCTCGGACTAAGCTTCCCTTTCTTTCTAGATCTCATCACACTCCTCATTGGTGAGATTCAAAGAAAAACCATGTCCCCTATAGAGAACTTCAAGTTGTGCCACCTATTGTCCACATAGGACTTTTGCCTACTCTGAGCGATAAACAATCTTTCCCTGATCAGCTTGACCTTCTCTATAGCCTCCTGTAACATGTCAGGCCTCATAATCTCAACAACCAATCGATTGGAGACTAACACTGTCTCCCTACAAAGCCTCAAAAGGCGTCATTTCAATGCTAGCTTGGTAGCTCTTATTGTAAGTGAACTCAATAACTGGCAAGTGGTCTTCCCAGCTCCCCCTAAAATTTAAAACACATGCACGAAGCAAATCCTCCAAAGTTTGGATAGTCTTCTTGGACTGACCATCCATCTGAGGGTGAAAAGTTGTGTACTATTGCCTAATGCATCCCAAAAACATCCTCCAAAATAGTGAAGTGAACTGGGGTCCCTAGTCTCATATGATAGACACCGGTACGCTGTGAAGCTTCATTCAAGCACATAAACCTTAGATGAGGAGATTGGGAAAAATGTTGTGGGGTGATTAATACGAGATTGTTGTTCTGAAAAATTAATGGATGAGGTAAGAACAAGGAATTTAAGAAATGATCTTGTAGGAATTGGGATTAAAGAGTATAAGATGAAAATGATGAGAGTTAGGGTTTATAATGAAAATTCATGATATAGGCTTAGAATCATAGTAATAACATGGGTTCTTTGGGCCAAAATGATCTAGAACACTAAGGTAGAAATCCTATTGAAGGAATCAAGAAATATGGTGGAGGATTAATGGTTTTGGGCTGAAAATCGTGAGAACTCGAAGTAAGGTTTGAGGAACCAAAACCAAGCATGGTGCCCCAAGTGCCATTCTACCTAAGAGTTTGAGTATTGGCGCCAAGTATGGCACCCAAAGCGCCACCTATTGAACATTATTTTAGGCTGTAGGAAAACATCGTAGAGCCCAAGCACCAGGGATGACACCTGAGGTGCCAAGATCTGTCTGTGAGAAAAGTTTAAAGTCTTGGAATTTAAGATACTCTTTGATATTTTGTAGGCTTGGGTATGGCTTGAAACTTCGCGAGATACTCCTTGAGGACCAAAAAATGCTTCAAATCTAGGTGAAGGGGGCTTTATTATCCTTTCGTGTTGTGAATTCCTTTGATTCTATTTGTAGAATTTAGTTAACGTAATTATTTGTGGATTATGATGGCATGTGTCGCATGTTAGGATTTCTATTTTATCTCATTTAAATAAAGCACCATAATTTCTTGAAAGGAATGAATACAAGGAAGAGTAAGAAATCACAAGGGTAAGTAAAGTTAATAACCCTATTTGACAGACACAACTAATATGCAAACTTAATTATATGTGACTATCTAGACCCGAATTTTCCATTGAGTACTTTAGTGTGAATTTGTATATGTTGATGGTATGGATATTAGGATTTGTTCTCTCTTCCTATATGGTCTGTGGTGATAAATTTAGCTGACTATATCAAAAAAAAAAAGGAAGTCTTAAACTTTCTAGTAATGAATATGTTAATTTTAAATTACTGTGAATGCTAATCTCCTTTCCTCTCCTTAAGATGAGAGAATTTTACCTATGATAATTGATAAGTCCTAGAAAGTCACTAAATAATGCCACCATATTTGGGATTTTTGGTCCTCTTATAGCCATGTTTGCCTTCCTTTTGCACTCGTTATCTTTGTTTTCGTATAATTTTCATGTGCTTGTTAGTGTTCGTATTTTCTTGTTTTCTGCCCCTTTTATTGCCTTTTTAATTTATTTTATTTATTGTCTCCTGTAGGTGCATTTGTGGGAGAAAACAAGAGAAAGCATGAAATTCCAGTGGTCTGGCGCCCAGGCGCCAGGCATGTGAAGACCAAGGGCCCTCTGCCCAGTTGGCGCCCAGGCGCCAGACGTGGTGCCTAGGTGCCCAACCCCACGAACTGACATTGAAGCTTCCAACCTTGGCACCCAGGCGCTAGACCTGGCGCCCAGGTGCCAAACTTCGGATCAGCAGCTTAAATACTCCTTTTAGAGCATTTTGACCTAACCTTGGACTTGGGAGATTTTGGGGAGCTTGGAGGCGGCTAGGGCTTACTCTACAGAGCTGGTTAGGGGGGAGAAGGGCCTTCCTTCAATGGATTGGTCTTCCTTCCCCCATCTCTTCTCTTTTCTCTTCATTTTCTTCTCTTTTCATGTTGTATTTTCTTGTATTATGTAGTGGTAGGTAGTATGTAACTCAAGGGTTGTTATGAGCCCGATTTTAGATTAGGTTTTATGTAATTTCTCAAACTCTTGTAGTTATTGCTTGGTTAATGCATGTTTATTTATTCCAATCTTAATGCTTTCCTTTAAATTGGCCATTTATTGGAATGATTGGGTGTTTTTACCAAACTTGGGAAGGGGAGGTAGAAACAAGACCAAAGGATTAAGTTGTATGAGTTCTTGAACCTTAAAGGAGAGGGGATTGATTTGCTAATATCATAGGAATATAGTTATTAGCCTCATATAGTCAAATTAGGGTTTTGTCATTTAATGAACTTGATTTTCACATAAGGAATTATGGAGAATTGGGTTTTATCTTAGTTGAGGTTTGGGAAAATCCTTCTAGGAATATTCGTGCTCTAGACTAGCATGTACAAGTGGTAAAAGCAAGAGTAAGAGGATGATAATGGAATCTATGAAGAATGATGGGCTTGGTGGTTGATGTAATTTAATTTCTTATGAGGTTTTGTTATTGAATGATTCTTCTCAATTGCATTTCGTATTTTGTTGGAGTGGATTTACCAGATTGAATTGCTCTAAAAATGATTGATCACCACTTTTATGAGTTTGAGGGTTTTTATCTATGCTAGGGATAGCTAGGTATTAACTAGCCCATTGTAACTTCCACCATAAATCGGATTAATCTAGGGATGGATAATCTTATTTATGTGGTTTTTATGAGTTCCTAAACTTAATCACCTACTTGAATGATTGGATTAAGGAATTAAACAATCATTGGGTATAGGTAGGTTTGTTTCTCCAAGGGATTGGGTTCAAACACTTGACAGAGCTTAACCAACTCCAAAAGGATTTGAAATTTGATTGAATCAATCTTTAACAACTCAAAGACTCATTTGTCTATGAATTAGTCAGATTAAGAATTAAATGAAGTCAATCCCATCAATCCTAGGTTACTGTCATTAGGAGTAGCTTAGTTTTAGGTTTTAGATAGAGTTTAGTTTATTTTGTAACTTTAGATTTATATTTTCGTTCAATGATTCGTCTAGATAGCATTTAACTTTAGCTTCGCGGGTACTTGGTACCTCAATCCTCGTGGGAACGATACTCTACTCACTCTGTATTACTTGTACGATTGGTGCACTTGCCAAATCGGCCTAACAATAATATATTAAATTCCTATGCTATGAGTTAACTATGTCCTTGGATGGTGGAATAACTAGAAAAGGGAAAGACCCTTAATAGAAATCTTGCGGTTACATGTATATGTGTTGGGTTATCTTAGATGTCCATTATTTCTAGGTAATTATATTTTTTAAATACATGAGTGTTTCCCTTGAGATAATAGATAATAAGTGTGAATCCTTATTATTTAGTATTATGTGATGAGTTACATAATGTGGATGAATAACTCTTGTCACATTAATGTGTTAATGATGTGTAAATGTACATGGGTGTCTCTTACATGTTCTTGTTCCTGTGTGTTAATGATGAAATTGCCTTGTGTACCATTGAACCTTAATGTTTTAGTGAGATGGGTACTCTTTGTACACTTATTTTAAATTTCATGTTGAAATGACATTGAGAGAATTATTTTATACTTGTCGTAATTACATGTGAGATAAAGGCCTTAAATGATAAACTTGTATGGTAAATTTAAATACAGGTGACCCCAACTATTAAGAAGAATACATCAAGGGAAGAGCCCTAAATAATCAAATTATAAATATCTTAGAACGGTGGACAACATTCAACTATAAATGTCCTGGAATGGTGGACAACAATCAAACTATAAATGTTCTGGAACGGTGGACAATAATCAAATTATATATGTCCTGGAATGGTGGACAATATTCAAATTATAAATGCCTTGGAACGGTGGACAACATTTAACTATAAATGTCCTGGAATGGTGGACAATAATCAAACTATAAATGTCCAGGAACGATGGACAACAATCAAATTATAAATGTCCTGGAACGATGAACAATACTCAAGTTATAAATGTCCTGGAATAGTGGACAACATTCAACTATAAATGTCCTGGAACGGTGAACAATAATCAAATTATAAATGTCCTAGAACAGTAGACAACATTCAACTATAAATGTCTTAGAATGGTAGACAATAACCAAATTATAAATATCCTAGAATGATGGACAATATTGATAGGTTGGTCTCAGCAACCCCTTATTAAAGGAACTAAGTTATGTAGTGTTAGATGATTACTTATTTATTTGCTTCCAAATGGAATTTGATTTAAGAAATTGCTAAATTGTGGGTATTCATTTTGTGGGGACTCTAGTCTATTTACATATTCATATATGCTTATTCATGGCCTATCTTGGAAATGGATTAAGTGAGTGGCAGATTACGGTATGATTCAATGATACCCACGTGCGTACAATAGGACTTCTTTACTTAACCATGCAATTTATGTTAGGGAAGTCAACAGTCCATGGTTAGTGAATGAAATTCTACTTTAGGTCCCCGTCCAGGTGAACGGTGAACGGTGACAAAGTTTAAGGTTAAATTATCCCCTTACTAAGTTCTTAATATATTCATTCCTTTTTTGTCCCCTTGCAAGTTCCTGTTTAGATGGTGGGACTCTGTACTAGGAGTATCTGAGCTTCGTGTCCTTGGTCCCTCCTTCGGATTCTGGTTGACGTTGATGATTGGGTACATTTGGGTTCTGAGCCACTCTATAGTAAATAGAACTCTTAGGTGGATTGTGAATTTAGTGATAAAGAAAATTTATTTTATTGTTACATTTATGTCATGTGAGCGTAGCATGTGTAATAATAGGCTTACAGTGGTGGTTTGGATTTCACCATCATGCCGGTCATGTTTCCAAATTTGGATCATGAAGAAGTTTTACTACAAAGTAAGGAAACCTTGGTAGGCCCTCCCCTATTGTTGTGGACCATGGCTGAACCATAGGTTGAGGTTCCACTAAAGGCCCTAGGTTGGTATGGGATGGCCTCTTCTTTCGTGTCACACTTCCCAATAGTGGTCTTGTAGACTATCCTCTTATGCTAAGCTATATATTCATGAATTAGTATATGGTCATCTCCAATCGAATATGGAGAATTGTTATCTCGAGTGAGCACGTAAACCTTAAGGAAGCGTCTACATGACCACTCATTGTGTCAATGCACTGGGTATTTTGAAGTGGGTTGGATACCCGATTCTTTCTAGGATCTATATATATGATGCTTGTCATACTTATCATATTTATGTATGCAGGTGGAGATGTTATGAGGTAAGTAGGACTTATGAAACGTATAAGCATAATGGAACAGTAACAACTTCATTGAGATGTAAGATTTTCTTTTGTGTGGATGATGTGTCTTGATTGATTTAAACCTCTGTTGATTTAAATTATGTCGTGCTTATGGTGAATAATATGGAAATTAAATACCTTTGTGTGAATAAAGTGAGTGTATGGTTGAGGGAGTGACCAATAGGACTAATTCGGTTGAGGGCATGATCCAACAGGACCCAATGTCTAGTATTAGTATGGTATAACCCAAGAGACCAACTGTGAGATTTGGATGAGGGTATGGCCCAAGTGATTAAATATACAAGTGATAGAGGACACTGACCCGAAAGGACCAAAAATATGGAATTATGTGTATACATATATGAGGATGAGTATAAGTTGAAATGATGAGTTGTGTACTCTATATAAATTGATTTAATTGGTATGCTTGAACTATAAATTGGATGGTAATTAGTGCAACAGTGGTAATGATGTGTTATAATATGTCTGCTATTAATTTGTGCCTTGAGGGGGCAATTAGATGGTAACCCGTAATAGCAAGGGATTACAATACAACTACATAACTAAATTACATGGATGCATGAAATGTACTTTATTGTGTGAAATAGTTGATTTAACATTATGTGCTGGTTTCATTTCCATCATATAAAATGTATTAGTGATATCTCGATTTGTGCAATGGGGTGTATGTTGTATTCACATAGTTTCGTGAGGATTTGAGTATGTCTCTGGTGGGCAGGGACATACTAGGTAAATCCCTCGGTAAGCTGAAATTTAACCTCTACATAATATGATAGTCGGGCATGGTTAAGATCTAAAAACAAGTTTAAGTACAAGAGAAATGAGTAACTAGGACTTTAAATGAGTAATATGAGAACCCAACTCGTATTATGTCCATGTGTGTGTGCAAAACTTTGGCATTGATTAATGTTTTTATCTTTCTTTTTGCATGTGTATACAGAATTTCATGAATTGTTGATGTTATTGTATAATGAGTATGCCTATATTATGAAAGATATACTAAAGTTCATCTTTGTGTGTTGGGTGCATTCTTTTATGGAATATGTGTATTTTGGTAACATATAATGGATGTTTACTATATCCCTATCATATTGGTAAGTGTCAAATAGGTGAGCGAAGGCATGTGAAATAAGGCTTTTATGTTTGTCAAAATCTAGATTGGTAAACCACATGATGCTGAGTAGAGTTGTATATGGAAACTAACTAATGGAATCACATGATCAAGTAATATTGAACCATTCTAATCATGCCTTTAGTATGTAGCATGTGTCGGATTTATTCCTTTATGATGGATATATTACTATTGTGTTACAAGAATGCTTATCGCCCTTCTATCATTTTACAATAAGTCAAGAATGTCTCTAGAGGATGGAAATATATTGGACAAACTCATCTATGTGTCAGATTTAAAATTCCTAGGTGATGTAATGCACAGACGAACCCTGTGTGTAGATAGGGTAGTAGTATGCTGTGTGAATGTATAGGTAATGGTGATGTTCCAGGAGAGTGAGATGACGCGATTATGTGAGTACATAATGAGTGAAGGATATTCGTGTGAAGGGACTTCTATCTCATTCCATTGCTTAGTTGCAAAATTTTGTTCACAAACGATATTCATGAGCCTCTTCGGTAGAGCTATGTACATGGTAAGTGGGGGCTTCATGAATAAACTATTCATCATTGAGGAAACGAAAATATTAAGTGATGGTGTGCATGTTAACAATGTCATTAATAGATGATGGGTGGTTTATATGACCCATGCATGGACGTCGTGGCATGGTATGTGTATGAACAATCATATGTTAATGGAAAAAGACTTGGACAAGCACAGTTTGATTGGTTGAAGGTTGACCATAAATAAAATGAAGAAGCACCTCTGAATATCTTAGAGTGGGAAGGAATATCAGAATGGGGCTGTCTCAGTAATGAAACAAAATAGGTAGAGGAGAAAGAAGAAACATAGTAGGATGCACAACTAATTATCATCGTCTTGTATTATGGAAATTCAGAGACCGAATTTCTTTGAAGGGTTAATATTGTAATATCATCCATTTTTGGATATTAATTTATCAAGATTTTGTTAAGGTGTGGGTCTAGGGACTAAAGTGAAAAGAGAATAAAATATGGAATACTCTGGATAAATGACCAAATAGAAAATCAAGAAGAACGGAATAAATGAGGATGATTTTGAGGCCGGTACCTTAAGGATGATGGATTAAAGGCTAGAGCGGGTTTTTTGAGGCAACAAGAGGGACTGAAGAGAACAAATATGTGATTTTGGTATTTTTGTTGAAAACAGGATTATATGGTGTATATTTTTATGGAAGCATGATAAGGTGCGCTAATGCTATCTAAGCTTTTCTAATTTCCTTAAAAGCCCCTTAACAAGTAACTACCAAAAGGACCAAATTGGAAGAGATTAAGTGGGCCTTACACTTCACACTTAAAATATTCACCACTCCCTTCTTTCATACATTTTCCTCTCTTCTCTCTCCCTTCGCCTCTGCCAGACATCCTTCTCCCCTCCTCACTAACTTTCGACCAACTCTTAATAGAGGAAGTGCTAAGAAAACTTTGAAATGGTAAGAGCATCTTCCTTCCTCTTTTCTCCATCTTCTTCTTCCTTTATTTCAAGAGCATAAACCCTAGATAAGGAGATTGGGAAAAATGTTATAAATGTTTCGGTGGGGTGATTAATGTGAGATTGTTGTTCTGAAATGTTAATGGATGAGGTAAGAACAAGGAATTTAAGAAATGATCTTGTATGAAATGGGATTAAAGAGTATAAGATGAAAATGATGAGAGTTAGGGTTTATAATGAAAATTCATGATTTAGCCTTAGAATCATAGTAATAACTTAGGTTCTTTGTGCCAAAATGATCCTAGAACATTAAGGTAGAAACCCCATTGAAAGAATCATGAAAAATGGTGAAGTATTAATAGTTTTGGGCTGAAAATTGTGAGAACTCAAAGTGGGGTTTAAGGAACAAGAACTGGGCGCTCAGGGCGCCAGTCGTAGCACCCCAGGCCCCATTCTAACTAAGAGTATGAACATTGACGCCCCAAGTGCCACTTGCTGAACATCGTTTTAAGCTATAGGAAAAAGATCGTAGTGCCCAAGCGCAAGGGATGGTGCCTGGGGCGCCAAGATCTGTTTGTGAGAAAAGTTAAAAATATTAGAATTTAAGATACTCCTTGATGTTTCGTAGGCTCAGGTGTGGCTTGAAACTTGGCTGAGACACTCCTTACGAACTAGAAAATGCTTCAAATCGAGGTGAAGAGGGCTTTATTATCCTTTCGTGTTGTGAGTTCCTTTGATTTTATTCGTAGAATTTAGTTAACGTAATTATGTGAGGATTATGATGGCATGTGTTGCATGTTAGGATTTCTATTTTATCTCATTTGAATAAAGCATCACAATTTCTCAGAAGGAATGAATACAAGGAAGAATAAGAAATCATAGGTGTTGCATAAGTAAAGTTAATAACCTTATTTTATGGACACAACTGATATGCAAATTTAATTATATGTGACTATCTAGACCCGAATTGTCCCTTGAGTACTTTAGTGTGAATGTGTATTTGTTGATGGTATAGATATTAGGATATGTTCTCTCTTCCTGTATGGCCCATGGTGATAAATTTAGTTGACTATATCAAAAGGAAAAAAAAAGGAAGTCTTAAACTTTCTAGTAATGAATATGTTAATCTTAAATTACTGTGAATGCTAATCTTATTTTCCCTCCTTGAGATGAGAGAATTTTACCTATGATAATGTATTAAATTCCTATGCTATGAGTTAACGATGTGCTTGGGCAGTGGAATAACTAGAAATGGGAAATACCTTTAATAGAAATCTAGCGGCTACATGTATATGTGTTGGATTATGTTAGATGTCCATTATTTCTAGGTAATTATATTTTCTAAATTTGTTTCCACTATGTGTGTTTCCCTTGAGATAATAGATCATGAGTGTGAATCCATATTATTTAGTATTATGTGATGAGTTACATAATGTGGATAACAACTCTTGTCACATTAATGTGTTAATGATGTGTAAATGTACATGGGTATCTCCTACATGTTGTTTTTCCTATGTGTTAATGATGAAATTGCCTTGTGCACCATTAAACCTCAATGTTTCAGTGAGATGGGTACTCTCCGTACATTTATTTTAAATTTCATGTTGAAATGATATTGAGAGAATTCTTTTATACTTATCATAATTACATGTGAGATAAAGGCTTTCAATGATAGACTTGTATGGTAAATTTAAATATGAGTGACCCCAACTGTTAACAAGAATACATTGAGAGAAGAGCCCTAAATAATCAAATTATAAATGTCTTGGAATGGTGGACAACATTAAATATCCTAGAATGGTGGACAATAATCAAACTATAAATGTCCTACAACGGTGGACAATAATCAAATTATAAATGTCTTACAACAGTGGACAACATTCAACTATGAATGTCCTAGAATGGTAGACAATAATCAAACTATAAATGTCATGGAATGGCGGAGAACAATCAAATTATAAACCTCCTGGAACGGTGGAAATAATCAAATTATAAATGTCCTGGAACAGCGGACAAGATTCAACTATAAATGTCCTGGAACAGTGGACAACAATCAAATTATAAATGTCCTGGAACGGTGGACAACATTCAACTATAAATGACCCCTTATTAAAGGAACTAAGTTATGTAGTGTTAGACGATTACTTATTTATTTGCTTCTGAATGGAATTTGATATAAGAAATTGCTAAATTGTGGGTTTTCTTTTTGTGGGGACTTTAGTCTACGTACATACGTACAATAGGACTTCTTTACTTAACCATGCATGTTATGTTAGGGGAGACAAAAGTCCATGGTTGGTGAATGAAATTCTACTTTAGGTCCTATATGGGTGAACGTTGCACGGTGACAAAGTTTAAGGTTAAATTATCCCCTCACTGAGTTCTTAACATACTCATTCCTTCTTTTGTCCCCTTGCAGGTTCCTGTTTAGATGGTGGGACTCTGTAGTAGGAGTATCTAAGCTCCATGTCCTTAGTCCCTCCTTTGGATTTGGGTTAATGTCAATGATTGGGTACGTTTAGGTTCTAAGTCGCTCTGTAAATAATAGAACTCCTAGGTGGATTGTGAACTTAGTAATAAATAGAATTTATTTTATTGTTACATTTATGCCGTGTGAGCATAGCATGTGTAATAATAGGCTTGCAGTGGTGGTATAGATTCACCCTCACGCCAGTCATGTTCCTGAATTTGAGTCTATGACAATATGGCTTATGCAACTCACAGCTAAATTAACATAACAAAGCAAGATCTCAACACTTTAATTACGATCTTTCACAAATATAAGTATACATCTAGAAGTAATCCACTGAAATTTCTTTTCCAATTATGCAGAAACATAGAAGGAAAAGTGGTAAAGTTCCTTAAATAATTACTAATATGCTTCTCAAATATAGTATTTCAAACTCGTCAAAATAAGATACATCCAAGAATAGTCCATAATCACATATTCACTGCATTTAACATGTTTAGCTTTTATATGAAAATAAACACAACATATAGTTTTAGTTTGATCTCAAATGACACATCAAAACCCATATGTAACCAATTTAGGACAAGAACTGATCACAAGCTAGAAATGCATAGGAAGAGTAAAATTAAAGTTGTACCCAGATCTAAGGAATGACTTAAGATTTCTCAAATCTAGTTTTTCAAACTCACAAAAATGAAATGCCAACTTCCACTATCAACCCCTTAGGCCTAAAATTACTGATCATCACCATTATAATGATCAAGACAAGTTAAAG
The DNA here is from genome assembly GCA_037074585.1 of Biancaea sappan. Classification (NCBI taxonomy): domain Eukaryota; kingdom Viridiplantae; phylum Streptophyta; class Magnoliopsida; order Fabales; family Fabaceae; genus Biancaea; species Biancaea sappan. The sequence goes on along the minus strand of CM073492.1, from coordinate 79,309,300 downwards.
GTTCAAGAAAATAATCTAATCTTGCCAACATCAAGTTAAAGCAACAACATAAAAAAGTCAGACATAACAATCTTAGTCTTGTGCACACCAGAATATATATTCAACATTCTTATGGTGAAATCAGATTAAATCAGTGTGTTAGGGCTTTGCCTTTGTATCTAGTCGTTAGCGATAGTCAATGAAAGCTGCCCACATTTCTCGTGGAATCCAAGAAGGATAAGCATCGATGTTATCTTCTCTACTTATGTCTTCTTTGTAGTATTCTTTCAATAATTCACAACGGTTATCTCTCCAATGTTTTGCAAGTGACCCCAATATCAAGGAATAGCAAAGGGTAAGACTCAATAAAATGAGTCATACCAGGAGAAAGGGGAACACTCAATGAATAGCAAAGCGTAAGACTCAACAGAAAATAGAGAAGATTCATAGCAATATCACTAATTAAATGCCATCATCTTATCATAACAAAATAGAAAAAATTAAAGGGACACAACCAAAAGCCAAATCAATTATGAATCAAGATAAGAGACTGAGATTATTTTTCCAAACTTTGAAGTAAAAACCAAAAGCAAAGTAATAATGATCAAGGTCAATCAATAATGGGAAATAACCTTCAATTTTGTTCTTAAAGTAGAATCACACAATATGAGAAGTAACCGCAAATTAGGAAGCACTAACCAGTAGACAACATTAACAAGAAACCATAGACACACTAACACTCGACCAACATGAAGAGTAGGTACACCCACCAAATACGCAAGCACAATCAAAGAGTCTGAAAAGCATTTCATGAAGGATTAAGAACCATGTTCAAGTTAAAAATAAGTTACAATTAAATATCACTCATGACTATTAAATAAATATAGCAAACTTATTAGAACTCATAATATATATCACCCATGACTATTAAATAAATATAGCAAACTAATTAGAACTCATAATAAATATATATCACAAGTTCAGAAATAAAAATCAAACAATATTTCTCAAGATAGCGAAGCATATATGAATCATTTAGTATGATTACAAGCTTTATCTTGGAGGCACTATACGTTAAGAATATTGACTTTGTCTTTTACAAGTTCTAAAATTTGGAATCAGAAAGTAACAGGTTAGATGTGTAAGAGTATATGACTTTGTCTTTTTCAAGTTCTAAAAAAAAGCAACCATTCAAACCATTCTAAATAAAGGATTTTGTTCCACATTAATTAGAATTATTCCCACAAGCATGTTCCAAGAGAGGATAATTATGTATCCAATGTTGTCAAGATTGGGATCTTATGGAGGATCGTTGAGGGCACAAGAAATATTGATCATAGGATCGAATCGAGGATCGTATGATCCTATCAAAATATTGTTAAAAAATATATAAAAAAAATAAATATATATATATATATACAATAACATAAATTTTGTATATAATACAAAACTATCATATTATGACTAAAAATGAAATTATGTCCTGATTTGGAGGATCAAACCATGAGAAAAAAAACATAAAAGTGAATAATAGGGACTAAAGTGAATAAAAAAAAGTTTGTAAGGCATGGTTTTGACAAATAAAAAAATTCTTATACTAGGGACCTAGAAGAAGTAGAATGCTAGTTTATATCAAAAATTGGACAAAACTCAAAAGGAAAATTTTGACCAAGGACCCAAGTGAATAAATGGTAAGCTTTGAAATTTGAATTTTAATTCATTTCTTCTAATTTTTTTTATAGAAATGATAGATTAATTATATCATGACTAAAAATGAAATTATGTACTGATTTGGAGGACCAAACCATGAGAAAAAAGCATAAAAGTGAATAACAAGGATTATTGTGAACAAACTGAAAAGTTTGTAGGAAATGACTTTGACAAATGAAAAAATATATTCTTAAACTAGGGACCTAGACGAAGTAGAAGACTAGTTTATATCAAAAATTGAATAAAAAAAATTTGACCAATGACCTAAGTGAAAAAAAAAATGTCTGGATCGATCCTAGGTGTAAGAGCTAGATCCTGCACAATCCTACGTGGAAGATCTAGATCTTGCACATTGTTATTACAAAATCGATCTTGAGTGAGACTGGAATCGATTTTTTTTCATAGAATCGTAGGATCATGCAATAGATCTTGACAACAATGTATGTACCACTTCAAGAGTTAAGAATTTCATTTCAAATGGACAGTGTTGTATTCTAAGACTGCATTAAGAGACTCGTCATTTTGGTACAAGAAAGAATAACTTGGATAAGAAACAAATCAATAAGTTTCTCCTTTACAAATACGTGGATGAGAATCATAAAATTCAATTATTTAAAACTGACCTTTTCATACCTCCAGCACCAGTGTTCAAAACCGGTGTTTGTAGGAACTTTAAGAACTTTAGTAAAAGATCTCAAGTCACTTACTTAGGTTGTCATTCTGAACATTTTCTTAGATAAACTTCATATCACTAATCAAATACTTACATGTAACAGCGGAGACAAGGAAATTAGATCACACCCAAGGATAAAGCTAAACAGAGTACCTAATCATCCAGGCAAACAGAGCAGCAAAAACAGATTACAGCAAAGATTATTCACGGGCAGCCACTGCTGCACCTACGAGTTCTTCTCAGAATGATTGTATCATTGCCACTGCTGCACCTACGAGTTCTACCTATCAGTAGCTCAATTAACTAACTAGCTAGCTCCAGTGGCTGGAGGGAATATCACTACCATATTTTCTTTTCATCAGTCTTCAAACACACATTTGAATACTTATCTTAATGAGATCACCCATGAAATTAAAAGATTAATTCTTGTTAGTGTAGAGGTCAAATGATCAATTAGGAGCCATACAGGTGAAATTTGTGAAATTACACTTGCAATCATACATTAACATAATTATCATTCACCACCGTCGACAAAAGATACCAACATATATATATATATATATATATTTGTATATTTGGAGAAGGAAAGCAATTTTGAATGTCCATATTGAATATGCATCAACCTTTTAACATACCTAAAAAGGTGAAGCACGAACTAGATCAATTTTCATAAGCCAACCAAACTAACTGGGGGATTAACTTAATTTAACTGGAGGATCGTGAATATGTATATATAGCAGAAAAAGAACTGAACATCAAGAATCAAATTATTTTTAATCATTTTTATATTTTAAATCAATAAAAATATAAAGTTATAATCTCTGTAATTTAAGAGAAAAAAGACAACCAAATCACATTACTATACATAAAATCAGTCATTGTCCATTGATGTAAACTTTCTTGCTATATCTGGTGAGGGTTTTCTAATTTTTCTGTGTGGAATTTATTTAGAGAAATAAGGAATATTTCTTTTCGAAGTATAGAATTAAATTTATTAATAACGTCAAACCAAGGAATTTTTCTTTTCCCCATCAGCACTGTTTGAAAACAAACAAAACTTGAACTTATTCCATTAAGGTTGAGAAATCAAGGTTGACTCATTTGCATATTTGAGACATTCACATTCCTCGGTAGTCTGTGACGGTACCACTAATTATATGCACATCAAGTGAAATCATCATTAACTCTAAGTCTGATAGTTCATCTTAAGGACATGAGTATTGTAAATAATTCATCTTAATATGTCTGATAATCATACAATGGCAGTCATTAATATGAGAAAAGTACTGATTCAGACTTCAAAAGTTTGATAAAAATTCCTTTATCATTCTATACTTAGTTCTAGTAAGTCAACAGATATAGGAGCAAAGGCAAAATCATAACAAAGAAATGAATATTTGTGATTTCTTGATGATTTCAAGGCCATGTTAATTTTTTTTCTTTGCTACGAATAGTACATTATTCAGAGTATATTACAAAACCAATAGCATACAAACAAATCCAGGAATAATAAAAGGAAAGAAACAGTGACAAAATAAAATAGCACCACTCCACATCTCACCTCTTGTTCTGTTCTCTTGATGCACTATTCATGGCAAAAAGAAATAAAGAAGACAAAGAAAGGGAACAATAGAAAAGAAATCCTTATATAATGGATTGTTATATTTGATATATATATATATATATATATTAGAATTAGCCTCATTTAGAATCCGAACTCTAGTATTTCAACATCAAAGAAGATGAAGTTCCAGAGGAATGCATTTTGCTTAATGTCTCTCTAATTGACGGTCTCTCCTTTACAATCAAATTACAATCTAGAAAGAATTAGTCTATCTTAATCCTTTTGTGTAAAAAACAAAAACAAAAAAGAAATTCCTTCCCGGGATGAATTAGTCTATCCATTTCATTTTTTTTCTTTTGGTCCTTTTCATGAATCCTATGTGCTTGACTTAGAAGGTTCAAGACACAATCAGTTAATTACATGGCTTAATCGAACAAAATCGATATCTGAAAATTCAAAACTTTATTTATGCTGTACTCAAAACCCACCCGGTGACATATATCATCGTTAAGTATTTGCTCTTTGCTCTTCGTTAACTTTATTTATATACGAACTATACACGCCATAAACTTCATCTCTTTGCTCTTCAGAAAAAAGGAACCCTAAACCCTAGAACTAAAACCATCTCTTTGCTCATTTATAGCAATTCAGAACAGAAAAAAACTGATAGTCAACCACATAAAAAAGGAACCCTAAACCCTAAACACCACATCATTTTACAGAAAAATCAAAACAAAGGAAACTAAGTCTTTCCTCAATGGCAAATCAATTCCACCTCAAACTTCCTCCTTCGTTTGCTCCTCCACTTGTTCTTCTACAATGGATTTGAAGCTTCAATGCTGAAATGTTGACACACGCAACACAAGCACCCGATTTCAAACGGGCTTACAAAAATGGTTTAGAAGATTGAAATAAAATGGGAAGTGAGTGGGATTTGAAAGAAAATAAGCAAAATACCTTTCGTTGAAACGAATGGCTGGAGACCACAGGAAAAGAATGGAGGGAGACTGTTTTCAGTGCCGGCGCCAAATCAAGAATAACTAAAAAGGGTTTCGAGTTCGACACTACACTTACCGGCGATTCTTATAACCGCCAGAAATTACACAAAAACCGCCGGTAAATATTTTCATTTCCTAGCGGTGGACAAAATCGCCGGCATCTGTTTCTTTAACTGGCGGTTTTTTAAAAATGTCGATAAATGGCCACCGGGAAATGCCTTCTTTTTTGTAGTGGGTGTGTTGGGTTTGACTTGAATTTTGTGGGTGACCCGGTTTGTAACCCGACCCACGACCCATAACCCATTATTTTCTCTATATATATGAGTGCGAGGGAATTCATTGTAAGTGTGGTTGATGTAATTTCTCTCTGTATAGCCTCCTTCAGAAAATAATATAGATATCTCTCTGTCCGTGGACGTAGGTCGCATTGACCGAACCACGTAATTTCTTTGTGTGTTATTCTCTATCCTTCTCCTTGATTAATTGCATTTCAGTAACCTAACAAGTGGTATCAGAGCTTTGGTTCATTTTTGGTTCGTCGGTTACTGTAGCACGTCCGAAAATTTTCAGATCCGGCTCCAAAATTTCAGATCTTGCCCCGATTTGGTTGATTTGGAGCATAGGAGACTATTCTCTGCATCTTTGGTGCGTTAAAGAACGTCGGAGACCAATTTTTGGTGGTAAGAAAATTTTCAGATCTAGTTTTAAATCTCAGATCTAGCTTGATTCGCTTGTCTTTTGGGAAAAAGAGACCGTTTATTGCATTTCTAGTGCATTGGAGATCGTTTTTCAGTTGTTTCGGTGAGTTTTTACGGTTGCGAGTACTGTTCATCGTCGGAATCTTCATCGGAAGCACTGTTCATCGTCTTCTACGGCGAGACACTGTAGCACGGTCAACTGTCAACGGTACTATTTGGTCAAAGTTACTGTTTGGTCAAAGTTGCTGTTTGGTCAAAGCTGTTGTTTGGTCAAAGCTGCTGTTTGGTTAAAGCTGCTGTTTGGTCAAAAATTGCTGTTTGGTCAAAGCTGCTGTTTGGTCATTGTTGTTGTTTGGACCAAATTTTCTGTTGCGATCGTTATTGTTTCCTCGACACAGTTCCGGTAAGTTTATGTTTAATTCAGAAAAGAATTCTGAATTTCTGTGTGAATTTACTGGATTGTGCTGGATTGAATTTCTGGTTTACTGCTGTGAATTTTGTTGGACTGCTGTGTTGAATTTCTGTTAGTGAAGTTCTGGTCAGTTTGCAAGGTTCTGAACAGTTTTGTGAAATTCAATTTCTGATTGCGAAATTTGCTAGTAATTTATCTGCTGTTATTTGAGAAGATGTCGACTCATAAATTCGATATTGAGAAGTTCAATGGATCGAATGATTTCACTTTGTGGAAGGTAAAAATGAGGGCACTTCTGGTTCAGCAGGGATGTGCAGTGGCATTAGAAGGAGAAAGTAGTCTACCTAACACGTTGAAAGAAGAGGAGAAGAAGGAAATTTTGGCAAAGGCTCATAGTGCATTACTATTGAGTCTGACAGATGAGGTGTTGAGAGAAGTAGTTGATGAATCAACTGCTGCAGGTTTGTGGAAGAAATTGGATGATAAATACCAGAAAAAGTCTCTCACAAACCGGTTATATCAGAAGCAGCGTTTGTATACCCTGCGGATGACAGAAAATATGCAGGTAAAAGATCATCTTGATAATTTTAACCGAATTATCCTGGATTTACAGGGTGTTGGGGTTAAGATAGATGATGAAGATCAGGCTATCATTCTTTTGTGTTCTCTACCAAATTCATATGAGAACTTTGTTGACACTATGTTGTATGGTAGAGATAGTATCTCTGTTAATGATGTCAAAGATGCTTTGCAGTCTAAAGAGCTGAAGAGAAGAGTCTCTAGTTCTAATGAGGATGGTGCAGAAGCAGGTTTGTATGTTGGCAGAGGCAGAGACACTAAAAGGGATGATGGAAAAAGAAGCAAGTCACGGTCTAAGTCAAGGAACAAAGGAGGACCTCGATGTTATCACTGTAAACAGAAGGGGCACATCAGGAAGAATTGTCCACAGAGGAAGAAGGGAAATGACGAGAAGGAACCGAATACCAGTGGTAGTGCTGCGGTGGTGCAAGATAGTTCTGACGAAGAAGAAGACATTGATGTTCTTACAGTCAGCACCTCTGGTTCTGCAAATACTTGGGTCTTGGACACAGGTGCATCTTATCATATGACTTTCTCACGTGAACTGTTTACTTCTTTCAAGGAGTGGAATGGTGTTGTGAGGTTGGGTGATGATGAGCAGCTCAGTGTTAAGGGCAGTGGTTCTGTGCAGATTCAGATGTATGATGGAATAGTCAGGACGCTTGATGCTTGGTATGTTCCTGGTCTACGGAAGAACTTCATTTCTCTTGGTACTCTAGACAAACAAGGGTACAAGTACTCTGGAGAGAATGGACAGTTGAGAATTTCCAAAGGTGCTCTGGTTATAATGAAGGGTAAATTGCATCATGGCATTTACTTTCTGATTGGTAATTCTGTGATGGGGACAGTGGCTGTATCTAAATCTTTAGGGAATGATGATGATTGTACAGAGTTGTGGCATTGCCGATTGGGACACATGAGTGAGAAAGGGCTATCAATTCTAAGTAAACAAGGATTGTTAGAAGGAGCAGAAACTGGGAAACTGAAATTCTGTGAAGTTTGTGTTATGGGTAAACAACGCAGAGTTAAGTTCAGTTCTGGGAAGCATACTTCTACGGATGTTCTGCAATATGTTCACTCAGACTTATGGGGTCCTTCTCCAGTTGAATCTCAGGGCAAATGCAAGTACTTTGTTACTTTCATTGATGACTACTCTAGAAGGGTTTGGGTATATTTTCTGAAATCCAAAGATGAAGTGTTTGGGAAGTTCAAGGAGTGGAAGACCATGGTTGAGAAACGGATTGGAAAACAGGTCAAAACACTCAGAACTGATAATGGGTTGGAGTTCTGTAACGCTCTATTTGATGAATTTTGCAAGAAAGAAGGTATAGTGAGGCATCGCACTGTACGTCATACACCACAGCAAAATGGAGTTGCAGAACGTATGAATCAAACACTGTTGCAGCGTGCGAGATGCATGCGATTAAACGCTGGCTTGCCAAAACAATTCTGGGCTGAAGCAGTTAACACTGCTTGTTATCTGGTGAATAGATCGCCATCTACTGCAATTGATTTTAAGACTCCTCAAGAGGTATGGTCCGGTAAACCTTCTGATTATTCTGGCCTGCGTATATTTGGTTGTCCTGCTTATGCTCATGTGAATGATGGTAAACTAGAGCCTAGGGCAATGAAATGCATATATCTAGGGTATGCACCTGGAGTTAAAGGGTACAGACTGTGGTGTACTGAAAAGGATAGAACTCTAAAATTTATTACTAGCAGAGATGTAACTTTTGATGAGTCTGCTATGTTTGGTCAGAAGGAGGAGCTTGGTAGTCATGCAGGTAATAATGATCAAGGTGCTAACCAGAAGGTGGAAATTGAAGTTCAAACTTCAAAAAGGGTTATAACAGACCCTGTAGGGCAGCCCAGGGAAGAAGAAGAATCACAACCTATAGCAACAATGAGGGAAAGAAGGGAAATCAGAAAACCTATAAGGTATGCAGATTGTGTTGATATAGTTGATATTAATTCAGTTACTTATGCCTTGGCAGTAGGTGAAAGCATTGATTCTGATGACCCGAGATCATATAAAGAAGCAGTTGAGAGTAGAGAAGCATCAAAATGGCTGGTTGCAATGAATGAAGAGATGCAATCTCTTGAGAAGAACGAAACATGGGATCTTGTACCGTTACCAAAGGGAGTGAAACCGGTAGGATGCAAATGGGTCTTCAAGAAGAAAGAAGGTATTCCTGGAGTTGAACCAGCAAGGTTCAAAGCACGACTTGTGGCAAAGGGTTTTTCACAAAAGGAGGGAATTGATTATCATGAAGTTTTCTCCCCGGTTGTGAAGCATAAAACCATTCGTGTCCTTTTGTCCATGGTAAGTGTTTTTGACTTGGAGTTGGAACAACTGGATGTGAAAACTGCTTTCTTACATGGAAATTTAGAGGAGCAGATCTATATGTCACAGCCAGAAGGATTTCTTGATTCTGAGAAGAAAGATCATGTATGTTTGCTGAAAAAGTCCTTGTATGGTTTGAAGCAGTCTCCTAGACAGTGGTACAAGAAATTTGATGCATTCATGACTTCCCATGGTTTTCTGCGTAATCAGTTTGATAACTGTGTCTACTCTAAGAAACTTGCAGATGATTCTTATATTTATTTGTTGCTATATGTTGATGATATGTTGATTGCTGCAAAGAACAAGGTTGAAATTGATAGTTTGAAAGCCTTGTTGAGCAGTGAGTTTGAGATGAAGGATTTGGGTGCAGCCAAGAAGATACTGGGCATGGAGATTTGGAGAGATAGAAGTGCAGGTTTACTGTATGTATCTCAACAGAAATACATAGAAAAATTGTTGCAGTCTTTCCAAATGAATAATTCTAAGCCGGTTAGTACTCCGTTGGCGGCACATTTTAAACTTGATGCTAGTACAATACCTATTACAGCTGAGGAAAAAGGGTATATGAGTTCAGTGCCCTACTGTAATGCTGTTGGAAGCTTGATGTATGCAATGGTGTGTACTAGGCCTGATCTGGCTCATGCAGTCAGTGTGGTAAGTAGGTTTATGAGTAATCCTGGGAGAGCTCACTGGAGTGCAGTTAAATGGATTATGCGGTATCTGAAAGGTACGAGTAATATTTGCTTGGTTTATGGTGCTGATAAATCTGATAGTGGCTTGGTTGGTTATACAGATTCAGATTATGCTGGAGATCTTTTGAAGAGGAGATCCTTAACATGCTATGTCTTGACTCTGAATGGATGTGCTGTCAGTTGGAAGGCAACACTTCAATCTACAGTTGCCTTGTCTACTACTGAAGCAGAATACATGTCATTGGCAGAAGGAGTTAAGGAAGGTATGTGGTTACATGGTTTGATTGATAGTCTGGGGTTAAATATTCAGAGACCTATCATTTATTGTGATAGTCAGAGTACATTAAGTTTGGCCAAGAATCCAGTCTACCATGAGAGGTCGAAGCATATTGATATCAGATTGAATTTTATTCGAGATGTGATAGAAGACAAGAAATTATCCATCGAGAAGATAGCCACAGCAGATAATCCAGCAGATATGTTGACAAAGGCTCTACCTTCAGAGAAGTTCAAGCATAGCTTGGACTTGGTGAATGTTCGCATTCCATGAAGCCCTACAGGGCTTGAATGACAGAGATGAATTTATATTTAGTTCTGGTGATTTGAGAGAATTCAAGTCAAGGAGGGAAATTGTTGGGTTTGACTTGAATTTTGTGGGTGACCCGGTTTGTAACCCGACCCACGACCCATAACCCATTATTTTCTCTATATATATGAGTGCGAGGGAATTCATTGTAAGTGTGGTTGATGTAATTTCTCTCTGTATAGCCTCCTTCAGAAAATAATACAGATATCTCTCTGTCCGTGGACGTAGGTCGCATTGACCGAACCACGTAATTTCTTTGTGTGTTATTCTCTATCCTTCTCCTTGATTAATTGCATTTCAGTAACCTAACAGGGTGAAAGGCAGGTTTTTCAGGTTCCAAGAATGACCAAGAGAATTCCTTTTAAGGGAATCACCTACAGTTATATTTTCTTCTCGTTCTGGCAGAGGACCAATCAGTTTTCTTCTTAAAATGTCCCCCATCCGTTTTATTATCATACCAGAAGTTGGTGTTAGACCCATCTCCTAGAATTTTTCTAGCATGTATTTTATAGCAGGGGTATTTTTTGTAGGCTTTTCGCAGTGAAGGATCTGTTGTATTTGTTTTTAGTGAGAAGGGTTCCATATTTGGAGGTTAAGATAGAAGACAGACTGTAATTTGGGTTTGTGTGGATTTTCCATAGTTGGCCCAAGATCATGCTTTTGTTCTGGAGATGTAAATTTTTAATGTCAAGACCTCCCAAACTTTTTGGCAGTGTAATTTCCTTCCATTTAAGGGTGTGAATTTTCTTGTTTTGAGTAGTAGTCCCCCCCAAAAAATCTCACGCTTTCTTTCCAATTTTTTCTGTAATTTTTTTTGGATGAAGAAAGGGTTTCATGTAATGATTTGATATGTTAATGATGGAAGGGTTGACCAGTTCTGTTCTTGCTATTTTTGAGAGGAAATTTTGTTTCCAGCCTTGTAATTCTTTGTCAATTTTTTTTTTCTGTTATGAAGATAAAATCTCTTACTTTATAGGTGTTTTTTAGAGGATATCCTAGGTATAAGCCAAGGTGATTTGAAACTTTGGTGTTGATGTTATTTTGAAGGTAATATTTAATCTCGTCATTTAACTTATTTGAAGCCCAAATTCTTGATTTATCTAAGTTTATATTTAGGCCACTAAGGTTGCAGAAGGTATTTAGTATCTCATGTATAGTGGAAATACTTTTCTGAGTTGCTTTACAAAAAATAAGGATGTCATCGACAAATAAGAGGTGAGAGATAGGGAGATTGTTGTTTGGGAATTTAAAAGGAATCCATTCTTTATTGGAGATTTTTCATTTATAAGGTTGGAAAGGATTTCCATTGGAGATTTTTCCTTTATAGGGTTGGAAAGGATTTCCATTGGAGATTTTTCATTTATAGGGTTGGAAAGGATTTCCATTGCAAGAACGAAAATGTATGAGGACAGTGGGTCTTCCTGTCTAATACCTTTAGAGGGTTTAAATTCATTAGTTTTTTTTTCCCACTTATGATGGGTATGTATGTTACATTCTTATGACAGGTATGTATGTTACATTCTTTAGGAAAGAAAGGATAATATTTTTCATTTTCCTTTCAAAGTTAAAGATGGTCAAAATCTTTTCAATATATTCCCAAGATAACGTATCAAAGGATTTTTTTATATCTATTTTCAGATCATCTTGCCATCTTTCTGTTTTGAGTTATGCATAGAGTGGATAACTTCCTGAGCTATCATAAAGAGGTCAAAGGCATGTCTTCTAGGGAGGAAGGCTCTCTAAGAGGGGGAGATGCTGGTAGCTAGGTGTGGTTTGAATCTGCTGGAGATAATTTTTGTCAGGATTTTATGGTGTGTGTTGCGTAGTCCAAGAGATCTAAACTGGGTAGTTTTGTGAGCATTTTCATTTTTAGGTATGAGACATAAGAGTGTTCTTCCCTAGGAGTTGGGTATAATTTCATTCCTAAAAGAATTTTGCTACGGGGAGGTCAAGCTCTCTAACGCTCGACCTCCCTCCTCACTAGTACGTATTGAAATACATGCTAGTCAATTTTTTTTTCCCAAAGGGTGGGCCCTAAGAAAAATGTGAGGAGAGGAGGTTGAGCATAGCATTTCCCTTCCTAAAAATATTTTGAATAGCTAAGATTAGTTTATGTTTTATAATATTCCAGTTTTTTTGGTAAAAATTGCATGAAGTCCATCTTCGCCCAGTGCTTTAAGAGCAGCTAAATTGTCTAGGGCTGTTTTAATTTCTAGTTCGGTGGGGGTAGTTGAGGAGATTTAATTTGTTGAATCTAAATTTGTAATGTTTGAAAAATCGAAGTTTTTTAGGAAGTCCATTCTTCCAATATGATTAGTGAATAAGTGCTTATTAGGTGGTTTCTCATTTCATTTTCAATTTCTGGAAGTTCTGTTATCCAAGAGTTATCTTCTTTTTGGAGTTGTTGGATTTTGTTTTTCCTCCTATTATTTAGGGCTGTAGTTTGTAAAAATTTAGTATTCCTATCTACTAGGTTTGGCCACTGTATCCTTGATTTCATCAACCAAATGGATTCTTCATCTTCTAGAAGTTGTTCAAGGTGTATTTGGAGTTGTTTTTCAAGGATGAGGTGGTTTGTCCTGTTATTTGAATCCAATGATTTTTGGACTCCTAATAGACGGGCTTTAGTTGTTTTAATTTCCCTGAAGATATTTCCACTAGTGTTTCCATTCCAATTATGAAGGGCTAGTTTGTAGTCTTTTATGGTTTGATCTAGGTTAAGGTGAGGTGTGTCCCAAATAATAGAAGTTAGATTTTGGAAGGTTGGATGATTCATCCAAAAGCATTCAAATCTAAAAGGCCTCGGACCTACTGAATTTTCCTGGTGTGTTTTGAAGAGAATGGGGCAGTGGTCAGAGGTTAGGCGGGGGAGATAGGTTACTTTTGTTTCTGGGAAGATATTTAACCAGTAGGTTGTAGCATGTGCCCTACCTATATATCTTTCTTCTAATGATGCTATCTTTATCTCTACAGTTTGTCTAAGTAAACTTTAGGCCGCAGAAGCCTAAGTCTATTAAGTTTGCTTTATCTAGGAAATTATTAAAGGTTCCCATTTTAAGCTGTGAAGGTGGACGACCACCAAAATAGAAATTAGGTCATTATTAAAACGAATAAATTTGGCAACCTTTATAATTTCTCTATGCTTTCTTCATTTTAAATTAGATCTTACCCAAGAGATAAGTTATGAAATTTACATTACATAATAATTGCCAAGTTATATATATATAAGGTGAACTACTCTAATAACTATACTAATTTTTATAATTTATATTAATTAATATGGTTTTCAGAGTAATGATTAGAAGCTCTAAAGTAATATTTATTAATATAAAATTTTATGAAGAAAATAATGTGATCTACTTTGTGTCACGACCCGATTGCTTTTCTAGATTGACGACTGCTCCCACAAGTCAATACGAGTCTTTACATCATGCTTTATCTTCACTGACATGCTCATTGGGAAAACTTCCCAAGGGATCACTCATCCCAGAATTACCTCAGGCTAAATACGTTTAACTGTGGAATAATTATGAAATGAGCTACTAAAAAAGAATGTGCACATTGTTAGTATAGGTAGTACCTATCAAATCTTTTAAACTCTCCTCAACTGTACAGTCTCATACCTGCACAGTTTCGAAATCCCTTAACTGTGCAGTCTCATACTTGTACAATCTCAAGATATCTCTTATTCCAATATGGAATTAATTCATTCATATATCCTTTCACCTAGAAGCATGTCAAGAGTCCTCCTTGTCTGCGGTGATCACATCTTGCTCTCATCAGCCTAAAGTGTCACACTTTGAATTAGAAGAGATTATTTTGTTTATCAAATTGAATTAGTAGAATTAAATTAAAACTTGTATAAAATTAGAGGGAAAAATATAATCCTATTATTATTAAGAAAGAAAGACAAATTGATGAGGAGCAAGTTGCTGCACGAACTGCATGCGTACTTAAAAAGTCAACGCATTTGGGAGTAGAAATCCAACATTAATTTTGCAAGCTAGGATGATCCATGCATGTATTCATTTTCAGGCCATATAAAATATTATTTCTTCTAGATAATGGCCTTGTTGACAGCTTTTTGGATTTGGTCTGGTGTTTTAAAGTCATAATATTTTCATCCTTATATTTTTGGTAATGAAAATATTATTATCATAACATCGTGAATGGGTGCATGAATAAATAGATCACATTAATTTTTGGACAAATTACACAGCATCCCCGTAATCTTTGAAGTCTTTGCAATTTATTCCCATGAAATTTCAAATCTAGCAAAAGACCTCATTTAACTTTCAAATATTTGCAAAAAGTCTCATTCGTTAAATTTACGGTCAAGTTGATTGTTAGTCAATAATCTAGTCAATTTTTTTCATACTCATCTAGCATAAATGTTCTTCATTAATACTAATCTTGTAGAGGTATATTTGTTCTTTCTACTCAAAAAAGTTTAGCAAATTAGTAAATCAAGAAAAAACAAAAACTACAAATAAAAATAATAAAAATTAAATCAAAACCATTGTGTTTCAGATTTGACTAGGTATGAAGAAAAGTTGGTTAAACCATTGACTAACAGTCAACTTTACAATCAACAAAATGGAAGATGTCTTTTCGCAAATATTTGAAAATTGAAAAAGGTCTTTTGTTAGGTTTGGAAGTTCATAGGGGTAAATTGCAAAGATTCCAAAGTTCATGGGAGTTATGTGCAATTTTTTCTTAATTTTTTATTTGTTTAAATTATGCTTTGTACTTATCTTATTTTTAAAATTATACTTAACTGTCTCACAAATTTCTTTTAATTGATAAAGTTATTTTTTATCATAACATATGCATCCTTGAGCTAGTGTGTTAGTATTTGGCATGCTCTTATTATTATATATTAATTCCTTAATTTTCCTTTCCTAACTCCCTATATATATATTTATCTAAGAACAATGTGTTGCGCGAGGGCTGACTTTTAGATTTGATCAGCTTTAAAAGATTCGTAGTCTTGTGTGACCAAACAAACAGAGATAATATCGCTTACAGGTAAACAGAGAACCCCAAAGATTGATTATATATATAGAATAATTAAATCAACATGCATGCACAAAAGTCTTGTTGCAAGTAATAATTTATATTCGAATATGACAAATAAGCTTCGAATAATTTTTTTCTCCATGGACTTATCATAGTATTATGAAATTGATTCTTACGATGAATAGTCCAAAATTCAAACGACACTCAAGAAGGGTAAATATATGTATTAATTAATATTAGAACATAATTAATTATTCAGATAGTAGCGTCAACCAAGATAATATTCTAGAAATATCGTGCTTCGTAAGGTCTTGTTTGTGTCTATATTCATATGTGCATAAAAATAATGACAACTAATATATATATGATTATGTCATCAGAAATTTTTGTACAGTGTTGGATATCGATGGCTTACGAGAGACATTGAGACAATACATAATATTGCTGAAGTCACCATGATAAGGATATTAATTATAATTAAAAGCTTCAAAAAAATTATAATTTAGAAAATTCAGAATGATTGCAATTTAATTGTGTAATCTAATTAATGTATGATCGAAACTGAATATATAAAAATTTATATTCTTAAATTAATTAGGGGCAAATCTTTGGTACCACAGATGTGTTCAAGATTACGTGTATTGGTATGATAGATGCTCCGAGTTATTTTAAAGTGTTAACAACAGCAACAACAATAATATTATATACAAGTAAATTAATAATTTGATCTTCAAAAAATTATAATTATTTTAATTTAATCTTTAAAAAATTATATTTATTTCAATTCAATTTCTTTGAGTAAAGGATAGTATCATAAAAAATGCCCGCCAACCCAATTTTTTAGAACCCACCTATAGAGACCAAGGGGAATGGTTTATCTTCCGTCAGAGTCATTTTCTACCACTGTTAGAATTACAGAACACCCCTCCAAAAGTGAAATGGTGCTTGCTTTTGCTGCCAAAATTGCATCCAAAATGACAGGGGGATGTAATAATGGAAGATCCAACCCAAATGGATTTGTGTAGTCATGAACCGAAACATCCCTCTTCAGTTAGAGCTCGAAAATGACGTCCTTGGCAAGAGTATCATTTCAATGAGAATTGATAAAGTCAAATACTTAAGGGGCTGCATCTATACTATTTAGACGTTTACCTTTTGAATTGAAGGGAACTCTACATTAAAGCGTTAAAGAAAGCAAATAATTAAATGCAAGCAATAAAGAAAAACAATGAGAAATAACTCAGGTTCCAAAGACAATTACTAAAAGGCCTAGAGTTCGATTTTACTTAACCTATTAACTTAGTAATGAACAACTTTTTTACTTAATCCATACTTAATCCATTATTAACTCCCAAAATTGATGGTTTTCCACTAAGGTAATTAAATTCCAATTCCTTAGTAACTTATTTCTCTTTTAACTTTTTTGCTTAATTAATTTCTTAATATAAACAAATAAGGCATGAAAACATGAGGGGAGGAAATTAGAGATAACAACACAATCATTAAACTATATCCCTAGGTTCAATTAATCATGGTGTTAAACTTAGAGCTTGTTTACGTTTAGTTTCCCAAACTCATACATAAACCTAATATCATATTTATGACTGCTAGACTATGATAAACATTAAGCACAAAATTGAACACTCAATAAAGAATTAACATGGATTAATTAAGCAAACATAATGTTTACTAACACTACAACAATAACCTTAATAGCTACGGAGAATCCAATTGGAAATATATGCGTTTCAGTAAGAAAATAAGATTTCTTTCTGAGTTGTTATTGAATTTTTGCAGTTGAAAATCCACACTTGCTAATTAGACATCAATTGATCTTCGACTGAACAAATAATTTCTATTACAGCATTCTTACTAGATTTCAGTCACAAAAATAGAGGCCACGTATGTATATATATATATATGTTTAACTTATTTTTAAAGTGATCTGTAACCCACACTTTTTTATTTTTTCATATGATTAGAGGGACACCTTTTATATTATTTTAAAATATAATATAAAATAAAATTATATATATATATATATATTTAATTTTAATAAAATGTATATAATTATATATAATTAAAAATAAATATTTAAATATAATATATATATATATATATATATATATATATATATATTGGCTGTCCTCTGAGCCACACATTAAATGAGTGGACGGGAGACTGCTGCTTGCGCCACATTACTCGACTGTCTTTGTTAATTTTTTGTTTAATTATTTTTATTTAATAAAAAAATTTATTTTAATTTTTTTGTGGTTGATTTTATATATGTAATTTGCTTTTTCATTGTAGTTAAAAAATAGTTAAATTAGAATTTATTTTAAAGTGAATATTCATATTTATGAATTTATGAATATAAATTTGCAAAGTATAAATTTAGAGAATATAGTTTATTCATGAAAAATAAATATCTCTATAACTTTTTATTTCAATCCATTAATTTTTTTTATTTTATAGAATAAAAAGTTAAATAATTTTAATAACTCTACAATTATATCATGGAACAAAGAATAAGAATTTCTACTACATGCTTCCTATTGAATTCTTCTGAAGTAAATTGTGACTGAGTTTCTTATTTTTTTCGATTGATATTCTGTAGGAACAAAGGTGTTTTATGCCCCCATAACATTTCTTGTTATAAATTTTTTACTGAAGCCTACTGAAAGAAATTTTGACTGTTATACTTATGTTTCTCTACTGAAATGTCGTAAGAATCATTATTTGGCCAAATTGCCATATCTTTCCTACTAACCCAACGACTAAATATCAGTAAGAAAATGTACCAATTGTCCTCCAGCATATAAGTATCAAGCAGAAACTACATCAAAACCCTACCATAAGCAGTCTAACTACTCATCACAGATAACACACCAAAAACGTCCAAAATCCTGAGTTCCATGATATAAAATGGAGAAAAATAAGTAGAGGAACTTCAAACTCAATGTAGAAGAGCCTCCCAACTCGCATTTGAGCTTTAAGCACCTCCAAGCTTCTTTCCATACCAAAAACATCCCCAACTCTCTCATTTGTTCTTTTTTCGCTTAAATGCCCTCTCTCACGTGCATAGTACTATTAGGCTTGGGCATCGAGCGTCAAGCTACTGAAGAGGAAGAAAGCAATGTGCAGAGTTGGGCGCCGGGCTTCGGTTGTGACATCGTGCACCAGCTTTCTCGAAAGGAAAGGGGAGGGAATTTCAGCCCTGGGCGCTGGGCGCCCAACTGGCTGTGCTACAGTCCTATGGGAAAATTTTCTGGGATGAATACAAATTAAGTTTCATAGTTTTTATCTAGCTTAACAATTGATCCCTATCGTACCCGGTAAAAATGACCCCTTTTCCTAGGCCTTATTCACCACCCATGGAAGAAGTTGAGAAGTCAGTTATTTCCTTACCTTTCCTAATTTGGAAAGCTAGAGGGATTTTCAAGAGAGGCTCCAAGGGTAGCCTCCAGGAAATTGCTGATTACCATCACCCCATTTTGGTCGTCATCTTAGAGATCAGGGCCTCAGGTGAAAGGGCCTAGAAAGTAGCCACTCGCTTGGAATTCAATTGCCTTCAAATTTTTGATTCTTTGGGAGATGCTAGAGGACACTATGGTGGTATCCATTTTGCTGGCTAACTTTTAAGAGCTGTTGTGTGAAGTTCGATTCTTTAATGACTTCACAGTGCCCCCTTTCCCCTCACTTTTCTTAATTGGGGTCTTCCTTTAATTCTAAGCTATTTACTCCAGGTTTAGTTTGGCCCCCTCAAGTCTTGTTATAATTTGTTTTCCTCTTTCCTTGCATGAACTCTCCTTCGATGTAGATGGTGTCCCATGTTTGTTGCAAGTGTGCTTAGAGGCTGGCTCTGCCTCCTCCCCCCTTGTACAAACACTTGTTATTTAATTTCCTCTCTTTTCACCAAAAAAGAAAATTAAATCTAAGTACATTTATAATGTGATTTACAAAAGGTTATTTTTAAAATTAATTTTTTAAAAATATAATATTTAAATAATTATTCTCCTCTCCATTTAGTTTTTAAGATAAGACATTTAATTTTAATTCCTAAAACATTTTTTTAATCAAAATAGCTCTTCTTAAAAAATATTCATAAGCTTTCTATACAAAAATGACATCAATTTAAGGGTTGAAATCATTTAAGTAAATCTATATTATTGATTAACAACTATAAGATTTCGTTTGTATTCAATAGAGAGATTATTTTGAACCATTTTAGTTTTAGAAAAAAAGTGTGAAAATTATTTTTAGATTATCAAATTAAATATTAGTTTAAAACTTATAAATTGAAAAACTTAATTTAATCACCCTGCTCATCCTCTCTGAATTTTATTTTTTATATTTAAGGTAGAAATTGGTCAGGGTTATTTTTGTTTATCACAATATACTTTGAGCTTGATATATGTAATTAGAACATAATTGTCCCTATACTATTTATAGAACATATGCAATACGGGCCCTGTTTCTCTGCCTTTCCTTTACTTTGCTTTTCTCTCATTTTCTCTGCTTGTCTCTTCTGGTCATTGGATCACAAATCCAATTGCTACCAATGCTTTCTTTTCTTTTCTTTTTTCGTTGTGCTTGCTTTCATTGACTTATTTGAAGGAAAAGAATTCAGATAGGTCCGAATTTTTTTTTCTTTGTGCTTGCTTTCAGGGATCTATTTGAAGGAAAAAATTTTAGATCAGTCCCAATGACTTTTTTGTTCTTTGTACATACTTTCAGGGACCTATTTAAAAAAAAAGCACTGGTCTCTAAAATTTTTTCCTTCAAATAGGTCATTGAAAGCAGGCCAAAAAAAATATTGGTACCTATATTAAATTTTTTCCTTCAAATAAGTCCTTGAAAGCAAGCACAAAGAAAAAAAAATTATTAAATTTAGGTTTTAATATTTAGGGTTTAAGAATTGTAACCCAACAAGCAAAAAGCAGAGAAACCGGTTCCATGCAATTCATGCATTTAAGTTTTTTTGTTTTTATTTATTACATCAGAACATCTTATAGAAAATCACTAAATTATATTCTTTATCCATATCAGCCACCATATCGATCCTCAAAAGTTTTCCATTACAAATTTCCCTGCATTTATAGTTCTTTATTTAGTCGAAATCCCTCCTCGCAGGAATACTTGACCATGTCTAAAAAGATCTATGCCGCTTATTTAATTTCTTCTTCTTACAAAATGAGAATTAATGTCAAAAGAATTAATGTCAAATATATATATATATATATATGTGTGTGTGTGTGTGTGTGTGTGTGTGTGTGTGTGTGTGTGTTCAATTATATAATTTAATTAGTAGAAATAGATATATAATACTTAATTTGTTAATTAACATTACAAGTATGTCATAGCTTTTGATAAAAATGCTGAGTTAAAACTGTCAAATCGTCAAAACCATTAATAGAATTTTCCGTCTTTTTCCAAGCATGCATGTTGGTGAATCTTGCCCTTTTTAGCCGCAATATATAGATTCCAATTAACCTGTTATTTTTTTCGAAAATTTAATTATTGCATAATGATTAAGCACGTAGCTCTAAAAGATTGATACAAAAATTTCATTATTATGTCTTACATCGTAACTTCACCTCTAATGAAAGCAGTAATCTTAGACTTCTTTTTCACCAAATAATGCATCTCACCATCCCAATAAATGTATTATTAAATTCTTCAATCAACCTGTGGAAATATATTTCAATTTGATCGACAGTTGCTCAACTGTTTACAATCAGAAGTATGTAGGGCATGTCATATACCATTTTGACACCCAAAACATATATAATTTAAGCTAATTTGCCTGATTTAATAAATATATTTACTAAATATCGCATGCATATGAGTTTATTTTGCTTAATTATACATTTCTCTTTTTCGTTGACATATATTATATGAATAAATTTTCATAGTGTTAATATACAGATAGCTAAGTCAAAAAAAATTATTGAAACATCGATAAAAATTTAATAATAAAGACTAAATTAAAAATTTGCAATACTATAAAGACTAAATTACAAATATTTAAACTGGAAGGACCAAATTGAAATTTAATTAAAACTGTAAGAGGCAAAAGGATATTGAACCTTATTTGTTTTATTATTTTCTTCACAACAACAACAACAACAAAGTGTTATCTCATTAGGTAGGGTCAGATACATGAATCGCACGACGTTATTGAACTCTATCAATGACCCACTCTTTAGGTATCTCATTTATCAAAAGATCACGTTCAATGACTTCTCCAAGTGTCTTTCTTAGTCTTTCTCGATCTTTCTTCACAGGGCTCCATACCATCTGCTCAACCCTTCTTACTGGCGCCTCTAACTGTCTTCTTTAAATATGACCATACCACCTTAAATGATTTTCTACCGTTTTCACCTCAATAGGTATCATACCACCATATTATTTTCTTCAAAACTCAAAAATTATATATATAATATCACTGAGCTTGTTTCTCAAGTCGCATGAAATTGAAGTATTAATTGTGGGCTGAGGGCCAGTGTTCAAGTCCTTTTGTTATATAAAAAAAAAAGAATATATATATTTATATAATGCACCTAGTTTTATTAACTTTTTAATTTTTTTATATTACCCTAAAAAAAATAACTTTAGTCGCTATCAAAAGTCTAAAAGTAGCTATCAAAAATCTTTGATGACAACTAAAGTTGTAGACGTAAGTTCGTGACTGACTGTCTCTTGATGACGACTCTCAAAAGTTGCTACCAAAATTTATCTTATTGCAAAAAACAAAAATCGTGAGAAAAAGTGACTTTTGGTGACGACTTTAGTTGACACTGAAGGTCACCTTTAGTAGCGACTTCTAAAAAGACAATTGTTGGTAACTCAAAGACAAAAAACAACTTTTGATAACGACTTCAAAAGTCACTCGCCATCTTTTGGATCAGGATATGTCTAACGGGTCGACCCGAGACCCATTCGACTTGTACGGGTCTTAACCGATCCAATAACTCGCTTCCTCGGGGTGACTCAATTTTTTTGTGTAATATTCAAGTTTATTTGAAATTAAACCAAATATATGCATACCTGATATTCAAACCAAGGTCCCTTACTTGCAACCATGTGTGTCATGCTATCCTGTCACCACTTCATTTGTATTATATAAGTGCAAAATACTATATATATATATATATATATATATAATCTGTTAAAATTATTTTAAATAAAAAATATTACAAAACAGAAATAAAACAATATTTAACTTAACAAATATATTATTACTATGGGAGTCACCACAAAAGTCCTACTTTAGATAATTTCATAAAAAAAAAAATTTGACTTCGGTTAAAAAAATCAGACTTTAGTGGCTACCAAAAATCTGATTTTTTTAAAAAAACTAAAAAAAATTGAATTTCTTTTAAACAAAATTTTAAAAATTTAAATTTTTTTAAATAAAATAAAAATGACTTTTTTAATTTTTTTAAATTAGGTTGCCACCAAAAGTCTTATTTTTTAAATTTTATTTAAAAAAATCTGACTGTTTTTTTTTTAAAAAAATTGACTTTTGGTGGCAACTATGGGAGTTAGTCACTACCAAAAATCTAATTTTTTAATTTTATTTTAAAAAAATGACTTTTTTTAAATCGACTTTTGGTTGCGACTATAAGAGTTACCATCAAAAGTCTTATTTTTTTAATTTTATTTTAAAAAATTTCAATATTTTTTACTTTTTCAAAAAAATTTGACTTTCTTTAATTTTTTTAAAAAAATTTGACTTTTGGTGGCAACTATGAGAGTCGCCACCAAAAATTTAATTTTTTTAATTTTATTTAAAAAACTGACTTTTACTGGTAACTTTTAAGAGTCACTACCAAAAGTGTGACTTTCAGTGGCAAAAATCGCCACCAAAATTCAACTTATAGTTATGACTTATTTAATCGTCACTAAAGTCAATATTCTTGTAGTATTAAATATAACGGAATGGCTATATAATAGCCAAAGAAATTAAAAAAAGAAAAAAAAGCAGTTCAATAGTGTGGAATTTGATTTGTGATCAATAATATATAACATCATTTAACAATAACTAACATGAAGCCGTTTTGGTTTCTTGATGTATTTTATCATAAATTTTTCTATATTTGGATTCAACCTAACACATTAGAGACCACATTACGGCTCTATTAATTAATTACAGTGTTTCCTCCACTTCCAGCTTTGACTACTCATCACACTCATCATTCATCAATATGGATCACATCAATTACATACAAAATCAACTACAGTATGTATTGATTGATTAATATATAATTCACCTTTGAACTACAGTATGTTTTTACTGGTAGTGAATATATAATTGGTTTTTGACTGTATATATTAATACTTAATTCTCGAAAAATTCACGGGTCGTCCAACATTGATTGGTCATAGCGTGTAGTAGCAATTGTTTGAACCCCTATAGAAAATGCCAATTAAGAAAAAGATTTACTCTTCATGTTCAATAAATTCAAAAAAAAAATTAGTCTTAAATTTATACCCTATCAGGAGGAGGGTATACCCTTGATAAAATCTATAAAAAAAAATTATGGGTCGATTATTTAATTCTTAAAATTTTAAATTCTTAAAAATTTAAGTCTAAACAATTTCTTTTTTGGATTCTTGTAAATTCTTTACACTATTATTAAGTTAATCTCTCATAAATGAGTAAATATATAATTTAGTTATACAAAAGGACTGATTCATGTATTGAATTTGTAATTTATATAACTTAAGGACTAGGGACTAATTTATTTAATACTTAAGTTACAGGAACTAAACAATATAAAATATATATTTTAAAAATCAAGTTGTAAATTCACTTTTGATTTTTCCCAATTTCAAATGGAATAGTTAGAGGAACAATAGTATGTTTCAGAAGTAAACTACTAAACATAATTTGTCAAATAATTTCAAAATTAAATAAGCTGAAAGGTAGTAGTCGAAGAAAATCTTCATCTTAACATATAAGAGGTTGAATTAAAAATTTTCTATTAATACTCCTAAATGTGGGAAATTAATGAGAGAAATAATTAATTGAAATATTGGGAAAGAAATTAAACTATATGCTCGAAAACTCATACATTAGATATGGTTCATATAAATATCAATGACCATACTACTTATATGGTGGCCTACATAGTATCTTGTTTGAAGTTGATGGAGATGAATATAGATCATATATATATATATATATATATATGAGCAGCGATCACACAATTTTCTTACAACGTGTATATATATATATATATATATATATTTTTTCAAAATATGTCTAACTGCCCCTCTTACCGACAAATTAAAATAAAAAATAATAATTTTGCCGTTTCAAACATACATTTAAAGTGAATGTGTTTATCTTGATAGATTAGCATTGAGGTGATTATAATAGTGTTTATTGTAATGATTACAAAATTAGACCTGACTAAAAATTGATGAAACTGATTAAATTGGCGCCGAGTTTAACTGTCAAAGCCGCCATCATTCATTTGTCCTTCAGCCACTACCGATCTCTGTCATAGCTCCATCGACTTCGGAAAGCAAAGAGAAGAAGGAATGTCTGTGCTGTTTCGAGTGAAGAAAAAGAAGAAAAAAGAAAGAAGGGAGAGACGAAGAAGAAATTAGAATTGAGACTCTTGGTATGACAAAAAGTGTAGGAATACATGCATTGGGAAGCAAAGAGAAGTAATTAAAGTTGAGCAGGGAAAGGCTACTGGGCAGCGCAATAATATGCATTGGGAGTGTGAGTACTGAAAAGAATTATTTACTATATATATATATATTTTTTATATAAAAATTGATATTTTGTATTAAAAAATTATTATTTTAAAGAAAACTAATTTTTTAAAAAATTATTGTTTATAAAATTTTGTACAATAATTTTTTCTCAAAAAAATAAAGAAGAGTAATTCTTATTTATTAATATAAATTTATAAATATAAATTTAATTAATATCGATTCTAACGTTAAACTTTAAATTAGTATTTTTACCGGTTTAATGAATAATTAATTTTTCAAAAATTAGTTTACTGTAAATAATTTAGATCACGTTGAAACAAAATTAAAATTTAAATCACAATGGAAGGACCAAACTTTTGCGAAACAGATAGACAGAGAAGAAATAAACAGACTTTTTCTGTTGAAAGTGAAGTTCAAATATTGATATTAAGAGTTTCTTTAAGAACTATATATATATATATATATATATACAGCTGTGTGTATGTATGACAGTGTGAGACCGTGAGTTGATAATAAAGTATGCTGTTAGCCCATTGTATTTTAGTTAAACCATGGATTTTAACTTTGATTTACTGTTTAAAGTACATATGACGCAACCCAAATAGAAGTGGTTTTAGATTATTATATTGATGAGTATTCTTTCAACTAATTTATTTCCGCATAACAAACAGTAATAGAATATTTTCCAGGTTTTACGGATCAATTATAAAACATATGCCGAAGAATGAACCGATAATTAAGTTGGGTGTTTACTTATAAATTAATCAACCTACAAGAAATAAAAAATTTATTAAAGAACAACAGATATACAATCATTTATATATAATATTCTCGATGTGTCATTTGAGAATAATGACCCCTTGTTTTCTTATAGCAGTTCAGTTGATGGTGGCGGATAAATTTTTGTACAAATTTTAATCTATTATATATATTTTAACAATTTCATCTAATGAGAAATAAAGGTAATGGTGTTTTTTTACTCGACTTATATGTAATTTTATATTTTTGTGAAAAACTTCTCCACTAAAAATAAAATATATTTAAAGGCTTTGATGAAACCAATTATCTAATAGGATTATTTTTAAAGAGCATACGTTTATTTTGTTCAAAAACATATAATGATTATTACACTAGTTGATTCAAGTAGTTTAGACTTTATTTCTTTTAAAAAACATTACAAGAAAAACTTAAATTAGGAACAAAAAATAAATTTCAAATTCTGTCGAAATATTGCAAATTCATCCTAAAGTTTAATCTAGAAAATGTCACAATCAAAAATGAAATTTGGGACGGAATTTTGTCCTTAAACATTTCATTCCTATTTTCGTCTCTAATATTTCATTCACGTCAATTTTGAATTTTTTTTATTTTAATTGGACACAAAATTATCTATGCTAGATGCATTTCTTGTCTAAATTTTATATTATAAAAAATATTCTTCAATTTGAGACGGATTTTGATTATCTCAAAATACATTTTTTATCTAATGAAAATTTTGAAAAAGACTTAGAGATGGGTTTTTTCAACTGAAAATCTGTCTTTGATTTTCGGAATTATTAGAGACAAAAAAAATTAGTGTAAAAAATTCGTCCATGATTTTTGAAATTGTTAGTGACGGAAGGAAAATTCCAAGGCAATTTTCCATATCTAACATTTTATTTTTTTAAAACGGTGTTGTATGCCTTAAACCCCTCCATATTTTCACAATCTCAATCCCTAGCATGTCTGTCTCTATGCTCTTGCCCCAGTCATTGCTTTGCTTGTGTATCTGCTCTCACCCCAGTCACTGCCTGTCGTCTCCCTCTACAGCTCTGCCTCACCCCATTTTCCCAAATGCAACCTGTTGTCTACCCGTCTCTGTGCTCTCACCCTAGTCAATGTCCATCATCTTATACTATATCGGAAATTGATAATACATTCTGAAAAGGATAGTATTGTTAAGGAGTTCAGCGTTTGTGACAATTTAATTAAACATGTTCTGAAATTCACATTAAAGATCAAATAATATTCAACAATGTAGTTAGCTACGAGATATATATATATATATATATATATATATATATATATATTGTTGAATAAAATCTGGAAACCAGCAGGGGGTTAATCTGAGTCTCGTCTTTGCAATAGACATTGTCCTTAAGAAAAATATTCTGCGACCACAGCAAGAGTATTGCGTCTACAGAACTCCCTCCAGGATTAAACAGATTCCTTTGAGAAAAGGTTCTCAGGCCACAGAACAGCAGAAAATGTAAAGAGAAGTAACCCATAAAGTGAGAGAGGGAGAAAAGAGAAGCTCAGAATGGTTTCTGAGTTGGTGTGTCAGATGAGAGGGAGGAGCCCTTCTTTTATAGTCGCTGAGGCAGACAAAAATATTTAATAAAATTAAAATTCAGTTTTGAAAATTAATGGACAGTTTCAGAAATTAATGGGCAGTTTCAGAAATTTAATAGGGAGTTTTTAAATATTTTAAATATATTTAAAATAAAGAAACATAAAACCGTCAGCCCTTAATTTTCTGACATTAATCCAAATTAATTTTCATAAGTATAAAATTCGCCTCTGCTCAGGTAAGCTAAAATAAATTAAGTTAAAAATTATTTCTCCAGAGAAAAACTAAACCGGTCCGATTCATTACACGCGCAGGGGGGACAAATCGGATGATTTGCACTGCAATAGCTTGAATCCATGTGGGCTTATGTGAACAAGAGCCCACATCTTCCCAATCTCTTTATTAGCCTACTAACACATATTAGTATATAAACTCTCTTCCCCTCCTTGCTCCAAGCAATGTGGGTCTTTTAGATTTCTCTTTTGAAATATTAAGCCTTTATAAGGCTATTTTCACAACAATCCCCCACATATTTCAAAAGATATTTAAAACTTTTAGGTTACGTATATGGGTGTAGACGTATTAATCCAGTGTCTCTTTTTAGACTATGAATCAGATCTAGACTGATAAGATTTATCTCACACGGCAGTCAGTGAAGCATATAGCTTCTATGAACCAACATACTCTTAGTCGTAAGATAGTGACTTTAAGAATCACATCTCACCCCCCACATTTCTGCTATTAACGCCGTTGTTCGCATTATTTCGGCCGTGTGCATGCTTGGAATTCATGAGTTCTCTAGAGATTTCGCCACTATCTCATAGGAGCGGCCCCACTCCACACTCATATAGGTGACTTCATCAAGTGTATCTGCAATGAATACACTACCCTTAATGTAGGGCTATGAATATCATAAAGAGCTTGCGCTCAACCCACAAGTCAATGCATTCTAGCACTTTCACACTTAACACCATAGGAAATGGACTGAGAATATAGTGCTACTAGAATTAACAACCGACTTGTTATTACCCATATGAACCTCCTTCATTGGATCTCCAATCACAAAGGTTGGGTTCCTGCCGCTGTTAATTTCTTGTTGGCTTAAGTCCAATTCCCCTCGATGTCTTATTAATTACACTTCTACCCAGGGGTTTAGTCAAAGGATCGACCAGATTTACTTTTGACCTTACAAAATCGATCGATATAATTCCATCCTTTAGCAATTGCTTAACCACATCGTGTCTCAAACAAATGTGTCTACTCTTACCATTATAAATTTTATTCTTTGCAATGGCTATTGCCGCTTGACAATCACAATGCAAAGACACAGATGGTGCTGGTTTCATACATAAAGGTATGCACACCAAGAAGTTTCTTAACCACTCAGCTTCACTACCAGCCAACTCCAGAGCTATAAACTCTGATCCATGGTTGATCTAGCTATAAGAGTTTGTTTAGCTGACCTCCATGACACTGCTCCACCACCAAGGGTGAACACATATCCACTAGTAGATTTTGTCTCATCTGAATCAGAGATCCAGTTAGCGTCACTGTATCCTTCTAATACAGCAGGAAATCCACTATACTCAATACCGTAACTCATGGTACCCTTCAAATATCTTATAAGTTTCACAAGAGCACCCCAATGGTCTTCATTGGGATTGTGTGTATATCTGCTCAATCTACACACAGCATATGCTATGTCAGGATGAGTGAAGTTCATCAGATGCAACAGACTCCCAATGATCTGTGCATACTCTGACTGAGCAATAGGTTCACCCAAGTTTTTCTTCAGTTGAGTACTAGAATCATAAGGAGATAACACTGGTTTGTCATCAAAATTACCAAACCTTTTGATTAACTTTTGAACATAGTGTTCCTGTGATAGTATAATACTATCACCTTTCCTTATGATTTGGACTCCCAAAATCACACTTGCTTCACCCAAGTGCTTTATATCAAAAGTTGATGCAAGAAAGTCTTTTGTCTTATATACTATATCCATGCTTGTACTAAAGATTAGCATGTCATCCACATACAGACTGATAACTACACAATCAGCATTAACTTTTTTTGTATACACACATCTATCTACTTCAACAAGAGTAAAGCCATCACAAATCAATTTATGATTTAATTTTTTATGCCATTGTTTGGGTGCTTGTTTTAATCCATACAACGATTTAAGATGTTTGCAAACTTTTCTCTCTTTACCTGGAAGAATACAACCTTCAGGTTGCTCCATGTAAATTTCTTCTTCTAAATCACCATTTAAAAATGTTGTTTTAACATCCATTTGATGAACATAGAGCTTATATACTGAGGCTAAAGCAATTAAAACTCTTATAGATGATATTCTAGTGACAGGAGCAAAAGTGTCAAAATAGTCAATATTTTGTTTTTGAGTAAAACTTTTGGCTACTAATCTAGCTTTGAATTTATCAACCAACCCATCAGGGTTATATTTCTTTTTAAAAATCCATTTACAGCCAATAGTTTTTGCTCCTTTTGGTAAATCCACTAATTCCCAAGTTTTATTTTTCAGAATTGAATCTATTTCAATTTTAATTGCTTCTTTCCACAATTTTGCATCAGGAGATGCAACAGCTTCAGAAAAGGTTCTAGGTTCATCATCAACAGCATATGTATAAAAATCATCTCCAAAAGAAGTTGTCTTCCTTTGTCGTTTTTTTCTTCTTAAATCCTCATGGACATTCTCATATGGATTTAAATTTTCAATTTCTAATTCTCTTTCATTGTTTTGCATTGATGTACTAGAAGCATTCACATTTTTCAAAGGAAAAACATGTTCAAAAAATTTCGCATTTTTTGTTTCAACTATAGTATCACAATCAAGCACATCACTTTTCAAAAAAAGAAATCTATATGCAGAGCTATGTTCAGCATATCCTATAAACACGCAATCAGATGTCTTAGATCCTAACTTCCTTTTCTTAGGATCAGGCAACATGACTTTTGCTAGACACCCCCACACTTTCATATACTTTAAATTAGGCTTATAGCCTTTCCACAACTCATAAAGTATCTTACTAGTCTATTTATAGGAAATCTTGTTTTGTATATGACAAGCAGACAGTAAAGCCTCTCCCCATAAGTTTTCAGGTGCAGACGAACTAACAAGCATAGCATTCATCATTTCTTTTATAGTTCAGTTTTTCCTTTCTGCTACTCCGTTAGACTCAGGTGAATAGGGAGGAGTAACCTCGTGAATTATTCCTTCTTTTTCACAATAATCATTAAAGATTATATATTCTCCTCCCTATCAGATCTAATTCTTTTTATCCTTCTATTTAACTGATTTTCAACTTCTGCTTCATAAACTAGGAAAGAACTAAAGGCTTCATCTTTACTCTTAAGAAGATATACCTTAGTGTATCTAGAGAAGTCATCTATAAAGGTCACATAATACTTTTTACCTCCTCTAGTCATAGTTTGTTTTAAGTCTCCTAGGTCTGTATGAATAAGACTTAGCAATTATGTTTCTCTATGTATACTATGAAAATGTTTCCTAGCTAACTTTGATTCAACACATGTTTCACACTTATCCATGTTCATGTTATTAAAACCACAAATTAGATTGGTTTCAAGCATTTTCTTAATATATGAAACACTAACATGTCCTAGTCTAGCATGCCATATTTCAACAAAATCAATCAAGTAAGCAAAAGATGAAAGTAATGGTTGGAACCCAAGAGGGGGGTGAATTGGGTTTTATAAATTTTTCACAAAACTTTATTGGAAGTTAAAATGATTTTATGTAAAAGTACAATGCTTAGGATAATAAATACAACACAAAAAATCAATGTGCTATCAAGATGAATAATTTTGAGGAGCAAGGAAATAAAGAATAGATAACAATAAGCACAAATAAAGGAGTAAGGGATAGAGAGAGCAAACTCAAAGATTTATACTGGTTCGGCTAATCTCAAGCCTACATCCAGTCCTCAAGAAGTCACTTGAGTATTTTTACTATACTTGCAAGTTTGATCTGGGTACTTGCAAACTACAAAGAATTTCGTTAGCCAAGGCTCCTCCACAACCCAACGGAGAATTTGTGAATCCGGGCTCCTCCTCAACCCTCCGGAGAATTTCTGCTAAACTGGCTTCTCTATAACCCAAAGGAAAGCTCTCTCAATAAATACTCTATCAAGGAATACTCTCCTTGATAATACAACTCAAGATAATATTTGTGTTGATCAAAATCAACAATTACAGAGAAATTCTCTAAAAACAGAGTATATGTTACATTGATAAGCTCACAAGGGTATAATCTGCTCAAGAGAAAATTTACAGATGAAGTTCAGCAATATAAGTGTTCTCTCATCTTTTTTGATAGCCCCCAAGGTTGATATATATAGCCCAAGGACGAATAAGACCGTTGGAGACAAATCCAAGATGGTTCCATAATGATGTCAGCAAAAACTAGCCGTTACAGCACATTTTCTGATGTCGGTGGTCGACCAGTGTGGCACGTTGGTCGACCAGTGTGGCACGTTGGTCGACCAGTGTAGTCCAGAAGTGATTCATTAGTCATGTTGGTCGACCAGTGTAGATGGGGTGGTCGACCAGTGCTCAAATATTTTTGCTTCTGGAGCTCATTGGTCGACCAGTCAGCAAAGGGTGGTCGACCAGCGCTCAAATACTTTGCCTCTGGAGCTCGTTGGTCGACTAGTCAGCATAGGGTGGTCGATCAGTGCTTAAAGACTTTGCCTCTGGAGCTCGTTGGTCGACCAGTCAGCATAGGGTGGTCGACCAGTCACTTGTTATCTTCAAATTCTTTGTTTTTAGAGCATGATGGTTGCTTTCTTGATGCATCCAAGCTTCCAAGACTTCAAATCTTCTAATCCTTCATTTCTTGGAGCTTTATTCTTGCATGTTGTTTTCCTTGAGTGAAGCATGATATTTCTTTTCCTTGTTCTTCAATCCAATGCTCACTCTTCTTGTTTTGAACTAACCTATACAATATATCTTACTTGCAAATCCAATGGTTAGTTCAATTCATGATAATAGCATGATTCACTATATGCAACATACATATTAAATAATATAATCATGCTTAAGTGCTTGTAGCATATATATGATAATTAACCTTTATATATATCAATGCTACAATTCAAATACATTTGTCATCATCAAAACTTATGGCATATTGTAGCATATATATAATAATTAACCTTTATATATGTCAATGCTACAATACATTTATCATCATCAAAACTTATGGCATATTGTAGCATATATATAATAATTAACCTTTATATATGTCAATGCTACAATACATTTGTCATCATCAAAACTTATGGCATATAGCCTTAGGGCTAACAGAAGATTCACCTTTTTCATTAGCAACATTCAGTACAAAAAGTCCTTGATTACAATAGCCTTTCCCCACAAAAACATTGTTCTTTGTCATTATGATCTTATCAGATTCAAATGACACTTTAACCCCTGCTTTTCCTACCAGAGCTATAGAAATTAAGTTAGCTCTAATATTAGGCACATGTAGAACATCATTTAATGCCAATGTTTTGCCTGATGTGAGTTTGAGAAGAACCTTTCCTTTCCCAAGGACACTAGTGGTGCTAGAATCACCCAGATAAACATGTTCTTGTCCATCCTTGACTAGAGTGAAGGATGTAAAAGCATTTTTGTTTGCACAAATATGCTTGGTAGCCCAGAGTCTACCAGCCATTCTTTCACATTGGCAATCAGGAGAGCTTCAGAAATGACCGCAGCTATAACATCATCTCCTTCAACCAAGTTTGCACTTGACTTAGGAGGATTGTCATTTCTCAGTCTCCTTCTGCATTGGGCCGCATGATGTCCTTGTTTTCCACACACAAAGTAGTTACCTTTTTTCTTAAAGGCGGGGTTAGATTCTCTAGGTTTATAATCAGTTTTCTTGTTTTTACTTTTATTCTTACGACTAGATGTACCTTGCACCATGTTAGCTTTTGATGTCATTTCTTTAGCACTTGCCATTTTGGATTCCTTCCTATTGGTATCCTCGATGATGACGTGCTTTATTAGTTCCGAGAGCGACAACTGTTTATGCTTATGTTTGAGTTGTTGCTTGTAGTCTTTCCAGCTTTCAGGCAGCTTCTCAATTAAGATTCTAGCAACGAACTCATCAGGCAGGTTGATCTTCTCGGCACGAAGGTCCTCCAACAACTTGTGGTATTCATTGATTTGGACTTTAATGTCCTTGTCATCCGTCATTTCCCAACGGTAAAAGTGACCGATGACAAACTTCTGTTTGGTAGCATCTTCTGCAGTATATTTGAGAATCATAGATTCCCAAATTCTGTTTGCTTCCTTATAGGTACAGTAGACATCAAAGAGTTCATTAGATAAAGTACTAATGATTTTGTGTCTACATACCTTATTAGCATAATTCCATATGTCAATTTTGGATTGGTCAGTAGTGGGCAGTGGATGAGCTTCTGTCAGCGCCGCAGCAACTCCATGCATGTCTAGGACAGTATAGATACGTTATTGCCATCGCCGGAAATTCTGACTGTTTAATATTTCAATTTTTGAAATATCTGGGAACAGTTTGGAGAAGGTGACTGGAGGCACAGTGGGCACGGTGGCAGCAGGAACAGCATCGGTTGGAACAGCGGAAGCAGCAGCGTTGGTTTCCATAATTTCCTTAAGATTGTTGAATAAAATCTGGAAACCAGCAGGGGGTTAATCTGAGTCGCGTCTTTGCAGTAGACACTGTCCTTAAGGAAATTATTCCGCGACCACATAAAGAGTACTGCGTCTACAGAACTCCCTCCAGGATTAAACAGATTCTTCTGAGAAAAGATTCTCAGGCCACAGAACAGCAGAAAATGTAAAGAGACGTAACCTAGAAAGTGAGAGAGGGAGAAAAGAGAGGCTTAGAATGGTTTTTGAGTTGGTGTGTCAGATGAGGGGGAGGAGCCCTCCTTTTATAATCGCTGAAGCAGACAAAAATATTTAATAAAATTAAAATTCAGTTTTGAAAATTAATGGAAAGTTTCAGAAATTAATGGGCAGTTTCAGAAATTTAATAGGGAGTTTTTAAATATATTTAAAATAAAGAAACATAAAACTGTCAGCCCTTAATTTTCTGACATTAATCTAAATTAATTTTCATAAGTGTAAAATTCGCCTCTGCTCAGGTAAGCTAAAATAAATTAAGTTAAAAATTATTTCTCCAGAGAAAAACTAAACCGGTTCGATTCATTGCACGCGTAGGGGGGGCAAATCGGATGATTTGCACTGCAGTAGCTTGAATCCATGCGGTCTTATGTTCGCGAGAGCCCACCTCTTCCCAAGCTCTTTATTAGCCTACTAACACATGTTAGTATATAAACTCTCTTCCCCTCCTTGCTCCAAGCAATGTGGGACTTTTAGATTTCTCTTTTGAAATATTAAGCCTTTATAAGGCTATTTTCACAACATATATAGACTTATCTTGTAGGTAATTTGTGCCAATAGTATCCTGTGTGCTTTTACTTCTTGAGTTTAGTCTTCAGCAATAATTAATTAGAATAAATTTAAAGGAAGATTTTTAGATCATGCCAAATTAATTAAGATGAATTAATCCATAATATAATTTGTAGATGTATATCACAAAAAATGTCAAACATTAATTTGTTGGTAAAACAAATAAGGTAATCTAAGAAATGTTTGCTAAACTCTTGATTAAAGTTCTATGTGTTAGTTTCTTTCTTGGTTTGGTGGATTTGTGTTTTGTAGCCTATTCTCCCATTACTCTTCTTACTACCAAATTCTAGGGGAAATTAAATAGGGAACTCGCTTGGTGTTAATTGGAGTGTTGGAAAAAAATTTTTTTTCTTTTTTGGGCGCTTGCAGGCCTCTATGTGATTTCTTTGTCTCAATTCCTAAGAATTGTTACCTCTATTATTGAAGGAAAAAGAACAAGGAATCGCTTACTGTTTGAGTTGAATGATTTGAATGATGTGAGTGTTAATTTTGAGTCATCATATATTCAAATTAAATTCACTTATATAATCACAGAGATAAAAACAGGCATTAGTGATCAAAATTAAACATAGTTGATCTACAGTGTTGGTGATTTGTTCGAGAGATTTGAGTTTTTCCATTTAATATTCTCTCTTAGCATGTATAATTTCTCAAGCAGGACCCAATTCTATGACATCTTTTTGGCTAACACCCATTGAAATCTTTTATGAAAAGGGAAAAATAAACTAAAGATTTTGGATTCTTGAATTTTATAAAATTAAAAAAATTTAAGCATACATTTTTTGGGTTTCTGAATTTTAAGAAAAGTAAACTAAAGATTTTCTTGAATTTTTGAATTTCATAACAAGGATATATATCTACTACAATTATTCAATTAAGTTATTCAATTGATTCTTACATGGAGCATTATGAAATCTGTTCGTGTTACTTAAACTATAGGCATTATTTACTTACTTTCTGACTATCATTTGCACCCTGCTTGGTTCAGGCTCTTTCATATGCTTAATTTGCTGTTTATAATAGAAAATTCTGCTCTCTTGCAATCTTAAGCCAAAGTTTAAACTTCAATTTGTTTTTGTTAATTATCTAAACTCGTCACTATTAAATCTTACCTAATAGATTAACATATTAATATAATTACTTGGAAAGCGTAAGCCTACCATTAGACCAACGGTTTAAGTTATTTCCGTTACCTAATTCTTAAACATGAGGAGCCTATTTCTTCCCTCCCTCCTTCAATATCATTATTTTATCCATTATATATTTCTTAACATAAATTGATGCATTTTATATGCAAAACGATCTGGTTTTGTTACATCCCAAATCCAGGCACGTGACCAGCATGGGAACTAGGAATAAACTCCCATAACCTATAAGCCTCGACATGACATAATAGCGTTTAACCTCTTTAAAACTAGAATTTCAACTAATCATAATTGAATATTCATTTAAATAACATCGTCATTTCATCATCAATATTTAACAACTCAATATCGGCATAAGGATACATATCTTCATGAAATCGAATGTTGTATGAAAATCTATTTCCTTTAGAAAGCTTTCTCTTTTATTTATTTAAATTCACAATGTACTGCAATATACCAAGCCCTAGGTGACCTATATGACTATAGAGCCTTCTAGATTAGATATACACAGACATTTACTAGAATGCTGAGCCAGAACAAAAGGACAAGACAGGAAATACTCACTACTCTTCCTACAGACAATCTTCGCAGCACGCAAAGCCTTACTTAAGAAGACAGTGTCAAGCCAAATCAACTATGCAACCCCAGGCAGTACCTAAAACTGTGGGAATGTGACTCATAAACTCAAAGAGAAAGTTCTATCCTATTACAAGTCTAACATCATATTATAGGCTAAACAGAATAGATATGTATGTACTTGAGTGTATCACAACCACCCATGAAGTTATGCCATATGATAATAAGTCATTTAAAATTTCCGAGATTTCCATATTCAGGTCCATGCACAATTAGTATACAATTTCCTTTTTAGTTTCGATGAAAAATGTATAGCCAACCCAAATTAAAATCATCACAAATATATACAAGACATAAATCCCTTGTCGTTTCAAAAGGCAACACTTTTCTTAATTACAACTTCAACATGATCAATCGATTTAGCTACACATATACGTCGGACAACATGCATGAGGTACATACATATGAGAACAAAAATATATGGTGCTCTTTTCACATGATGCATGAATACATGACTCACTCACATCGGTCCCCCTTGCACTCAATGACTATTTATGGCATAGAAAATCCCCCCTTATCCTTGAACACATCAAGTACATGATATCATGAGCCTCATAGGACCATCGTCCATCTTTATTCGACAATAAATCCATGCATCTCACTATCACATCATGAAAATGCAAGCATCCTTCACATATGATCAATACCAATCCATTTGACATGAATGAAATAACCTACTGAAAGTGCATAACATGAGCATGAAGTGATGCAACATAAGATAAGCATAAAGGTGCAACAACAAGATCAAATTACCATATTGCTATTATAAGAGCTAAACCATTCAATGGTAGGCCAATCGATCCCAACCAACTTATGACCGCAAGAGCACGGGGCCTCTCCTAAGCCCTCCTCTCATGCTCATGGTAACGTGAGATCAAGGACAACAAAAGCCAGCTGTCTTATTCATTAAAAGACAGACATCACTTCTAAATGGCCTTGTAGTATCATGAGGAACAATTTATAACACAACATGTCTATACATCTTACATGCACCATCACACACAATTGGACATTTGAAGATAATAGTTGACAACCTTACATACAACATGTCATGACCCAATTTTGGGTAAATGACCAACACGGTCAGGGAACCATCCCATGACCGTAAGCCTAAATCTCTACAACACCAGTCAACCAGTATTAATGCACAGTTATACATAAATACATTTCATTAAATAGTAATCATCTCAAAAATACGAATGTCATAACAATTATGTTTCCAAACTTTCCTCCTAATCACAAAACAAGGTGAGGAAAGAATCAAAACATAATTAGATTATGAATGTTGATTACAAAAGAATACACAATCCCAGAATAATGCTCATACAAGACCTAGGAGTCCTAACAACTACACAGTGACAATCCATTCCTAAAAGAATCAAAAGAAATCATCACTGACGATTAGCTAGATTTGGTGATGTGAGATCCTGCTACTCCTCTAGCGGAGACTCGCTGGTAATTATAGAATCTACAAGGGGACACACATAGAGGGGAGTGTGTAATTTACTCAGTGAGATAAACACAAAAAGAACTTACCACTTGCTTCCCACCAACGGATAATTCATTGTGACTATGTAGATACTTATCATCAACTCCAATCAGTCAAGAGTGAGGGATTTAAACATACACACATCAGCATACATAATCACAATCTCAGTGAAAATATTTATGAACACTAGTCATCCCCATGTGGTTTCCCCATTATGTAAAAATAAATAATTCAGTACATTCGTAGTACTAATTTACTTGTATAAACTATGTCTATCATTCCAGGATAATAATATAATTGAGGTTTATCTACCGTTCCAGGACAATAAAAATATTTAAGATTTGTCCACCATTCTAAGACAATAAAAATATTTGAGATTTGTCCACCTGGACCATTCCAGGACAATAAAAATATATGAGATTTGTCCATCATTCCAAGACAATAAAAATATTTGAGATTTTTCCATTGTTCCAGGACCATAAAATATTGGAGATTTGTCCACCATTCTAAGACAATAAAAATATTTGAGATTTGTCCATTACTGTAAGACAATAAAAATATTTCCATAATTTCTTAAATTCACATAACAAAAGCTTATCTTAATTCATCTATAGAGATTCAATCTTTTAAACTGAAGGGTCCCTATACTCCCCTCCTACATGCTAAGATTATTTCAAGAAAAATCAATAATAGAAGTAACTCGTGAGATCAATTCTTTTAAAAGGGTAGAATCACAATACATATATCCTTAGATATAATTGCATACATAACTACTATTCTTAACACAATATTATAGTTAGCTCCCTCACCTGAGACTGAACAAAAGAGAATGGGATGCAAGCATGAAAAACAATCGGAAGACAACAGAAACACCTAGGATCAAAAGGCAAAGATTTTGAGGTTTAGGAATTCAGAAAAAGGTTCAGGAAGTGGTGCCTGGGTGCCACCCATGGTGCCTGAAGTGCCACAATATAACCATAACTATTGAAACTTCTAGGTGCAGGCACCCTGGGTAACGCCCCCTCTGGCACCCAATCCCAGAGTCTTTATGTCACAAATTTATTGGGCACCCAAGGCACCACGCCTAATGCCTAGGCACCCCGATAGCAGTACAGCATAACTCAACAACATTCTTCTGCAAAATGAACCAAACTTCCTCCTTTGTGTTTCCAAGTCCCCATGGTTGAAAATCCAGAGCATTTGGGTGGTTAGCCACAAGGGAACAAGTCCCAAACCAATTTAATGCAAGAATGGAGTTATGAATCATGAAAATTCCAAACTTTTACCTCTATAAGCACTTAATGGGATTTTCATGACCATACTTCCACTTCCTTTTAGTCATTAATGCTTCCCAACCACCCAAAGGTTCAGTAAATCCATATAACTACACCAGAACTATAGGGAACACAGTGAACACAAAGCAGTTACATCTCAAAGGGGGAAATTTTCTAAAGCTAAGGTTTGTCTCAAAACAAAATAGAAGGAGAGATAGAGGTTAGAATACTTACTTGTCTCCTCCCCCAGAATCAAGATCAACAATGAATCTCTCAGCCTCTCAACCTCATATCGGTCTAGCAAAGCAAGGAAAAAGGGTGAGAGGTGCAAGGCTAGTGGAAGGCATACACACAAACAACTGGAAAGTGAAAAAAGGGGAAAGAATAGAAGAGAGGATTCTAAGATGTGGGTCCCACCATTCTAAAATATTGTGGACAACACTTCACTAAGCTCTCTCTCTTTCTATACTTCTTATTCTTATTTCACTTAATAATAAAATTTTCCATATATGAAAATATACTTCCACAATTCATATAAATATCACAATACCCAAAAAATATAATGCCAAGCAGAATGTTCACAAAAATAAATCAAAAAGGAAAAATAAACAAATCATGCAATATAAATATTAGTAAATCTATGCACAATTTGTTCCAAGAATTAAAAGAAAAGAAAAGGGAAAATTGCAGGTATTACACAACATTTATGATGGAAACTCAATCATCATATCAATGGTAAATTTAATTCATGGTTTCATACACTTAAAAGTAAATGTCACTTGCCCTCCCTTTGCTATCGCTGACATGAATGCAAGTGCATGTGATAAAAGAGATCTCCCAACAAGGACTTGAAAAACTCATAAGCTTTAACCTTCCCCACAATATAAATTTAATAGCCAAACTCGTCATTTTACCATACCATAAGTAAGGGTAATGTTCATAGGGATTAATCATAAAAAGTCACTCTAACCCCCTTTTTAATACTTAAATTAAACGACCCCAAAAGCATGTACATTCTTGGATAGCTCAAATTTCGTTTATGTTCACTAAGGATCAATGCTTACTAATCATTACCTTGCATAACTCAAGCCAAGCAACAATGCACCCTAGGGAAGCAAGGCAAGGAAATCACTTACATTAAATATATAACTACAGACATACCTCAAATTTCTTTTTAACAAGCTAGAACATGAGGGTCATGGTGTACCCCAAACATGCATTAGGATCCAGTTACACAAGTCTCCTACTTTGAGGAGCGTGGACGTTTGTATGTATTTTTACAAATATGTATGAATCTCACATTTCCACTTGTAGCAGTGTATTTTCCTTATCGGACACATTTTCATTGGCCTCATGCATAATTTAATTACTCTTTAAGGTGTCAGAACCTTTGCCCCCATCTCAAGCATCCTTTAGAATGATAAAAAATTTTCACCCTTATGAAATTACACACTTTTAGCCCCTATGTAATCCCTGAGGTATTACATTACTTCCCCCTTAAAGAAATTTAGCCTCTGAATTTCACTAATAGAAATTTTCTCTCCCTCTTGGCATATTGCATGCTTCATGGTGTACACTCTCTTTCTTTATGACCCCAAAAAATGTCTTTCGCGCCATGCTCCTTTACTCGATTTGTTGGTAGGTTGCCATTGAGGCCTTTGTTCACTCCTTATCTCTTCTACTTAAGGCTTCTCACTTGAGTAATTAACCTACTAGACCACTACACATTTTCTTGCTTGCATGCACCAGCGCGATTCACGTGAACTACCCTCGGGGACTTCCCTCTTAAGGCCAATCCCACCTCTTCTGTCATTTCAATTACCTAAGCCATAAGTGGATAAAATACTCATGCTTAAGTGAACATCTCATACATAAGCTGCCCTTCAACTACTGAACATGAGCATAGTTAACCCTTACAAGAACCCTTAGACCTTCCAGGGATCTCATATAATCTTTCTTACCAAGGATCTAGCTCAGGTTCATTCCTCTTTCTAGCTACGTTTATGAGCAAAGCTAAATCCTACAAGTTACATCACCTGAAACCCCAACTTAATGGTGTTGGGTCACATCCTCGATTAATACCAAGCTTCTATAGTCACACTGCTTACCCCATGTGCCAAAAATATGGGAACACATAATGCTCAAGCCGAGATGAAAGAGTATTTATATTATATTGGCCTCAAGCATACTTGTCTTATTGATGTCGGCCACCTGGGCTTCCATTTTAGGTATCACCAGTCTATAGGCCTCTAGCTAAAGTCGGTATTGTTCTACATGTAGCAAGACTGTGTTCTTCATAAACATCAATTTTGGAATAAACATACTCCTATACATGCATTAACCAAGACATAAACAAGTAGCACATCTGCTTAGCTTGCATGTATTGTTCCTTGCTTGCATTGAGCCATCTGAATGCCTAGGCCTCCATGGACCACCCTCTAGCCTAACAGTACTCATCAGCTTAGGGGCAATGCTAAGGCTTGGGTTGCTAGGACTAATGATCCATTAAGCCTTAAGTTGCTCGGGTCGCTTGTGAACAATTTGTCCACCAAGCTCTTACATTGTATAGGTTGCTTATGGATCATAGTCTACTACCCATCTCTACTTGCTCAATGCCAACATTCTTGACCCATACATGAATGATCACACATACTAGCTACAAAAATGCACACAGACACTTTATCCCTTAAACCAAGCCCATTTCACTTGATATACCATGGTTAAATTGCTACTCATCATAACACATCTTGTCATCTTGAAACATTTGTCATCCTTTTGTTGCATCTATATGGTCGCCTCCTGATAATCCATATAATTCAACAAGTATACACAAAGCTTAGCATAGGTGGTTAGGATACCTTCCTTACCACTTCTGAATTTCCTAACCATCCTTTAATCACTTGATCTCATGCCGGTACCATCACAACATCCTATGATCATGGCCACCCTCATGACCTTGCCAAGACATATTTATATTAGCACATGCTTTGTCTTACCATTTGTCTATACTTAAACAAATGAGATCTTCAAGATATTCTCCAGTATCTCATGACACACACTCTTGACTTTGCTCACCCTCTACTTAGAATCTATGGCAAGGTCTCAACGCTCCAAGTCATGCCTGCCCTAGGGTCTTCATACCCCTGGCACCTATCATACTTTGTCCTTTAGTTCATATTCCCTTTTTCATAGTTTCATAGATCCCCAAATATTCTACATCTTGAACGCTAGACCATTCATTGAGGCACACCTATATGGTCCCTTTCTTACCATTTTCAATAGTCCCCTCCTAGTTCCTTACTCTTCATGATCTTGCCGTTCTTGTGCGTTTATGGTGTTCATATTGGTATTCTTGGTGTCGTTGGTGGTGCTAGAGAATCTACACTTAACAAAATGCACCTCACTACTTGACACATTTAGGAACAACACTATTGAGAAGTAGAGACACGAAAGGAAATAACTTAGACATTCCTACAAGGCTTTTAGAGGAACTTCTTCCTATGGCTATATCACGGTTCACAACAATACAGGAGAGTCTACAAAGGACACATTGCTTTGTAGTCTATAGGGGATCTAATGAACTAGGCCCTCTTATACCAATTTTGTCACACCCCAAAATCGGGTACGTGACCAGCATGGGAACTAGGAATAAAGTCCCAGAACCCGTAAGCCTCGACATAACCTAACAGCATTTAACCTCTTTAAAACCAGAATTTCAATTACTTGTAATTGAATATTCATTTAAATAACATGGTCATTCTCTTCATCAATACTTAACAATTCAATATTAGCATAATGATACAAATCTTCACGAAATCAAATATTGTATGAAAATGTATTTCCTTTAAATTCACAATGTACTGCCATATACCAAGACCTAGGTGACTTATATAACCACAAAGTCTT
Source organism: Biancaea sappan (assembly GCA_037074585.1). Taxonomy (NCBI): domain Eukaryota; kingdom Viridiplantae; phylum Streptophyta; class Magnoliopsida; order Fabales; family Fabaceae; genus Biancaea; species Biancaea sappan. The sequence continues at coordinate 79,266,035 of CM073492.1, read as the reverse complement.
CTAGACTAGATATACACAGATATTTACCGAAATGCCAACCCAGAACAAAAGGGCAAGGCAAGAAATACTCACTACTCTTCTTATAGACAATCTCCGCAGCACGCAAAGTTTCGCTCAAAAAGACAGTGGCAAGCTAGATCAACTAGGCAACCGCAAGCAGTACCTGAAACTGTGGGAACGTGAGTCATAAACTAAATGAGAAAGTTCTATCCTATTACAAGTCTAACATCATATTATAGGCTAAACAGTATAGATATGCATGTGTATGTGTATATATATGTATATATGTATGTACTTGAGTGTATCACAACCAACCATGAAGTTATGCCTTATGACAACAAGTCATTTAAAATTTCCCTGATTTCCTTATTCAGGTCCATGCACAACTAGTATACAATTTCCTTTTTAGTTTGGATGAAAAATGTATAGCCAACTCAAATTGAAATCATCACAAATATATACAAGATATAAATCCCTTGTCAGTTCAAAAGGCAACACTTTTCTTAATTACAACTTCAATATGATCAATCAATTTAGTTATATATATATATGTCAGACAACATGCATGAGGTACATATGTATGAGAATAAGAATATATGGTGATCTTTCCACATGATGGAGGAATACATGACTCATTCACATCAGTCCCCTTTGTATTCAATGACTATCTATAGCATGGAAAATCCCCCCTCATCCTCCAACACATCGTGCACATGATATTATGAGGCCTTAGAGGGACCAAAGTTTATCCTTATCCTACAATAAATCCCTACGTCTCACCCTCACATCATGAAAATGCAAACATCTTTCACATATGATCAATACCAATCCATTTAACATGAATGAAATAGAGGTGCAACAACAAGAACAAATTACCATATTGTCATTATAAGGGATAAACCATTCAACGATAGGTTAATCGATCCCAAGCAACTTATGACCACAAGAGCATAGGGCCTCTCCTATGCCTTTTTCTCATGCTCACATCAATGTGAGACCAAGGACAACAAAATCCAACCATGGCGCCACCCTTCATCCACACAAGTGGATGCCCAATTCAGGGTGCCCACATCTAGGTAGCCATGGCTGCCTTCAAAAATTCACCCAAACTTTGCCCCAAACTCATTCTCTTTTCTCCTTAAACTTCAAGAATTAAAATGGTTGAGATGGGATGCTTAAAATGCGAAAGAGTTAGTTTCAAACTATCTAAACGATGGCCACAAATATCAAATGCTATATGCTCAAGAATGATTTGATTCACACAAAACATTATCAACTTTCCATAAGCAACACATCCACAATTAGGGGTTTTCTTAGTTTAGTTCTTAATGCCACACTCAGAAAAGAAAAGAAGGACGATGAGTTGAAAGGTTACTCTATTCAACCATCCAATCTTCCCAAAATTTCACAAAACTTTTAGGGTTTCAATATACTTAAGAATGGGGAAGAAGAGAATAGAAGAAGAAGGAGTTCCATTTACAATTTCCCAAAGCTAGCATTGATCTCCCTCAAACATGGTTAGCCATGGGTTGAAGAAGAAGCACAATGCCACTGGGGCAGAGAGGATGTGTGTAAGAGAGGAAAGAAAATTTGGGGCAAGAAATAGTGGTAAGTGTGTATTTAAAGAAGTGAGTGGGCCATTAATTTTCAGTTTGGTCCCTCAAGAGAAACAATTTTTAATAGGGACTTTAAGAGAAATGTATAATTTCTTTGGAATCATCAGAAGGACACCCAAACCATACCTTAGTAAATACAAATATACACATCAAAATTCCCATCCCACTTCATTCTTGTAAAGAAAATACAAAATTCTCATATACTAAGGCTTTGGTCCCTCTTGGCACCTCGAATCCCACTATGGCTTCATTTCCACCATCTCTCCTTGACCTATCTCCATAAGCCTAGACCTCCTCAAGGATCCTTCTATTAACCTCTTTGCAAGCATGACCTGACATTTTTCCTTTCTTTTCACTTGGGTCCCTATAAGGTACTCGCCACTTATAGCCTTCTATTTTCCTTACCCAGCATGATTTCTTCGGTCTCATGCATAATTTAATCACTCATTAAGGTGTCGGAACCCTTGCCCCTTTCTTAAGCATCTTTTAAAACGAGAAAAAAATCTTCATCCTTACGAAATTACGCTCTTTTAGCCCTTACATAATACCTAGGGTATTACAGGTTACATCCTAAACTTCATTATGTTTCTATAACCATTCCCATCAACATCACTATGGATAAGGAGAAACATACAACAAAAGAATGATCATCACATATTCAATTAAAACATATATATATATATATATATATATATTTGTTTAATACAATGCTTACAAATGCCCTTGGTGTCCTATAGAGCACCTCTAGACTTCCAAAAGAGTACATAAACAAAAACTAACCCAGAGTAATAAGGGGTTGGCACTCTGAACCTCCATTACTCCTCAAGCTGATGCTCTTCCTCAAGAGTAGAATCTGAAATGGTAAACATGAAAGAGTGAGAATAAATTCTCAGTAAGTAGCTAATATACTCAATGTAAATAAATCTCTCACTTGCAAGCATCTCATATGAATAACGTGAATAAACCAACAACTGAGGAAAGTGACTCTAATGCTCTCTCAATCATGCACAATGTCAATTTTCATGCCAAGATATATATACAAGATTAACCTTACATAAACATTTAATCTCTAGGCCTCTATGAACACTTAGCCTAAAACTTAAGTTCACCAAGCCTCCTTAGCCAAGTCTCCTTGACTCACTGAGCCCAACGCCTCTATGATATCAATGGACCTCAATGCCTAAAGCTCATTGAACCCCAAAGGTCTCTATGGGCAAAGGCAATTCTTTATTGGCTAAGGTACATCGAACCCTAAAGGTCTCTATGTCACCCTCTAGCATCTTTGGTCACTTTACCCAACAGGTTCAAAGCCTCTGTGGGGACTCTCGCGAGGAATGTACATAACTTGTATTTTTAACAAACAATCTTACAAAATTGTGCTACAACACACTACTTATGTTTACCATGTTTGAGCTTTCTAAACTACATTGCTCTAACAATTCCCTGCAATTCTCTAGCTTATCTTAGTCTTTAGATCAACACATGCCATGATCATACTACCACAAAATTAAGTTAATTATACTCAACACAGGTCACCTCTTATGTGTCCTTGCAATGCAATTTACCTTACTAGCATGAAGGTTTCAAAGAACTAGCTTGAGTATGGTTAAATATTTACTTGAATTCCAAGCTACACTTTACCGAATTCTTAATGTATTTCACATGGATTCTTAGCTCATGAAGCCTTAGATTCAATCCCTAAACATATGTGCATAAAAAATGAGATTAAAAATAAGACATGGAGTTGGGTGCTCTATTCTACCGCTACATAGCCATAGTCATTGGCCAATGCAGTGGTGTCAAGACCTGATCCTTACTGGTTTGCATTGCTAAAGTGGTAGCGCCTAGGTTGCTTATAATCTCTCCCTACTTTCACCAAACCTCTTGGGCATTAAATTCCCAACTTCCCTTATTAATTTTAGTCCAAACAACCTGACAAAACCTTCAACAAACCTCTTGAAAAAGATTGAATGGAAGTCTCAAATTTAAAATAGAAATTTGCAACTCTCACATCAAGTGGAAGGAAACTAAATGCCCAAGCTCATTCTTATACCAAATCACTTAATTCATCTCAAGAACTAATCTATAAGTGAAAATGGAAGTTTGGAAACAACTTATTGCCATTTACTCATACACACCAACTAAAACTCAGCCACTAAATCATCCATATTAGAATTTTTCAAGGAAAAATAGAACCCTGACATCACTCACCTCATGTATTACTCATAATTTTCATTTTTCAAATAATTCTCTCTTTCCTCTTCTTTTACTTCTTGGAATTAATTGTGCATAAAATTGCTGGTATTTATATTTAATGGTTATTATGGTGATTATGTGAATCTTGGATAATTCTAATATAAATGTGTGGAAATTTTTATTTCTAGAATGAAATGATATGAGGAGTGAGAGACATAAAAAGAGAATTTAATGAAGTGTGGCCCATATTATATTAGAGTAATAGGGCCCACTCTTTAAACCCCCTCTTTTTTCTTTTCATCTTTTTCCCCCAGTTGTGTACGTGTATATGCACCTTTATTGGGCTTTGTCTCTCTCATCTTCTCTTTGCTTGTGGCTGACCAAAGTGTGGTTGTGAGGAGAGGAGATTTCCCTACTGATCTAGTTTCAGGAAACCTAAGTAAGTACTTCAACTTCTATTTCTCCTTCCATTTCATTTTGAACAAAGCCTAGCTTTGATATTTTTCCCTTTTGGAGTTGGGTGCTATCTTTCTTTCTATGTTTCGATGTGATTCTCATGGTTCTTGCTGGAATTAAGTGCATTTGGGTGGTTTATTGCATTAAAGGCTTAGAAGGAGGGAGAGATATGGTCATGAAATCCCATTGAGTAGAAATTAGAGTAGAATTTAGGATTTTCTTGAATACATAGCTCTACCCTTGATTTAGTTTGATTTGGAACTTATTCTCCTGTGGCTAACACCTAAATACACTAAAATTTCGACCATGAGAACCTTGGGACACAAAAGAATGCAATTTGGGTTCATTTTGGGCAAATTCTTAAGGAATGCTATTATGCTGCAGTTATGGTGCCTTGGGTGCCAGAGCTGGTGCCTAGCAAACTCATGAGGCCGATAGTTTAGGGTCCGATGCCTAGGTGCCCTACACCTAGGAGCAAGGGGGATATCTAGTTGAGTTGTAGAGCCTCAAAAGCTATGGGTAGCACCTAAGTGCCACCTTTTGAGCCTCTTCATGTATCTTGATTCTCAAAATCCTTGCCATTTTAATCTTAGGTACTCCTATTGTCATTCATTCATTTCATCACATGCTCACATCCCATCCTCTTTCATTTAATCATAGGTGAAGGAGCTAACTGTACTCATATTTTAAGTATAGTATACATACATGAAATCATATATAAGTATAATATTGTGACTCTATTCTCTTGAAAGGACTCAATGCATAAATCATTAAATGTTACTACCATTAATTGGTCAGTGCGGGGACAACTTTTATGTTATGCTGAGATATAGAAGAGAGATATTAGACTCCTCTGATTAATAAACTGAAGTATTGTAAATAGTTTGAGGCAAATTTCCTTGTTAATAGAGCATATAAGTTCATGGCATTATTTATTGTCCTAGAACGGTGAACAAGATATCATTTATTTATATTGTCTTGAAACGGTAGATAAGATATCATTTATTTATATTATCCTAGAATGGTGGCAATAAATCATTTACTTATACTATCCTGGAACAGTGGACACAATCCATATAAGCATATTGATACTAGGGATGTATTATAATTGTTACACATATATAATGAGGGATCTAATAGAAATGGTTATTATTCATGAATGCTTCATATAGAGATTTTAATTATGTATGCTTATGTATATAAACTTATTTCTCCTTTCTTTGAGTAATCCAAGTAGATGGTGAATTAATGCATAATTACGGTAATCCTTCCTTGGTAGGAAGTGTATAGTAAGTTTCATTTATGTTTATCTTACTGAGTAATTTACTCACTCCCCTGTTTGTGTCCCATTGAAGATCCTGTTGTAACTAGCGAGTCTCTGTAAGAAAAGTAGCAGAGTCTCTAATCACCACATCGTTGTATTCACTACAATGCCAAATTGCCCAGAATTAAATACGTGGCAATCTTGCAATATAGTGATCCCCAAGTTGTATTCACTCAAGTAGCCTCACTTCTAACCACTAATTAATTGTTCTTGACACTCAAACACTAATAGCAGAACACATAAATGGAGGGGTGTTTGACAGATTAATTATAGAATTGAAAACTAGACTATAAAAAAGTAAAAACAGCAGAAAAGATTGACAGCAAAACAAAATATGCAACCAGCCTTGGTCTTTCCTAAGGTGTAATCTTCCAGTTCTCTTTAGACGTTAAGTCGTTGTTCTATCTATTATCTTATTAAATAATAAAGTGTCCAAGAAGAACTTCTAGACTAAATCACATCAAGTTATGATCAAGAAAAACTCCTCTAGCATAATCTTAGAGTAACTCCAGCAAATGTAATCAGATTTATGCAAGGTAACCAACATCACATACCATTTCCATTTCATTTACTATTTCAACCGAAAAGGCATAAAACCAAAAAAAAAATGAAAATGCTTCTCTGATCAAAGCAACATACATCATAAACCAAAGGCAAAGAAGAAATGGAAATGGAATCAATAGAATAATACTTATCTCATTAAGCACATAAACTCAAATTACAACTTTAGTTCCAACCAAGACTGATTACAATGAGATTTTAGCCCTCCATGAGAGAAAAATAATCAAAATAGTAGAGAGAAAAATAGAGAAAAAGTGACTTACGATTTTGCTAAGTTAACAATGTTAGAATAAAAGTCTAAAAGCCAAAATGGAACTAATGCCATCAAAATTTTGATGGAATATTCCCTCTTTGATCCCTTGAGTGTTGACTTTATGTCGTCTTCTTTTTGCTACTGTACTTTTGAAATTCTGATGGAGTAAAGGGAATTAGAAGAAATGATAGTTACAGAAAGTGCTTTGGGTTTGTAGAAAGTGACATGGGAAAAAGGTTGCTTCTTTTATCAAAGTTTAGGGAAGAGAGGGATAGAATGCATGCACAAAAAGTGGTATCAAATGCTATAGCTTTAGGCCCCACATGTCCATGTCATCAGGTCAGTAGAAAGGAGTGCCAAGTCAGCATCCAACTCATCCCCAAAATACCATATTAGCATCCAAATAAGCATCTTCATCCAAATCACTCTCCAATAATTTATAATCTGAAATCAAGGATGGAATTTAATTATGCCATAAATCAATTAAGTCCTAAATTTGTAAAATTAAAGCATATTCAATTCACAATTATTTTGACCCCAATAAATTCCAAAATATAATAAAATTGGAGAGTTTTATAATATTGAAGTAGCAATGAGACTAAGTTAAGGGGCAATAAAGAGTGTAAAATGCTAGATATCAAATCCTCCACACTTGGCCTTTTTGTTCTCCTAGGCAGAATCAATGAAAAGCAACAAAAACCCCAAAGGACACAACAAGAAGTGTAGAAAGTATGCAATAATGAAATAGTTCAAGCTTGAAAAGATTTAATGCTAGGAGAAAATATATCTTAAATTTCTAAAAGTTCAAGCATCTGGCAATTTTGTTGACAAGAATGAATCCAAGTAATAATCTACTCACAAGGAGAGGTGTATACGCTCAATTCTCTCAAGTGTTTAAGGTAATGCGCTCACAATTCAACCTATCACAAATTCATTATCATAAGCTTGCCAAGAATCTAAATTTTCACTACTTGAATCATATACATGCTTGAATCAAAAGGACTTTACAAGGGTGCAATGTTGATAAAGGAAAGATTGGAAGATGGAGAGAAATACAAGCTACAAAGTGTAACAAAAACTTAAGGTAATGAAGAGCATCAATCAAGACAAGAGAGATTGAACCATGAAACTTGGGCATAAAAATGTTACTTTTTTTTCTTCTTTCTTTTCTTCTTTCATGCTCTTTTTTTTTAAATTCTCTTTTTTTTTAATCTCCATACAGCATACTTTTCATCAAGAATTGTGAAATTTTTGTTTTCTTTTGAGTAGCAAATATGTAATTTAAAATATCCTATAATTCCTACTTTTTGAACATAGTCAATCTCTTTTCAAAAGAAATTTCTAAAGCTCTTCAAATCCTAAGTTTGGGGAAAAGAAAGAATGTAGTTTAAGGTGGAAAAGGTCTGGAAACACAAGAAATAAAGGTAGAAGTAAGGCACAAAGCAACATACAATGAAAACAACATATAGGATGGCTATTTGGCAATAAGGGGTTACAAGAAACAAATGCCTAAATCACTTCCAAGCATGTACATGTAATATAGATTCAAGACAAATTCTAGATTGAAAATCATGATAGAGAATACACACAACAAGAAAGAATATCATTTTGCAATAAAGGCTCAAATTCTCACGGTTTTAAAAACTATTACTAAAAATTCATTAAAAACAACGTCATTGCATTTTACTTCAGTTCCTTAGAAAAAATAAGACTAAATTCTTATCATGCTAAACCAATCCACACTTAAGCTATTTCATCATGCATGATTTCATACAAAAACTCCATCAAATTTTCAAAAAGAGAGCATCATATTCGGATAAAATAGAGCAGCAAAATTTTGTAATGTAGAATTTTTGGCGACTCAGCTTTACCAACACAAAACTGCACAAAAACAGATGAAAAACTACACCAAAATAGATGAGAAAGACACTAAATAAAATTCTACAACTAGAAGACATATAAAGCTTTAAAAAATGCAAATAAAGTAGCAAAAATATAGCCAATCAGTAAAGAAAATTCGTCCAAGACAGCTCAAAAATTTTGGACAGAACAGAGAAAACAGAGAAAACATGCAAAAAATTTCTAAATCAAAATCCGATGTTTCACCAATGAAATTCTCTTCGCCCCCTTATACTCAAATATTGCATTGTCTTCAATGCAAATCAGCACCAAACATCAAATAAAATAAAGAGGACATAAATTAAAAGCAGGGAAAGAATACAACCTTATCATGGAGCCAGTATACTGTAGATTTAGATTTACTCTACAGTTTTTTCTTAGAATCCTTCATAGAACTTCTTCAACCTTTTTCCCATTCACCATGAATTGTTTGTTGGTGGCCTCATTTTGAATTTCTACTGTACCAAAAGGAAAGATATTAGTAACAACAAAAGGGCCAACCCACCTAGAATGAAGCTTACCAGGTATGAGCTAGAGGCTAAAGTTGTAAAGAAGGACTTTGCCTCCTACTTGGAACTTCACCTTCTCAATTTTCTTATCATGGAGGGCTTTTTTCCTTTCTTTGTAGATGCGCGCATTCTCAAAAGCCGCTAGCCTTAGTTCTTCCAATTCTTTGGAGTTGCAACTTCCTTTCCTTATTGGCTAGGGTCATGTCTATATTGTATTGCTTTACCACCCAATATGCCTTGTGTGTAATCTTCACCGTCAAGTGACAAACTTTACCAAATACTAAACAGTATGGAAACATATCGATGGGAGTATTGAAGATGGTTCTATAGGCCCAAAGTGCATCATCAAGCCTATTACTCCAATCTTTTCTATTGGGCTGCACAGTCTTGTCTAATATTTGCTTGATTTCTAGGTTAGAGATCTTTGCTTGCCCATTCGTTTAGAGCTGGTAAGATATAGAAGTTTTATGCACCACCCCATATTTCTTCAATAATCTTTGTATTTTTTTTGTTGCAAAAGTGTGATCCTTGATCATTGATTATGGCCTTGGGGACATTAAATCTACCGAAAATATATAAACGAAGAAAATCTACATCAACAATATAATCATCAGTTCAAGTGGCTTTAGCTTCCACCCACTTCGACACATAATCTACAGTGACCAGAATATAAATGAAGCCAAAAAAAACTGGAAATAGACCCATGAAGTCTAAACCACACACATAAAAAATATCACAAAAAAGAAGAGGTTGTTAGGGCATTTCATTTCTCTTTAACACATTTCCAGTTTTTTGACACATAGAACAATTCTTACAAAACTCACAGACATCCCTAAACAAAGTAGACCAATATAATCTAGAATCTAACACTTTCTTAGCAATTCTTTGTGGACCAAAGTGTGCACCATATGCAAGAGTATGACAAAAAGTAAGCATAGATGTAAACTCATGATCTGAGACACATCTCCTAACAATTTGATCATTACAAATCTTCTATAAATAAGGATCATCCTACATATAGTACTTCCCTTTACTTCTTAATTTATTCAACTGATGTTTATTTTGGTATGCAGGTAATTCAGATGCAACAAAAAAATTCACTAAATCAGTATACCAAGGCTCACTAGTACCATGTAAAAGGAAAAAGAACTCATTTGGAAAGTTATCTTTGATATGGAGATGTTCCAATAGAAGCTCAAAAAGCCTACTCAAATGATCTGCTACTACATTCTCCTCTCTACTTTTATCTTTGATCTCCACATCAAATTCTTGGAAAAGTAGCATCTATCTAATTAATCTTGGCTTCACATCAGGCTTCTTCAACAAATATTCAATGCTGCATAATCAAAAAACATAATTACTCTAGAGTCAAGCAAATATGATCAAAATTTATCCAAGGCAAAAACAATTGCTAAAAACTTATTTTTCCATCGTTGTGTAATTCGATTGAGGCAAATTGAGGGTACGTGAATCACAAGTTATCACATGCAACTTTCCTTCTACTCTTTCTGAAAGTACCACCCTCATGGCATAATTTGAAGCATCACACATGAGCTCAAAGGGGAGCTCCCACTATGGAGTTTGGATGATAGAAGGGGATATGAGCTGTTTCTTCAACTCATTAAAGGCTAACCTGCAAGCATCATCAAAAACAAAATCAGTTTCTTTTTAAAAGAGTTTAGAGAGGGGTAGAGCAATCTTACTGAAATCCTTGATGAATCTCCTATAAAACCCTGCATGGCCAAGAAAAGAGCAAACTTTTCGCACTAAAGCAGGGTAAGGTAAAGAGGTGATACCATCAACTTTTGCCTTATCTACTTCTATGCCACAAGCTGACACTATGTGGCCTAGAACTATCCCATGCTCTACCATGAAATGACACTTTTCATATTCAAAACCAAATTCTTTTCTATGCACCTCTCAAGAACTCTCTCCAAATTTTTTAAGCATGCATCAAATGAGTCTCCATAAATAGAAAAATCATCCATGAACAATTCCATGCAATCTTCTAATAAATCAAAAAATATACTTACCATGCATCTTTGAAAAGTTCCAGGTACATTGCAGAGACCAAAAGGCATGTGTCTATATGCATAAGTGCCGAAGGGATAGGTGAAGGTGGTCTTCTCTTGATCTTCGAGTGCAATGTGAATTTGAAAATAACCAGAAAAACCATCAAGAAAGCAATAGTGAGACTTTCCAGCAAGTCTCTCAAGCATTTAATCAATAAAAGGAAAGGGGAAATGATCTTTTCTAGTTGCTTGGTTCAACTTCCTATAATCAATATAAGCACGCCAACTATTTTGGACTATAATGGGCACTACATTATTTTCATTTGTTATTATAGTCACCCAGTTTTCTTTGAAGGAAGGGGAAAATGTTCTTTTCTAGTTGCTTGGTTCAACTTCCTATAATCAATACAAACATGCCAACTGTTTTGGACTATAGTGGGCACTAATTCATTATGTTCATTTGTTATTACAGTCACCCCAATTTTCTTTGGTATAAGTTACTGGACTCACCTACTTACTATCAAAGATAGGATAAATTATTTCAGCTTAGAGGAGCTTCTTTACCTCCTTCTTAACCCTGTCAAGAATCCTGAGGTTAAGTCGTCTTTGGAGTTGCCTCACTAGTTTAGCCTCTTCTTCAAGAAGAATTCGATGCATGCACATGGAAAGACTAATCCCAAGAATGTTTGCTAGAGTCCACCTGATCGCCTTCTTATTCTTCTTTAGCAAACTTATCAATTTTTCTTCTTGATCATGTTTGAAATTGTTGGCTACAATCGCTGGAAATTGATCTCCTACTTCTATGAAAATATACTTGAGGTTTTCTGGTAATGCCTTCAACTCTAATGTAGGTAGTTAGATATGGATGGAATTAATTTTTACGGAGTCACATCCAAGGAAGCACCTACATGTTCAAATTGCTTAAAGACATAATCTTTGGCTAAAGAAGAGGAAAGGTCAGTAGCACAAGAAGAAAGAGATGAAGAATGTACAACATTACAGTTTAAATCACTATACCTACAACTGCCTAAATCAAAAATAGAATCAATATATAAACTAGAGAAGGTAACAAAGTTAGAATTAGAATTCAAATCAGAATTGTCAATACTAAAGAATTTTCAATTTTAGTACAAGCTTGACAAAATTCAAAACCAGCACAATTGCACTCAAAGGCAACCACCAAATTAAAAAATTTCGTAAAGTCAGAAATCAACTAAGTTTGGAAATCCACACATGCCACATCAACCAAATAATCCAAAACATTGGAATGATTTTCCATGGGATGTTTCATGGCATCTAAAATATTGAAATCATTTTTGTTGCCAGTAAACTCCATGGATAAAGTTCCCTCATGCACATTGATAATGGTTTTTGCAGTTTTTAGAAAAAGTCTACCAAGTATCAATGGTGAATGACCAGGAGTGTTATCATTTTCCATATCTAGAACATAAAAATTAGTAGGTAAAATTAAATTTTTAACTTTTACCAAAACATCCTCAAGAGCTTCTGCTGGGTATACTGTGCTTTGATTGGCAAGTTAAACTATCACTCTGGTTGGTGAAAGGACACTGATCTTAAGGCTGGAGTATACTGATTTAGGCATTACATTGATTGAGGCTCCCAAATCCAACATAGCATTGGAAAATTCCATATTGCCTATTGTGCATGGTATGGTGAATGTTCTATGATCTTTACACTTTGGTGGCACAGGTGGCCAAATGAGTGCAGACACATTCCTCCCCAAATTGACTCTCTTATTACCCTTAAATGACTCTTATGAGTACACAACTCCTTAAGAAACTTGTTGTATTTGGGGATTTGCTTAATTGCCTCCAAAAGTATATGTTGACCTTTATTTTTCTAATGGTCTCTATAATCTCTTTTTCCATCTTAGACTCAGAAGCTTTCCTTAATTGGGTTTGCCTATGAAGGAAAGGGAGAGGTATTTCCTGAACCACTTCCTCATCCTTTTGCTTTTGCTCTATACTGGTTGAGGATAAAGGGACATTATTCTGTATATCTAATTTTTTTGGCTCAGATTCAAAAAGTGGACCATCCACTTCCTTACCATTTCTCAAAATAATGGCATTGACATTGCCTTTTGGATTTATTACTGGTTGAGAAGGTAAACTCTCTGAACCTTGACTTTTTAGCTCATTTACTATTATAGCCAATTAACCAATCTGAGCCTCTAAGTTTTGCATATTTATTTCTATTCTTTGCTAAAATTGGAGAGTGTTAGTGGTTAGCTGCTTCATTAAATCCTCAAGATTAGACTCAAGTTTCTTGGGTACCATAGGAGGTACATGGCTAGGTCTAGGTAGAATATATTTCTGTTATAGTGGCTGGTACTACTGGTTAGATGTATTTCCATATTTGAAAACAGGATGGTCACGCCACCCAAGACTATAGATGGTGGAGTATGGATCATACCTTTGTTGCTATGGTTGTATGGGTCTCCCTGGGAATATTCCAGCACATGACTCAGTTTGGGTCTCTTGCAATTATGGACATTGATTAGTATGATGAGTATTTAAAAAGCATATACCATATACTGAAGTGGAATGAGGCAATTGTGATCTCTGATTTAGTGCTAATTGACTCACCATTGAAGCCAACTCTTCCAATTTATTTTCTATCCTTTGTTGCTCCATGTGAGGTATACTCACTTCATTCACATTGCTTGTTAGACCACTCAATTTTGTTCTAAATTGTTATTCATTTCAGGCTATCTTGGCCAATAATTCATTTGCTACAGTTGGGATCTTATCTATCAATGCCCCACCAGAAGCTGCATCCACTCTGTATCTGTCCATTGGCATCAATCCCTTATAAAAATATTGAATGAGAAGCTGGTCTGAAATCTGGTGGTTTGGATAGCTTGAACAAAGTTTCCTAAATCTCTCCCAGTACTCATGTAATGTCTCACCACTTGATTGGCTGATCCCACTTATGTTTTTCCTAATTGATATTATTCTGGAGGCTAGAAAGAATTTTTCCAAGAACAATTTTTTCAAGTCAACCCATCTCATTATTGCAGCAGATGGCAAGTAGTAAAGCTGGTCCTTGGCTACCCCATCTAAAGAGACAATGAAGGCTCTTAGCTTGATATGTTCTTTTTCCACTCCTTGTGTCTTATGGTGGAGCAGACAACATGAAATTCTTTCAAGCGTTTATGCGGATCCTCACTTACAAGACCATGAAACTTTGGCAGCAAATAGATTAGACCAAACTTTAATTCAAGGTTAGCATCCAATTCAGGATAATTTATGCAAAGTGGTTGGTAATGCACATCAAGTGCATTCAAATCTTTAATAGTTTGCTCAAGCTTATTTTGAGGCCCTTATGCATCTTGATTATCCATTCCAGTTGTCCAAGCTGACTCAAAACCAATTAAATCTACCACAAAATAAAACTCATAATTTGATTACACTACTAACAGCAAGATTAATGAATTCAGACAAAAGTTTAGATACTATGCTACTCCTATTGCTATTGCTTCGTACTAAACTATGAAAGGTCCTATCAATTTCTGGATCAAAGTGGATAAATCCACTTGAGGAAACCTTTTCATACACTAGGAAGGGCAAGACACAAAATAAAACAATAGAAATAGCAAAAACAGCAAAAACACTACTATGCTTCAGCCTATATATGAAAAACACCCAAAAATGAAATATCTTAGAAAAATCTAATTTTTCTTGGAAAAATCCTTCACAAGTTAGCGGAACAAAAACAACAAATAGAACTCAAAAATATGATCTACAAAAATCACACCAAAAATCACAATATATTAGAAAAATCATAAAAAAAAATTAAAAAATAGAAAAGAGGGTCTAAATGATTGAATTTGCCAAAATGGACGCCCCAAATATGACCTTTGGTCATAGAGGGGCAAGAACTGAATTAAAATGTTGAAAACTAGCAGTATACCAAGATAGAGCTAAATCAGAGTTACTCAATTTTTGCCAATTGTCCAAATGAATAGTAACCGAGAAAAAACTCAAAACTTATAAACCATTTCAACAACACTAAATAACTTGAAATTAAACAAACACATAATAGAACAACTAATTTAGCAACTCATAAGTGAATTGGCTCCTTAGCAATAGCGCCAATTTCTGGTTCAAGCCACTACGATGCCGAATTGCCCAGAATTAAATTTGTGGCAATCTTGCAATATAGTAATCTCCAAATCATATTCACTCAAGGAGCCTCACTTCTAACCACTAATTAATTGTTCTTGACACTCAAACACTAGTAATGGAACACAAAAATGGATAGGGTGCTTGACAAATTAATTGCATAATTGAAAACTAGACTATAAAATAATAACAGTGGCAGAAAAGGTTGATAGTAAAACAGAAGATGCAACCAACATTGGTCTTTCCTAAAGTGTAATCTTCCTAGTTCTCTTCAAATGTTAAGTCCTTGTTCTATCTATTATCTGATTATATAATAAAGTGTCCAAGAAGAACTTCTAGATTAAAGCACACCAAGTTATGATCAAGAAAAACTCCTCTAGCATAATCTTAATGTAACTCTAGCAAATGTAATCAGATTTATGCAAGGTAACCAACATCGCATGCCATTTCCATTTCATTTACTATTTCAACTGAAAATAGTAAACAACTCCTCAAATGAAAAAGTATAAAACCAAAAAATGAAAATGCTTATCTAACTAAAGCAACATACATCATAAACCAGAGGCAAAGAAGAAATGGAAATGGAATAAATAGAATAATACTTATCTCATTAAGCACATGAACTCATACTACAACTTTAGATCCAACCAAGACTGATTACAATGAAATTTTAGCCCTTCATGAGAGCAAAATCACCAAAACAGTAGAGAGAAAAATGGAGGAAAAGTGACTTATGGATTTTGCTAAGTTACTAGTGTTAGAATAAAAGTTTGAAAGCCAAAATGGAACAAATACCCTTAAAATTCTGATGGAATATTCCCTCTTTGATCCCTTGAATGTTGACTTTATGCTATCTTCTTTTTGCTGTTGCACTTCTGAAATTCTAATGGAGTAAAGGGAATTAGAAGAAATGGTGGCTGTAGAAAGTGCTTTGTGTTTGCAGAAAGTGACATTGGAAAAAGGTTGCTTCTTTTATCAAAGTTTAGGGAAGAGAGGGATAGAATTCATGCACAAAAAGTGGCCTGAAATACTACAGCTTTGGGCCCTACATTTCTGTGTCATTAGGTCAACAGAAAGGAGTGCCAATTCAGTGTCCAACTCATCCCAAAAGTGCCACATTAGCATCCAAATAAGCATCTTCGTCCATGTTAGCTTCCATGTCAACAAAAGTGCCATATCAATAAATCACTCTCCAATAATTTAAAATCTGAAATCAAGGATGGAATTTAATTAGGCCATATATGAATTAAGTCCTCAATTTATAAAATTAAAGCATATTCAATTCAAAATTATTTTGACCCCAATAAATTCCAAAACATAATAAAATTGAAGATTTTTATATGATTGAGGTAGCAATGAGACTAAGTTAAAGGGCAATAAAAAGTGTAAAATGCTAGATATACCATTGGTGATTATTTCTTTTGATTATTTTGGAATGGCATTTCACTCTATAGTTGTTAGGACTCCTAGGTCTTGCATGGGCATTCTTTTGGGATTGTGTATTCTTTTATAGTTAAGACTCATTAGTAGGCTATGTTTTGATCATTTCCTTACCTTGTTCTATGATTGGAGAGGAAAGCTTGGAAACATAAGTCTGTCCCGGTAATTGTACAATTGATATAAATGTTGTTTAATGAAATGCACCTATTGTATTTGTGCATGTGTAATTGTTATTTGGTATGTTGTGAAGTTTTAAGGCTTACAGTTTGGAGATGGTTCTCAAACTGTGCCGGTCACTTAACCCAAACTGTGTCATGACACCTCAAATATGTTGTCTTGGGCTGAATGTGAAGCTTTGCAACCAAGGAGACTTCAATAGAGACTTGAGAATTCAAAGGAAATGGGGTCTCGGAGTTGAAAAGGTGAGGGAGTGGCGTGAAGGCTCTTTAATATTGAGCATTTTTATATACATTTTAGTCCTCATCTTAGTCTCTTTGCATATTTAATTATGGGAAACTCTCTAATTTTATTATGTTTTAGGATTTATTGGGTCTATATTTATTATAGAATTAATATATTTTAATTTCATAATTTTATGAGCTTAATTGATTAGAGACCCATTAATCCCAGTGTTTATTTTGTAGATAATTAATTTGAGAGTTGATTTGATATGATGTGGACACCACCTAGACATTGACATGGACATATTTGATGACATGGAGCTAACTAGACGAGTGGGCCCCTCAATTCTAAATTTCTGTCCAGGATTCTGCACTTTCTACATTGTTCAACATAGCAAACAGAAATAACAAAAAAAACAAAAAAAAATAATCAACATGCATGCAGAAAATAGAAGTGAAAGGGACATGTCCATGAAGTCAAATATTGCATTTTAGTCCTTTCCTCCTTGGTTGAGTTTAAGGCACCATTCAAACTTCATTTTTTGGTTAAAGAGTCTTCTCCTTCTTCCATTCTCTCTACAAAAATGTGGCTAGGGTTTTCTGCAGCTTTTCTTTTTTCATTTTCATTTTTGTCCCTATGGAGGGCTAAAACACTTCATGTAACCAATCACTTATGAACTAGAGCTTGTATCTTGAATCTTTGGCTTAATACAATAAAGTTTTTTTGGTTCCAATCCTATTTCATTTCTGTTCATCAATTGCTCTTGTTCTTGTGTTTATTCTTGCTTTGGTATGACTTCTTTAAGCATGTGAGTAACGTCCTTATTTTACTATACTAAAATCTGAAAAAAAAATTTTAAAATTCTAATGCTTTATACTCATATCTTCAAAAAGAACATTCTACAATTGTTCTCAGTACAAATCATAATTGGTTATACATAATAATTGAAATTCTAAACATAAGATAATTTTTCATTCGTTTGAAATAAATTACAAATCTGTCGTACATAATCTATAATTCTAATACTTAATAAACTTGAGTGCTCTAAAAGTGTTCAATCAATCTTTACACATTTCCCCTTATACTCAGCCCCTGAAATGGTCAGTTGGAAAAGCACAAAAAGGTGAGATAAGGGTATCTCAGTAGCTAGCATAATTTTATAAACATTTATAAATATACCATTTCAGTCATAAAAGCACTTATATCATAAAAATCAGTCCATGTAATATAAATTCTCAGTTCAGTGTAATAGGTTGATGAAAAATTAGCAAGCTGATATATGAATAAATTATGGAATCAAGAATAGTTGGTGGCACACTCAACGTCATGGAAAAGATAGTCTGCAGAACTATTTTTCCAAGCTAAACATGAGAAAAAGGCTACTGCAGTCCTTTAACTCAAGCTAGAAAGATTCCAAACTAAAACATGGAAATATAATTTCCAAGCTGACATGGAAGCAGAACTCCCAAGCTGAACATGGAAGAAAACTTCCAAGCTAATATCATGCTAATTTCATCATGAAAAACATATTTCACTTTAGATAAAACTTCATGGACATAAAATATTCAAGTAGTAAAACAAGCTTTTATGAATTGCTACGCTACCTGTACTTTGTTGTCTGACTTTTTAGCTCAAATAGCTATTCAATCTGTCATTCACTATTTTTGACCGTTGACCGTGGGGTAGTCTGCACTAGTTTTGGTTCTGATTTTTGCTTCCTATTCACTGCCACTTCTCCCTTAACACTTGTGTGGGTTAGTAATAGAAAAGTCTCCTCAAAGTAGTTCAGAAAAAATCGAGTTTAACGTTGCTATTTGCTTCTTCCAAAAACCTCTATTTTATGGTTAGAGGAATTTTTTTCTGCTTCTATCCAAGCTACTGGATTCTCTTTTTTCTCACTCTCTCTCGGCTGTGAACGGTGCAAGGAAAGGGGAGGAAGATGTTGCTATTTATAGCTAAGAATGGGAGGCAAGTGGAAAATTCCTTTTGAATATTCAAATATCTCTCTAAAGCCTAGAAATGTTTAGAAAACTCAAGATAACTCAAGATAACTCAAGATAAACCTAGACTAACCTAGAATTCTCTAGAATTATCTATACTATTCTACAATATTCTATATTTATCTAGGAAATTCAAGAATATACAAGATATCTGTAGAACATACAAGATTCCTCTAGAACAATCTAGATTCATCAAGGACATTCAAGAGATTTCTAGAGTCTCAAAATAAAAAAAAATATTAAATATTGATTCCATAATAATTTGGGATGTTACAATGTGTTCTATTATGATAATTTTTATTTGAGGTTAAACTTGCTATAGATACCTGTATGAGATTGCTATGTATGTATGTGTAGTAAGATAGTTCTATATCTAACTAAATAGTAGAAAATACCAAAAAAAAAAGATTTGGACTACTGCTAAGCCAACTCGATCGACTTACTCTAAACTTGGTGAGTTTGAATGAGTTTGACCAAGTTGGCACTGAATTTGACCAAGTTTCAATTCTAAGACTGCTTTACTCAATTTAGAGACCTAAACTTGCAAAGTTGGAAGAGTTTAGAGTTAACTCAAGAGTTCAACAACCTTTTTGCCAACTAACCAAGAGAAGAAAACTTTGCTTGAGAGATATACTATGAAAGAAAATGAGCTCAATATGTCGTAACTTGATAAGTTAGAGTCTGACTTGTTGGGTTTGCTAAGTTCTTATTTTTGAGTAAAATCTGGTTGTTATATATATGCTCTAAAGTTCAAAGTATAAGGGATTAGAGTGTGTAGGCTAGGATTAGTATTTCAAATACTTTTGAGTAAAATTTGGTTCCTCAAAATATTACTAAAATTAAATTTAGGGGAAATAGAAAGGGTAACAAATCAAAGGGCCAAATTGCTTTGAGGCTTTCCAAAACTTATAATCATGTCGAAGGACCAAATTTCTGTAGTGGGATTAGACTTTGTAGTTTACCCATTTTAATAATTTGATTTATTATTGATTTCTTGGTATGTTTATTAATAATTTTTATTTCAACACACTTAGTTCAAGTGCTACATTTCAATTATGAGTAATTTGATAGCTAGACAGCTAAAGAAAAATCATGGTAATTTACAATTCTATTAATTTTGCTATTACAATGGGAATGTGTTTTTCTTGCCCTTTCTCCATTCTTTAGAATTGATGCCTAGGCTACCACTTTTCATGTTTTTCTAGTTATATATCAGTGGGTGTGCTAAGGGTGGGAGAACAATATATTATACTTGAATTAAAACTTTTAGTTAATTATTGATAATTTTAACGTAGATATTTATAAAAACTTTTAAGAATTATAGTCAAATATAATTATGTAGTTATGATTCTCACAAATTGATTTGAAAGTATCACCATGCGTAAGCTAGCTGTAAGGATAAATACACAAAGTGCAGTTTGTAAAAATTAGTAAAGATTCTCACACTATAAAGTCATGAGTGGACAAATTAATTCCTCTGTAGAGTTTAGGTGGAGAACATGAATGTGCCACAAGACTATCAGTAGATGTACAACAAGGTAAGTCCCCTTACTAGGTTTGGATTACTGAGGAATTTCGATGTACTTTATGCAGAGATGGAAAAGTGGTTGCAACATGACCTCCAGATAAGGAAAAAATGGAATAAGAAGTGGGAGAGGTTTTACGTAGACCTGTCAAAATGTTTAACGCACTTTTTAGCCAGTTTATACTCGACCTGGGTTACCCATTTAACCCACTTTTATTTTTTAATTTAAAATTTTTAATAATCTAACTATCACTATGTATCAGACTCGCTCAATCATAACCAGTAGCTAGTGCTGTTTAAAAAGACCATGGCTCACAGCCTAGATTGGGACTGTCGGTAAATGGTCAATCTTAGGTTTGATGTTTTAGGCCCGTTTTTCTAGCCTATGGGATAAATGGGTATGGTGTGAACTAGTCAAGGGCCAGCTCACCTAAGCGGTCTAAACAGGTATGGGCGAGTGGTTACAGGCCATCCCCCTTTTTTTTTTAAATCAAAAGGGCAGCGGGTCGTCTTTACAGTGTAGGCCCAATACCACTAACCCTAACCCATACACCAGCACTGCCCTTTCTTTTTCACGATTTCATTTCAGTTTCATACCTGGAGGGTTTTCTTTCATGATCCAAATCCTCACACTACTCGAGTGCTCGCTCAGTCGCTCATGGCCACCCACGAACTTGACAGCGTCATCTCCTCCATCTCATCAGCTCTGGACTCTGGTTCTGGCCTTTCTACCTCCGACATAATTCTATTTTATTCTTCAGAAGAATTTCTTCTTTGCTAGGTATATTCTTCTCTTTCTCAATCTTTCTCTATTTTTTGTTTTCTTCTCTTTTAGCCCCTTGGGTCACAGTTTTCAGCTTGGTTCTCTCTCACTCACAAAGTCACAGTCACACATCTCACTCAATTGCTCGCAGTCGTGGCCATCCATGCCCCATATCCATGCTCAGTCGCTCACTCTCAATCTCTGGTTCTCTACTTCTTTATCTTTCTATCTCTTTATTTCTCTATTTCTATTCATAATCAACCAAAAAAGGCCCAGCTCTCCAACCCAAAATAACCAAAAAAACTTGGCTTAAAAAAAAGACCAAGATCACAGGCTGGACCGTTTACTCGCAATTCGACCAACAAGCCTATCTAGGCTGGTCTGGCCTGTTAACTAGTGCTACCAGTAGTCCAGTAGTAGCAGCTCTCCCTTCTGAGTTTCGTCTTTCGTCTTCCTTACCCTAATCGGTAATTCCTTCTAGTAGCGGCCATACCTCAGGACCCTCGCAGCTCAAATCACATAACACATGTCTTCATAAAGGTAAGTTTGACTATTCAAATCTTTTTGTTTTGGCTTCATTTTCGGCGGCAGCCTTCTATCGCAAGGTGCATGGTGTGATCTGAGAGCTCACCAGTGGTGTTTGCCTCTCAATCAACGTTGTCTTCATCTCTGCAGGTGGTCTTTGTCAGAGTCTCTTCCCTTATTCTACTGCTTAGGTCCCTCACAAAGTAAAGTTATAAAGTGTAAATTGTAAAGGTTTGGGTGTGATGCCTCATGCCTGACCTCCTATCATTCCACCATTGCCAACAAGTATAATGTAGACTTTGTCCACTTTGCTTTTTATTTTTTTATTTTGCTCAAACCACTTTGGTTTTCCATTTGTCTCATTGTATGATGTTGCTTGGGCCTTGTGGGCTGTAGCCTACTCTTGTATTACTAGATCCAAAAAAAACACTAAGTCAAAAAAAAACCAAAATAAAACAAAATAAAATAATAATGTGCGGGCTGGAGGGCTAGCTCGTTTGGCCCACTAGCCCACACGGTGAAGGGCCAAGCTGGCTATTTCCCAACTGTTTAAAAATAGACTGGCCCAACCCATTTTCCCCATTCCCCGAGCGTGCTGGCCCGTTTTGACAAGTCTAGTTTTACATTGAATGATGTGTCGAATTAGCACTGAGCATCAAAATCGTCCCAAGCCTAACTGAATAAGTGAAAGTATTATGGAGCAGCTAATCTAAGAGTGGCAAATGGATTATTACAAGAAGAACTGTGAGGCTAGAAAAAATTAGGCTTCTATGACCCGAGGACGCTACACACTAGTGGCAACATTCATACCTCTAAGCACTTAAGTAGAATGGTAAGATCTAATATATGTCATCTTTCTATTGATTACACATTGAACTTCCAAAATATAAAACGTAGTGAAATATACAGAAGCGTCAATTTGGAAGAAGTCCATGTTTTCTTGATTTATTTATGCGAACACTAGAAGAGGGAATCTAGAGAATTCATCAACCAGCGCTCAGCTGAAGTCTATGTGAGTGGATTGAAATCTTTTTTTTTTCTTTTTCTTTTCTTAATCATCTTATTATTCTTAATTATGTTGTTGTATCTATTAAAAAGGTAGAATATACTAGACTAAAATCATCTCGAGTGTCAACGTCAACTAAGGTTTATATAGAAGAAGATTATGAGGCCAACGATACATAGCTGTGATTGGAAGCAATGGAGAGAAGAATAAGAAAGGTGGCATATTTGGCACAGGGTTAGAAGCGCGTGACATTAGAGCTATCTATAGTCGGACATCTGTCCCACCTTCATCAAGCCTACATCCAAACTTCAAGTAGGAGTTAGATTGTCGTGTCAAAGAGAGGGTTCAACCTCTAATGGAGAAGATTGCAAGTTAGGAGGCCTGCTCCAAGTTATGCACACAGTTATATATTGATCGCTTCTTGGGCCAATAAGCCCCTCCTAGTACTAATGCTGCAAATGATGATAGGGCACGTGATTAGTTTGTTTTTATAGATTTTTACACAAATTGTTTTTATGATATTTAATTTGGAATTTACAGCTTGCACTATAAGAATGAAATGAAATTCCTATTGAAAATTTTCTACTAAATATGATTGAATAATTTTATGTCTGACTTTCTCTGCTTCACCAACTGAACAGTTGTAGGAAAAAACATGATATCCTTCCCTAGTCATTCATACTCAAATACTGACTAATAGTTAATAATATTTCGCCTAACATATACACGCATGCATAATATATATACATATATGTATATATATGGGGCTCGAGAGTCTGTCGAGCCCCATACATATGTATATATATTATGTATATATATATAACATATATATTTATTTATAATATATATATATAACCATATTTTTAATTTAATTAATTAATTTTAAAAAAGTTTAAAATTAAAAAAGTAGAATTTTTTAATTTAAATAGTAGTTACTTTCGCTATATAATAAATTATTAATATGCAAGATTAATTAATATATAAACTATTTAAAAGAAATTGACACAAATATTTTAAAAAGATCTCAATTATTATTTTAAAGTTACTTATCCCTTGTTGAGTTATTCTAATTATTTTAAAAAAATTATAATGTCTCTTTGTGGGGTTTGTCGAGCCTATGTGGCTCGACCAACTCCCTATCAAGCCAAATTCAGTTATCTAAAATAAATAAATAAATAAGTAGAGCAAATCGACTGAGCCTTATCAAGCTGCTTTATTTTTTAAAAAAATTATAAGTGAAAATGGCTAGACAAGGAGTCTGTCGAGTCATATTCACTTGTTTTTATTTTTTAAAATAAGTAGAGTGTCTCAACAGACTACTATCAAACCACTTTACTTAGTATAATATATATATATGTGTGTGTGTGTGTGTGTGTGTGTGTGTGTGTGGATCCACACACACTTATATACATAAAGATTAATTTTATATATATATATATATAAATTTAATTAATTATTTTTAAAAAGGTTAAAATAAAAAATTAGAATTTTAATTTAAATAGTATATACTTTTGTTATATAATAATTATTGATGTGCAAGATTAATTACTGTATAAACTACCTAAAAAATTGACACAAATATTTTTAAATATCTCAATTGTTATTTCAAACTAACTTATCCCCTGTTGAATTATTCTAATTATTTAAAAAAATTATAATATCTCTCTGTGGGATTTGTCGAGCCTAAAGTAGCTTGATAGACTCCATGTCTATGTGGCTCGACTAACCCCCTATCAAGCTACGTTCACTTATTTTAAAAAAAAAAAAAAGAGTAGAGCGGATCGACCAACCCCCTGTCAAGCCGGTCTAAAAATTATATGTGAATGTGACTTGACAAGAGATCTGTCAAGCCACATTCAATTATTTTTATTTTTTAAAATAAGTAGAGTGGCTTGACATATATATAAATATAGTTGATCGACATACCCTCTGTCAAGCAATTGTGTGTATATTATATATATATATATATATTACAATATATGTTTTATATATATTATATATAAATATATTATATAATATATATTGTGTATATATATGTATTATATAATGTATATTATATATATATATATAATACATAAATATACATATATTATTAAATATAATATATAAAAAAGATGAATGTGGAATCACTTTACTTATTTTTTTTAAAAACCTTAACTAAAGTGTCTCAATAGACTTCATGTCGAGCTACTCTACTAGTATTTTTAAAAAAAAAAAAGTACCTGAACACTTATATCATTTAAAAAATTTTGTTTGCTTTTATATGTTTTTGGAGATTCACATATATATCTTAAAGAAAAATTTGTATTAACACTAATCATTCACACATAGAAATATTATTATTAGAAGAATATGAAGTCAAAAAAACTAAATGAATATTAGACTTCTATTAATTTATAAATTATGAATAATAGAAATACTTTAAAATAATTATTTTGCCTATATATCTTTTTAGAAATTGATATATATATATATATATATATATTTCTAAAAAGAAAAATTTTTTATTATGTCCAATCACATTTAATATATATATAATGTTAAATATTTTTATTTATCTCATAAAAATAATAAAAAAATACTGCGTGATAAAATTAAATTAAAATATATTATTATTATTATTATTATTATTATTATTATTATTATTATTATTATTATAATATGTGTGTGTGTGTGTACGCAACACAATGTTGTTCAGTGGCGAGTAACTTTGTGTTGTGTGTATATATATATATATATATATATATATTGTACATATGTTATTTAAATATATATTATATATAATATATAGTAAATATATAATATAATATAATATAATATATAGCCACTTAATGTTATAGTTCAAAATTATTTTTATATAATTTAAAATATAACTAGTTCTAATTTTTAATAATTTTAATTTTAATATATTTAATGTGAAATATTTCAAATAATAAAATGTATCTTTCTTAGATCAGTTTAATTTAATAGTTTATATATAAATTAATCTTGTATATCAATAAATTTTTTATATAATGATTGTAATGACTATTTAAATTAAAAAATTTTATTTTTATTTTCAACTTGTTAAAATATATGTATAAAATTTTTATAACTATAAGATTTTAAATTGAGAATTATTAATTTTATAACTATAAGATCCTAAAACATTAAACTTATACAAATATTCATACTCTATAAACCTTAACTTTAGTAATTCACCATTATTTTTGTGAAATTATAAAGATTGTGGTGGGCTAACAAAAAAATTAAAAAAAATATACATTATTATGTGAAATCTTTCACTTTAAAAATATTAACATTATTAAAAAAATAAAATTAACTATATTTTAGATTACTTTAAAAAATTTTAAACTATTTTTCAATATAATTAGTTATATTTAAATATACTCAATATATATAAACAAATAAATACAATTTTTATTAAAAAATAAATAATATATACAAAGTAGTTAAAATTGCTAGTTACCTCTTAAACTTATACGAGTTCGTAATCTCAAGTTTCAAAATCGAGTCAGCTTGGTCCTAAACTAAGAATTCTGTCAAACTCGGGTCAAGTTTAGTCAAACTCGCCGAGTTGAATCTAGTCAACTGAGTTTAAACTGTACTCTCAATGTAAACACTCATAATTTTTTTATTTGGACTACATTTTAAGCAAATGACATACCATTAAAAATATAGTCTAGTTTCAAAATAAATAAATTTTGTTAAAAAAAAACTTTGTGGCTTATGAGATATAGTCAAAAGAGTGACCAAAGATTAAAAAAAATTATAATTTATAATTTTATTTTAAATAATCATATATTTCTCATTTGAACTCCATTTTAAACAAATGATATATCATTATAAAGGTCATTGAGTCTAGTTCAATTGAGACAAGTTTATTAAAAAATTCTTTACCGTTTAAGAGATATAACCAAAACAATTATCAAAGGTTAGAAGTTGTAGACTTCTATAGGTGCTAACAGTTGATTTTCAGGTTTAATTTAAATATTTATAAGTATCATTTCAACATTATGTTAAACAAATTTAACTTTACATGTGCAATTACTGAAATACTAATTGATCATTGATGACTCCTAATGTCTAGTTCTATAGGCTTTTTTGTTTGTGTATAAACTGAATGAATAATTGTTCTCAATTATTTCATTTTTTAGGAAAAGGAGAATGTTGATATCTATTAGATATAATTCTTGAAATTTGTTTAAGAATTAGGAACCTAACTAACTTTATTTGTTATTCTAGTATTGTTGTGTTAGTGTATATATATATATATATATATTTAGAAGCCTATTGAAAAAAATGTATATATAAACCCATGTATATGTAAACTCTTACAAGTTTACATTTTGAATTTACCCCTTCTTCGAGTTTTGGTAAATTTTCAAGTTTGATAGCTTATATATATATAATGTTATTATTAACTAATATATATTTATATATGGTTCAAAATTATTTTTATGTAATTTAAAATATATAACTAGTTTTAATTTTTTAATAATTTTAATTCTAATGTTTTTATTGTAAAAGCTTTCAAATAACAAGCTGTGTCTTTCTTAATTTCTTTTGATTATATTTCAATTAGTGCACTACTTGATTAAGTATTTCATGGAAGTATTGACAATTAGTAACTTTAAAATAACTTGTATTTAGTTTACTATTGAATTTTTTTTTCTTTAGTTCGTTTTATAATCTAAAATATTTGTATTAACTTTTTAATTAACTAATAGTTTATACATAAATTAATCTTGCATATTTTTAAATTAGAGATAATTTGTCTAATATTTTCAAATTGATATGATTATTATTTATTATTAAATTAGTTGAATATGAATATTAAAAAAACCTAGCTACAAAATATACATATATATATATATAACGCATACACATGTGTTATATATTATATTATATTATATTATATTATATTATCTATGATATATATATATATATATAATCTTATAATATATCATATATATTATAATATAGATAGTAAGTACATATATCATATACACACAGTGTGCTCGACGCATGGTATGTCGAGCACTCTGTGTGAGTATATTTAATATATTTAACTATAACTAATCATATTTAAAAAAGATTAAAATTATATATATATATTGTACATATGTTATTTAAATATATATTATATATAATATATAGTAAATATATAATATAATATATAGATACTTAATGTTATAGTTCAAAATTATTTTTATATAATTTAAAATATAACTAGTTTTAATTTTTAATAATTTTAATTTTAATATATTTAATGTGAAAGATTTCAAATAATAAAATGTATCTTTCTTAGATTAGTTTAATTTAATATTTTATACATAAATTAATCTTATATATCAATAAATTTTTCATATAATGATTGTAATAACTATTTAAATTAAAAATTTTATTTTTATTTTCAACTTGTTAAATATATACATAAAACTTTTATAACTATAAGATCTTAAATTGAGAAGTATTAATCTTATAACTATAAGATCTTAAAACATTAAACTTATACAAATACTCATACTCTATAATTCTTAACTTTAGTAATTCACCATTATTTCTGTGAAATTATTAAGATTGTGGTTGGCTATAAAAAAAATAAAAAAATATATACAGTATTAGGTGAAATATTTCACTTTAAAAATATTAACATTATTAAAAAAAATAAGATTAACTATATTTTAAATTACTTTAAAAAATTTTAAACTATTTTTAAATATAATTAGTTATATTTAAATATACTCAATATATATAAACAGATAAATACTATTTTTCTTAAAAAATAAATAATATATACAAAGTAGTTAAAATTGCTAGTTACCTCTTAAACTCACATGAGTTCATAATCTCATGTTTTAAAATCGAGTCAACTCGGTACTAAACTAAGAATTTGGTCAAACTCGAGTCAAGTTTAGTCAAACTCGCCAAGTTGAATCTAGTCAACTAAGTTTGAACTATACTCCCAATGTAAACACTCATAACTTTTTTATTTGAACTACATTTTAAGTAAATGACATACCATTGAAAATATAGTCTAGTTTCAAAAGAAATAAATTTTGTTAAAAAAAATTTGTGATTTATGAGATATGGTTAAAAGAGTGACCAAAAGTAAAAACAATTAACTTTTTATAATTTTTAATTTTACTTTAAATAATCATATATTTCTCATTTGAACTAACTTTAAAAAAAATAATATATTATTATAAAGGTCTTTGAGTTTAGTTCAATTGAAGAATTTCATTAAAAAATTCTTTACTGTTTAAGAGATATAACTAAAACAATTATCAAAGGTTAGAAGTAATAGACTTCTCTAGGTGCTACTAGTTGATTTTCAGGTTTAATTTAAATATTTATAAGTATCATTTCAACATTATGTTAAACAAATTTAACTTTACATGTACAAGGACTGAAATACTAATTGATCATTGATAACTCCTAATGTCTAGTTCTATGGACTTTCTTATTTGTGTATAAACTGAATGAGTAATTGTTCTCAATTATTTCATTTTTTTAGAAAAAAGAGAATGTTAATACCTATTAAATATAATTCTTGAAATTTGTTTAGGAATTAGGAATCTAACTTAATCTATATGTTATTCTAGTATTGTTGTGTTAGTATATATATATATATATATATATATATATATATATTTAGAAGCCTATTGAAAAAAAATATGTAAACCCATGTATGTGTAAACTCTTACTAGTTTACATTTTGAATTTACCACCTTCTTCGAGTTTAGGTAAACTTTCAAGTTTGACAGCTTATATATATATATATATATATATATATAATGTTATTATTAACTAATATATATTTATATATGGTTCAAAATTATTTTTATGTAATTTAAAATATATAACTAGTTTTAATTTTTAATACTTTTAATTCTAATGTTTTTATTGTAAAAGATTTCAACTAACAGGGTATATCTTTGTTAATTCCTGTTGATTATCTTTCAATTAGTACACTACTGCCCTAAATATTTCATGGAAGTATTGACGATTAGTAACTTTAAAATAACTTGTATTTAGATTACTATTAATTTTTTTTCTTTAGTTCATTTTGTAATCTAAAATATTTGTATTAACTTTTTAATTAATTAATAGTTTATACGTAAATTAGTCTTGCATATTTATAAGTTAGAGAGAATTTGTCTCATATTTTTAAATTGATATAATTATTATTTATTATAAAATTAGATGAATATGAACATTAAAAAAACCTAACTACAAAATATACATATATATATATATAACGCATACACGTGTTATATATTATATTATATTATCTATGATATATATATATATAAAATCTTATAATATATCATATATATTATAATATAGCTAGTGTGTGCATATATCATATACACATAGTGTGCTCGACGCATGGTATGTCGAGCACTCTATGTGAGTACATTTAGTAAATTTAAATATAACTAATCATATTTAAAAAAGATTAAAATTATTTTAAGCAATTGAAAATATAATTAATTTTACATTTTTAATACTTTAATGTAAAAGAATTTACAAATACTTAATTATAATCTATAAATTTTAACTTTAGTAATTCATAATTACAATTTCTGTCAAGCTACACATAAGATTGTTATTTACAATTTATATTAAAATATTTATCTTTTATTAATAATAAAAAATAGTGTAATTATCTAATTAAAATAATAATAATTTTATTTGTATACAAAAAATAAAAAGAACACTTAGAAATCTGTATAAGGCAGAAATTGAAATTTGAGACACTAATTTGCAAAAAATATTGCACACTTTGCAAATTTTTTCATTCAAGTTCAAAATATTCACATTATTATATAACAATTATTCATCTTTGACACTATTGTTTGTTCTTTTCATTTCTTCTATGAGTTCTTCGTCCTCAAACTCATATCTTCTTTTTTGTTTCTTCTTTTATTTTAACTTCTTCTCTTTTCTCTTTTTTTCTTCTGCCAGATCTTTTCTTTACTTTTGTCATTGTTCTACGAGTTATTTTCTTTTCTTCTACCATTAATCTATTAATCAAGTAAAAACAAAAACAAAATATATTTTTTTGTTGCTCTTCTCATTATTTCTTTTTATATCATTTTACACTTTGACAAAGAATCATCCTTTGTTTTTTCATTGCAAAGAATCACAGATTAATTTCATTTATTTATCATTGTACATAGGGAATCGATATCCAAATATTATTTTAAATATATTTTTCTTTATTTTCTTCATTTTTAGTTTAGTATTTGTAATTTCTTTGATTTACCTCTTCGTATGAGGAGAGAAAAATACAAGATCACAAAGATGAAGATTAAGAGATGGAAAGGAAATATACAAGATGACAAAGGTGAAGATTAAATGACGAAAAGGAAGATTAGCTTGTTTTACATTGAAAATATCACCTTATACATGATTACCTGAGATGAATATTATTTCATGTAAAAAAATCTGTAAATTTCTATTTTTTATAATAATAAGATGATATTAATTTTCTTATTACACTGGAAAAATAAAATTTGACATATTAAAAATCTATAAATTTCTTTTTTTTTCACACTGATTAGATAATAATAAGATCATATTCATTGTTTTAATATATTGTAAAATGAAAATTTATAAAACTTATTAATATAAAATATAAAAAATTTGTAATATAAAATATAAAATTTATAAAAATAAAAATTTACTCAAATATAAATAAACCTATCGAGTCACCCAAATGGTGACTCGATAGACGAACTGTCAAGTCACTATTTTGTATATTTCATAGCCAAAGCAAAGCAAACACGTGATTGGAAAAATAAGTTAGATGTAAATTTTTGACTGAAAATCAGTAGGAAATTTCCAATCAGATTTGTTAGAAGTTAGTCAAAAAATAATTAGCGACTAGTAATTTTCCCAGTGAAAATTTTCAGTAGAAATTCAGTTTTTCCTACTGAAATTCAAACCTTTCCTTCCGATACTGTTGTTGAGATTTGAATTAAATGTTGTAGTGTTGTAATTTGTATATTTAATGAATAATTTGTGATTATATATATAATGTATTTTCCCTCCATAAGTAGTTGTTGTTGCTAGCTGGTTGAAATTGGTTGTCTTTCACAAGTTTCGATTTGGTTGGGATATAAATTTCATATAGAACATTAAAAAAAATGGATGGAAAATGAAAGACAGAATCAAGGATGGAACAATCCATCCCTGATTCGAGACGGAATCAGAGACAGAGCAATCTATCCCTAATTCGAGATGAATTCAGGGATGAAAAATTTGTTTCTAATTAGAGACAAATTTAGGGATAGAATAATTCATCCCAGATAAGGGATGGAAAAATCATCTCTTAATTGTCATGGAATCATTTTCTATCTCTCAATTTGTCTGCAATTGTTCAGGAACGAAATTTTCATTAATCAAAGAGATTTTTTTGTCTATGATTCATGATTTTCTTATTGTGCAAAGACTCGATTTTGTGTCTTGTGAATTAAAAAAAAATCAGTCTCCAGAGCTTTACAATTATATAATCTGATCCAATTCAAACTTGATTAATTAAAACCCAATTGATTTCCAAATATTAATAGTCTGACCTGACTCAAACCTGATTAATCTATTATGTTTTGACAATTTCAGTTAATAAGAAGTAGAGTTAATGATTTTTTTCTTCCTATAATAATGGTGTTTTAGTTTTTTAACCAGACTTATATGCAGTTATTAAATTTTTATTATGAGCTTCTCCACCAAAAGTAAAACATGTATAACAAGTTTTTGATTAAAAACATCAATTATACGATGCTGTATTATAAAAGATGTATACAATTATTGTTAAAGATCATAACTTATTGTGTTTAGAGACGTATAATGATTATCAATGCAAGTTGATTCCAAATAGTTTGGTACTTATTTTCTTTAAATAAAGACTCAAGTTCATGTTTTGTGAATAGATAAAATCAGTATTAAGAGAACTTTATTCTTATGTAATCCAACCTAACAATTTGAACTAAATTAATTGAAATTTAATAAGTTTTTAAAAATTAGTATTTTTATAAAAAAAAAGTAAAAATAAAAAAAGACGTGTAATAATTAATAACTTGATGCGTGTAAGTCTGATGAATTCAAATTCATAATTTGTGAACTGATTTGAACCAAATCATGTCATACATGAACAACAACCGCCCTTTACTTTCGGAGAAATGCAGTCACACGAAAATTTCCTCCAGAGTTAACCATGCCAATTAAAACATACGTGGCGTCACCATCAAGGTCCAATTGATGGCGGCTAAAACTAAACGTTCAATCATCAATATTTTATATATATATATATATATATATATATATGTACCCACACACATTATTGATATTTGATTCTCGAAAGATTAGGGTTAATTTAATTTAATTTTTAAAAAATTATATTTATCTTAATTTTGTCATCTTTATTTGTTAAAAGTGATATTGATCAATAAAAAAAGGAAATTTAGTAACAATAAACTTAACAATTTAGCAACAAAAACTATTAAATAGAGACAGATGTGATCTTTTGGATACTAAATTCAATTGTTTGGTATTTTAAAAATCAAATTAAGAAAATTATAATTTTTTAGAGATTAAATTTAATTTACTCTCTTATATATTAAAAAAGTTACTTCTCAATTAATTAAATAAATGAACGTGGAGTTTCAACTTATTGTTAGGAAGAAGAAAATGAGGACAAAAATTTGAAGCCTTCTGCTTTCAAATAGGTATAGTATAGTGATATAACGAATAACAATTAAAAATGATCAATTGTTATAAATATAACGTTTTAAAGGATTAAATTTATACGATTGATTTTTTAAGAACCAATATAATAGTTAATTAAAACCAAATAAATAATTTTCTCTCTTTATATCTCCATAAATGTTTGTGTGTGTGTGTATATATATATATATATATATAAATTGAAAATCAATGATTGTTAATTCAAGTGAGTTAACACTTATTATTTAATTCAGTCATTCTCCTTAGGGTATTATTTAGTTGGAGGGGAATAGAGGAGAGGAGAGGAATTTTTTTTTAAATTGACCTTGTTTGTTTTAATTAATTAGAAAGAATGAGAGAAAAAATGAAGGTGAAAAATCTCTCCCCTCCTCTCATTTTCTTTTTCTCTGAAAGTAGGTGGATTTGGAAGGAAAGAAAATTGTAACAGTATAAAAAGATATAAATATCCTCTCAACAATTTTTTTTCCTTCTCCTCTTGCGCTTAACTCTCATCCTCCAATTTTCAATTTCTTTGCTCTTTCTTTTATCTCTCATTCTCTAATATTCAAGTTTCTCTATAAAAACTGAAACATATATTTGAAATAAAAACAAAAGCACAACAAAAAACCTAAACAAATCTAGAAAGATCAATATTTCTTTTATTTTTTAAAGGAATCTAAAGTTTTTTTTTTATTATTGTTATTGTAACATGTAAACTAACGTGAATGTTGTAGAATTTTTAAATATTCCAATAGACATATATTTTATAAATTCTACTAGCTATTTATTTTTAAATATTCTTTTAATATGTTTTGAATTTTTTTAGCTATTTATCAAAGTTCCAATTAATATGCACTTTATAAATTTATTTTTAAATATTCTTTTTGGGGTATGTTCTGAAATTTTTTTTCTATACTTTGTGTTTGATAGATGATGTTAAATCTGTTTATGTCATCTCTTTTTACTACTAGAATTTCAGTGATAACAAATTTATTATATTTGTTGGTCATATAATTAAAAGACTTAATAGTTATTTTGTTTTATTTTCCCTCCTCTCTTCTTGTAAATCAAATAAAAGAAATTTTATTTTCCCTCCTCTCCTCTCCCCTCCCCTCAAACTAATGAAACAAAAAAAAAATTATTTCTCCTCCAAAAATCCATTGAACCAAATAGGTAGTAAATAAAATGTCTGGTTCAAGACTTGTAAACAGAGAAAATGGTCATTGGAAGAAAGCTTTATGCAAACTAGATTAATCAAAATCCAATAATTATTTTAATTCAGCTGGTTTATATCAAACAAAATAAACAACCAAAAGTTTCTTCTCAATTAATTAAATAAATGAACGTGGGGGCAAGAAGTTCCAACTTATTGTTAGAAAGAAGAGAATTGAGACGAAAAAAATAAAAATAAATCCTTCTGCTTTCAAGTTGGTATTGGGCAGAGATGTGGCCAGATTCAAATTAATTTAAAGCGTCCAAGTTTGCATAAAATTACACAAAATTGACCCGTTAATCTTGCCTTGTGCCAGTATTTCAGTTTTATATTATTTATCATTTTTCAAAGTCTTAATATTGACAGGGTCATAATTTGTATTATCAAATAAGTTCAAGATGAATTATGGTTTTCATTTTATCATGAAAAGAAATATATCTCCCCAAATATATTATTTGATTTTTCAAAAAAAAACTTAATATTTGAATTTCTTTGGAAAATAAGTTAGAGACAGAATCTCATGTTCCTTATCAGATCCTAGATATTCTTTAAATCTGAAACCAAAAAAATATTTTATCTCAAATTCCGTTTCAAGAAAAATGAATTTTTGTTTTTCTATCTCAGCAAGTTAACAATGCCTATTTCAAAAATGAAAAAAAAAAATCTGTCTCTGATCTTTGTATTTTGTTTTTGGTAGTGGTTAAAATAGCCGCTCAATAAATATTAAATTCAAAATAATCTATTTGTTAAATAAAACCGTGGTCCCTTAATAAACTTTCTAATGCAGCATAATTATAAGTTTAAGTGTTAATTAATTCATGACCTAAAATTGCAAATATTTGTCATTTTCTCTCAAAACAACATCGTTTATACAAATATTCGCAAAAGTCGAGAGAGCAAGCAAAGGGGGGATATATGGCTATGGTTTAATTTAATATCAAGATGATTAAATGACCAATTTAATTTTTGAAAGATTATAATTTTTTTCAATTGGATCTTTAAAATAGTAAATATTTTAATTTAATTCTCAAATTTTTTTCATTGTTAAATTACAAAAATTATTGCTGTCAAATTTCAAAATTTTTGTTGTTAAAAATTACTTTAACAAAAAGATACATCAAATTAAAAGAAATATAATCTTTTATAAATTAAAGAGCTAAGCTAAAAAAATAGTAATATGTCAAAAATTAAATTATTAACCTACTCTTATGTGTAGGTTGACAAGGAATACCAATTCAACAATTTGCTGTTATAAATTTTAGTTGAATTGTTCGGGTCTAGGGATATCTTATCATTAACATAATAAATTAAATTCATGTGTGAAATATAATTATGTGAAGACAAATAGTTATAAAATAATACTTTACAAAAAATAAAAAAAAATGATGTTTATATCTCATAATATACTGGCCATGTAACATTGGAAAAGTTAAATTTTATTTTGTGGTAATCTCATGTTAAGTTTTTGCAATTTTTTAATATTTAACTTTTTAATAAACTTTGGAGCATAAAAAAGTTGAAAAAAAATTTCAATTCACTTTTTAATTTATATGAAAATTGTAAAATTTTTATAATAATTAATTTAATTAGTAACTTGATAGTTAAGCTAATGACCAAATACCTTATGAATATTGTACAATTATTATCTTGTTAGAAGATTAATCAAAGACCGTATATATCAAAAGAGATTGGGAGACCTTATTATTCTGGATTCATGCATAGTAAAGAAATGAATCACAATATGTAAAAATTGATATTTTTAAGTCAATAAAAAATTGCTAATTTAATATTTAAAATATTATAATTTTTTAGTTTAATTTTTAAAAAATTAAGTGTTTCAATTTAACTATTAAAAATTATATTTATCTCAATTTATTTTTTTGTCAAAATATAAAATTTAGTGTTGTTAAATCTCAAATTTTTCATTGTTAAAAGTTACTTTAATAAAAAAAATTAAATTGTGATAAATATAATTTTTTAAAAAATAACTTAAGAGACACTTAATCTCTTAATAATTAAATTGAGAAAGTATAATCTTTTGAGAATTAAATAAATAATTTATTCTAACAAATATTTTATTGAAAAAACACGTGACGTTAGATAAGTGTACGTTGCAAAATTAAACATATCGTAACGAATCACTCACACGTACCGTTAGATAAGCGCACGTTGCGAAATCTAACCTAACTAGATCAATAATTGACTATCTCATAAACCCCGAAATCAGTCACACTCTCTTGTACTGAATAGACCAAAAAGCTACTGCGCACCAACAAAAGCAGTCACAGAAAACCATTCAAAAAGTCGAAAATAACTTAAAGCAATGCTTCAAAAAAAATTGAAAACGTTCAAAAACAATTTCAAAAAACGAAGGGTTGAAAAAACTTACAAATGAATGATTGAAATTTCACCCAAAGGTTGAAAATGACCCTCTAGTGACCTTTTAGCTTTTTTCGGGCAAAAAATGGACAGAAATGGTCCTAAACATGGTTTGTGGCAATGTGGCGATAGATCTCAGCGAATGGTGATGAGCAAAAATGGGATTTGGTGCGAAGAGCTTTTCTACTTGTATTGCAGCAACATTACAATCGTTGCTATAAATTTTAGTTGTGACATTTTTTTTACAAAACTTATAGCAACTATTTTTCAACTGTTATTGAAATTTATCTAC
The DNA here is from genome assembly GCA_037074585.1 of Biancaea sappan. Lineage (NCBI taxonomy): Eukaryota > Viridiplantae > Streptophyta > Magnoliopsida > Fabales > Fabaceae > Biancaea > Biancaea sappan. Next base: position 79,228,785 of record CM073492.1, on the reverse strand, counting down.
AAGCGTTGCTCACGATTTTAACCGTGGCCAACAGAAAAGCAGCCTGCTCTTCCTACCCGAAGAACAGGCGCACCAAATCCAACAAAAATGGAAGAAAAAGGATCTTGGATGAATACTTAAATAAAATTTTGCAAAGACCAACGCAAGTTATTCCATTGTTGATCCCTCGCCATATGCTAATTTCAATTTAGCGAGGAAAACAATTCCCTTAATAAACATATTAGCAAAGGAATAGTACTCAAAACGAGAAAATATCATTCGCTAATCGCTCGCAAATCTATGTTTCATCTTCCGCGTGTTTCTCAAAAAATTCAGACAAGTGTAATGAGGGAATTTTTTGCCGTTGGTATTTCGCCGCTATTTAGCGAGGGAACACTGAAGGATATGATCCTCACTAAATTTCGTCGCTATCAATGAAATATGTTATTGAATAAAAAAAAACATTTATATGCAATTACCTATATTTTTTCTATCAGTTTTTTTTTGTGAAATTGCTATCAATTTTTTAAATCAAAATACAATAAAAGTACGTTTTACCAATCAGAACAGAACACGACTAATTTATGATCTTTAAAAGTAATTATATATTTTTTTATAGCTTAGCATTACATAATTAAATTTTTAAAGAACTTTTTATATATTTTTTATTTTTATTAAATTAAAGAAGAATAATTCATGAATCTATTCCATAAAGACATTAAAGCGTTGCGGTTGTGTTGAAGACGCCAGATCCTTTTAGCATAGCCCGCTTTTGTCGGGAATGAGCGCACGAGGTGCACAAGCTCCACGCGGCACCATAAAAAATGCATGTATATTAATTATTTGCGTGGAAAGGGAATCAATGACTTTATTAATTGCGGCAAAAACTACGAAAATTCAAAACAGAAGATAAATGGTTAAAATATATCTTTTATCCCTATAATATCACTCAATATTAAATTTAATTCTTATAATTTTAAAATATTAAATTTAATCTTTATAATTTTTAAAATTATTAAAAATGGTCTTTAATGTTATTCAATAATAAATTATTATATGTATACATGTGCTGTTAATTATGACTCTTTACTCAACATCTATATCTATATCATGTCACATCAATTTCACTCACCTATCATATCATATCTAGTAATACTTTTTTAAAAATATTGTTATTATTATGTACAGTCCAAGTAAATTATATCCTATATTTTATCAAAATAATTTTTTTAAAAAAAATAAATTAATGAAGAGAGAGAGAGAAAAAAATTGTTTGAACTGTACGTAATAACAACATTTTATTAAAAAAATTATTAAGCATTATGTGATATGTGAATAAGATTGATGTGATATTTGATGTACAGAGAGAGAGAGAGAGAGACTATTTGGATTCTACATAATAACAATATTTTTTTAAAAAAAGAAATTACTAGGCATGATATAGCATGTGAGTAAAACTGATATTTATTCTTAAATGTTAAGTAAAGAGTGCTAATCAACACCACATATACACATATAATAATTGACTAACACCAGAGATTATCTTTAATAATTTTAAAAACTAAAAAGACTAAATTCAAGATTTTAGAACTATAGAGATTAAATTCAATTTTTAGTTGAAATTATAGAGATTAAAGATATATTTTAACCAAAATAATATTGTCATTTCTTTCTCTATATGTGCATTCCCGTCACTCCATGAGAGCGACATAACAGTTAATAAAAGTTGGTCCAATGGATAAAGTCGAGCTCTTTGATCAACACGTACGGCATGTTTTGAATTTTTTTTTTTGATAATCCTTTGTCGATAAGTTCAATGATTAAAGTGCCTTTAATTGATTTGTATACGCACTTATCAGATTTTAAAGAAATTTTTTAATTTTTTAATAGAGTAAATTGTATATTTCTAAAAGTTAAAGATTAAATAGTTATAAAATGTATATATTTTGAAAAATAAAATTAATTTATTTTGAAAAATAAAATTAATTTGTTTCAAAATCTTTAAGAATAAATTATTGACTTGATTCTAAAAAATTAAAATTACCTCAATTTAATTCTTAAAATTTATGTTTATCTTAATTTAATTATTTTTATTATCAACTTACCATATTTATCGTTGCCAATAATTCTAAACCAACTATTGCTAAGACATCATTTTAATAAATTAGAAGACAAAATCAAAACAAATATTTTTTTTTCAAAACATCCATATTTCAACATTATATTTGTATTAATTAATTTAGATTAATTACAATAAATAGTAAAATTTTTTCTATTAAATTTTAACTTAACTATATTTTCAAGATTGGAATTCAAGATTTATGATTAAATTAGAATAATTTATTATCCATTAATCTACGCTTCTAGCAATAAATAAGTAAATATAATATATATATATATATATATATATATATACATATATTCGCTTGGTGGTAATTAACTTGAAGCATTAATTTGTTTAAAAAAGTTAAATCAATATGTAAATATATCTTAAGAAGTGGGCCCATTGCGAAATTAAGGACAAGCATTAAATTATTTCATTTGTATTTAATGCCAAAATGACATCATGGGCGGAGCTCGCCAAACACATGCGTCCACCGACACTAACATATTGGACTTTCTTTTATATTTTTATTTTGACTAAAATGTACAAAATTTTCATGAAATTTGAAAATTAGTATACTTTATCTCTTTAACTTTTAGAATTGTGTAAAAAATCGTTTCATGAATTTTAATTAATCAAAATATTAGGCAACAATTATATCGACAAAATAATGTCTAATTAGATAAAATTTATTCATATGTATGCTGAGGTAGTATGTTTACTTTTGGTATTTTAACAAGATAATATTTTTTTAAAATTAATAGAAGCCCAAGAACATTAGAAAAATTATTTTAAAAAAATAAAAATTGAAGGAAACAAAAGAAAAAGCTTCGGGAAAATCAAGAGAAGCAGTGCCATGTTCTCCTCCTTTTCGTCAACTTTCTGAAAATCGATCAGTAGACTATATTTTTTTATAGCAGAATTTATTTTTTATTAAAGACTGAATTTTTTTTATTGAAAACTGGATTTTTAATATAACGGAATTTTTTTATAACATAATTTTTACAAATTATATATTATAATTTTTTTCTTATTAATATAGTTACAATTTTTAACAATGTTATAAAAAAAATTCCAGTCTTCAATAAAAAATAAATTCTCCTTTAAGCAAAATTTAGTCTGACACACACTTCAGGCTGTATTGAAGAACATTTGAAATAAGCAAATTTGATCAACCTCTAATTGAGTTTACTTTTTTTAAAAAAAATAATAGAAATTAACAAAATCGACCAAAATTGGTCGATTTTTTTTAAAAAATAGTATATAGAAAATTATTTTTGAAAAGTTAGTATGTAGAAAATTATTTTAAAAAAAGTAAGTATCTAGGTAAATAAATCATGGTCAGTTGCGAATGGCAATCTTTGGGCCTTTAAAAAATTTTGAAAAAAATCAAAAATTAAAAAAAAATTTTGAAAAAAAGACTCTCCTATTTCAGCATATATAGACAAATTTTATTTGACTGGATATTATTTTATTGATGTGATTATTAACTAACAATTTAACTAACAGTAGAGTTTTCTATCCAACTCCAAAAGTTTAAGAGGTATTCTATTGAGTTTAAAAATTGAAAGAGGTAAAGTACATAACTTATAAGAACACGGGTTTTGTATATTTTAACCTTTACATTTAATATTTTCATATAAAAACATGCATATTTAAAGCTAAAATATTTAATTGAAATCCAAAGAAGAAAATTAAGTTCCCACGTCAATTCTGGGACTCACACACAAAGCCATCCATACCTTTAGCCACGCCTATAAATTGCCGCTACTGAGATTCTAAAAACCCACACACAAATTAAACTCTATCATACACTCTCTTATTACAAACAAACTATACACCAATTGAGCAACGAGAAGAAAAGCATGGACCATTTCTACCTCTCCCTCCTCCTCCTCTTTGTGTCCTTCGTCTTCCTCTCCCTCTTCGCCCTCTTCTATCGCCACCGGGCGATGTTTGGGGCCCCGAACCTCCCTCCGGGGCAGATCGGGTACCCGGTGATCGGGGAGAGTCTCGAGTTCTTGTCCACAGGATGGAAGGGTCATCCCGAAAAATTCATTTTTGATCGGATGGCCAAGTTTTCGTCCCAGGTGTTCAAGACCTCGATCCTTGGTGAGCCTGCGGCCGTGTTCTGCGGGTCGGCCTGCAATAAATTCTTGTTTTCCAATGAGAATAAGCTGGTGACGGCGTGGTGGCCGGACTCGGTGAACAAGGTGTTCCCGAGTTCGCTGCAGACGAACTCGAAGGAGGAGGCGAAGAAGATGAGGAAGATGCTGCCTCAGTTCTTGAAGCCTGAGGCGTTGCAACGATATATAGGGATAATGGACGAACTTGCACAGAGGCATTTTGCTTCGGGGTGGGAGCACAAGAAGGAGGTCACAGTCTTTCCGTTGGCCAAGAGGTAATAAATTAATATATTAATAGAGTAATTGATTAAGATTTTCTTCCATTAATCTGTTGTCTTTGTACATGATTGTGCATGAGATTAAGATTCTTACATATACGTACAATCTGCTTAAAAGACAAGTGTAAGAATAAAAGTTCGTCAAATAGGTGGCGGAATAAACCTAAAAAAAGAATAAATCAATTTAAATAAGAACAAGTCGAGTCTTTTTTTTTTTCATAATAAACCTATAAAAAGAATAAATCAATTTAAATAAGAACAAGTGCCGTCTTTTTTTTTTTTTTCATTTTGAGAAATTGAACCTTTTGGATTTCTAAACGATATATAATCTAATTATTTGATTCCTGAATTTTAAAACTACACTGTAATTTTTGAAATTTTTTACATTTGTCTTGTTTTTCTCTTAATTTGAAATGATGCAAGAGATTCACAAATAGCTAAGTCAAACATGTTAAAGACAACGACAAAATGATACTATATGCCCTTAATGTTATTCTGATTTTCATTTATGTTCCTGAAGTGTTTCTTTTACTTGATTATGCTCTTAACATTTCAATTTTTATCATATATACTCCAAAATGATAAAAATATCTCTCATTCCTCTCTTTTTTTTCTCTCTCCTCACTCAAATTCAAACCCTTGTCGGAGAAGACGCTGGAGAAACCAAAAACATTAGATCTCATCACCATTTGTTCTCTTTCTTCCACCATCGCGTCCCTTCAACATTCTTTTCCCCGCTTTCTCTCTGGTTCACTCACTCACTCTCTCTCTGAAACTCAAAAAGGGAAGCGATGATGGAGGAAAGATAACGAATGATGGTGAGATCTTATGTTTTTGGACGTCTTCTCCGATATCTTCTTCGGCGAGGTTTGGGTTTGAGTGAGGAGAGAGAAAAAAAAGAGAGATAAGAGATATTTTCGTCATTTTGAAACATATATGATAAAAATTGAAACTTTGGAGGCATAACAGGTCAAAAAAAATCTCAAGCGTATAAACAAAAATTGAAATAAACGTTAGGATCATATAGTACCATTTTGCCTAAAAATAACTATATTGTTATGTTATTAAATTCATAGACAAATTAGTTAAAACATATATTTTTAAAGGATGATAAAACATATTTTTTTGAGTAATTTTTATTAATTTACATTTATTTTAAAAAAACATTTCATAAATAAAATCGTAAATATACCTATCCAATATAAATTTGTTCTCAAAGAAAATGTAAACACGGCGATAACATTGGAAAAGGATATTTCTTGTAAACAATACTACATAAAAATAAATCCAACCTCATTAGACTACGATGACTTGTTTGTTTGCAAATTAATTTGCAGAAGAAAAGGGAATGAGTAATTAAATAATTAATTTTCTCACGTAGTTACGTTAATAGGTGCATTAAAATAAAAAATAATTATTCATTATATTCTACATTATTGGTTTAATTCTTGAAAACTTATAATCACCTCAATTTCAAATATATTAATTTAGTTATTAAGTGATAGTGTTATAAACTCTTTACAAATCATTATTAAATCGGACCTAAAATATGAATATATGTAATTTATATTTACAAGATTTAATTCATTCAACTCTTAAAAAAGAGTATTTCTTAAGAATCAAGTTGTATATTTACCGTTTAATCATTAATTTGTCGTCTGGGTATGGCGTATCGCTGAACAGGTACACATTCTGGTTGGCCTGTCGTTTATTCTTGAGCGTGGAAGATCCAAACCACGTAGCCAGATTCGCCGACCCCTTCAATCTCTTGGCCTCCGGCATCATCTCGATTCCTATAGACTTTCCCGGAACGCCGTTTAACAAAGCCATCAAAGCCTCGAATTTCATCAGGAAGGAGCTTCTCGCCATTATTAGGCAGAGGAAAATCGATCTCGCCGAAGGCAAGGCTTCTCCGACGCAGGATATTCTGTCTCACATGCTCACCACGTGCGACGAGTCCGGGCGCTTCATGACAGAGCTCGATATCGCCGATAAGATCCTCGGCCTCCTCATCGGAGGCCACGACACCGCCAGCGCCGCCTGCACCTTCATCGTCAAGTTTCTCGCTGAGTTGCCTCACATCTATGAAGGAGTTTATAATGGTCGGTCTCTTTAATCTTTCAGTTTATACATGACTTTCATTTAATGTGAGGGAAGAACACTCATTGAAGTTAGTGTTGCAAATAATTAATTTCAACAAGTTCTTATTTTTTTTCTTTGCATTTTTTTTAATCAATTCAATTAATGAGTGCATCTAATTATGGTTTAATTTTTTTTTATTTACATAAGTCGTCAACAAAAGAAGTATAGCAGTGGAAGGAATGTTAGAACATGGGTCAAAAGAAAAATTCATTTCTAAAAGATTAATTTTTTGTGATAATTTTATTAAAAAACTTAAGCTTTATATTTAATGTAAAACATATATGGTTGTTGCATTTTCAATGGAATACGGAATCCGTCTCTTTATGATGCTTTTACCAAATCACATACGAATCTCCAGTTTGCGTCAACCTCTATCTTTTTGCTTCTTTCCCCCCCCCCCCCCCCTTTTACTTGGAGGCATGTGATTTCATTATTTTTGAGTGAATTGATATATTTTCTTTTAATTCTACGATGATGCATATTTTGAAATAATTTAGCTTGTTTGTATATAGAGCAAATGGAAATTGCAAAATCGAAAGCAGCAGGAGAGTTGTTGAATTGGGATGACATACAGAAGATGAAGTATTCATGGAACGTAGCCTGTGAAGTTCTGCGATTGGCCCCTCCTCTTCAAGGAGCTTTCAGGGAAGCCATCAATGACTTCATCTTTAATGGTTTCTCCATTCCAAAGGGCTGGAAGGTAAATTAATTAATCTTAACACAATAGAGTACTTGTCTCATAATTTTCTGATCTCATTCTTACACACTCTAGATCTCTCTCTATTTCTACACATGCAGTTATACTGGAGTGCGAACTCGACACACAAGAACGCAGAGTACTTCCCGGAGCCGGAGAAGTTCGAGCCGAGCCGGTTCGAGGGAAATGGGCCGGCGCCATACACGTTCGTGCCATTCGGGGGAGGCCCAAGAATGTGCC